>OX352478.1:2280000-2597500 GCA_947093115.1 Brenthis daphne | reverse complement strand
ATCATCAGCATAGGCAAAGATCCTGGCCCCGTTTATGTTTAAGGTACACAACTCGTTAATATAAATTAGAAACAAAGTCGGGCCCAAAACGCTGCCTTGTGGGACGCCATAAGTTATGTATGAATCTTCGCTCAACAGTTGTCCAATTTTTACTTTCTGCTTACGGTTACATAAATAATCTTTAAGAAGTAAAAGAGGGGTCCCTCTGATGCCAATATTTTCTAACTTTTGTACGAGAATGGGGACAGAGACGGTGTCAAAAGCCTTTTTTAGATCTAAAAAGACAGCAAGACTTTTGTTACCTACATCAAGTTGTTCAACAATTAATGAAGTTAAAGCTGTAACAGCATCCTCTGTAGATTTTGCTTGCCTAAAGCCAAACTGAGAATCAGATAAGATGTTAAATTTATTCATAAAATATATTAATCTTTTGTTAATTAGTTTTTCTACTATTTTAGAGATACAGGGCAAAATAGAAATTGGCCTATAATTGTTGACATCGTCTCTGGCACCACTCTTGTACACAGGAGTGATAATAGCTTGCTTTAGTAAAGAAGGAAAAATGCCCTTATTGAAACAAAGGTTAACCAAATGAGTTATGATGGGAGTCACTTCATTAGTGGCTAATTTTAAGAAACTAGATGGTATATTATCCCATCCCGGAGCACTATTAGATTTAAGAGACATTATCGTGTCATGAACTTCCATATCATCAGTGTCCAACAAAACAAATGACGTCAAATGAGTATAATTTGTTCGAGAATTATTTTCCAATGTATTATCCTTATATATTTTTTCTGCTAGGTCTTTACCTACATTAGAGAAAAATGTGTTCACATGATTTACTGATTCTACAGGTGATGGTCTTATGTATAATAAAGGAGAATTGTCAGTTTTTTTTTGATTTAAATGTGTTATATTTTTAACATTATACCAGAGTTTCTTAGAATTTTTTATAGATGCGTCCAGCTGTTGTCTGTCATAGTTACGTTTAAGCTTTTTTATTAAATTATTACAATAATTTCTGTACCTTTTGTAACTAATTTTTAAAATTTCATTAAATGGATCACTTTTTAATTTTCTTTGCATATTATTTCTATTTCTAATGCAGCGTAGGATCCCAGGAGTAATCCAGGGTTTGATTATGCGTCTGTTTTTAGGAATATTTCTTATAGTTGTATTTTCTTGGAGTGATTTGCGTATACTGTCAGTTAATCTTTCTATTATTAAGTTTGGATTGTCACAAAGAAGTAGTTCTCGGAGATTTCTTTCAGCTAAAGAAAGAAGCGCTTTATTATAATCTGTTATTAATTTACTTTTTGTACATTTGATTTGATGTATTTTATGCCTAGATAAACATAACAATACCATGTTATGATCGGTAATAGTTGTATTAAGAACCGCGATTTGCGCAGCAACTTTATCCTTCTCGATCTTAAGCATAAAATGGTCAAGACAACTATTTTCTCTTGTAGGGATAAAGTGTCCAGATAATAAACCATGTGAACACAACATATTAAGGTAATTTATTCTGTTGTTGCGTTCATAAGTACCCTCAGACTGTTTTGAAATTAAGTTTATATTCAAATCTCCTGTTATTACTATATTCTTATGTGCCTTTATACTGTATAGATGTGAGTTAAGAAAACATCTACACTAAAAATGGAAAAATAAAAACTTTAAAAAAAACCCCGACTTCCAGGCACTAAAATGTAAAAAATAACTAAACGGAGGTTTTCATTTAGAATAAATACCTAATCAGATATTTTCGATGCGATTTTCGATTCGATAAGTCGGTGCCAGCCTACAATATTTTAAGATATGAATATCTAATAGGTAAATATGATTAGGTATGAACTCTAATTACTTATACTTAAAAAACTTAAAATATTATATATCAATTTGTGATGTATTTTACGTATCGAAATATATTAGATTTGCTTTGCATCTGCTTCGAAAGTATCTGATTAGGTATCTATTCTAAATGAAAACCTCCGTTTAGTTATTTTTTACATTTTAGTGCCTGTAAGTCGGTTTTTTTTTTAGTATTTATTTTTCCATTTTTAGTGTAGACGTAATAAGCAGGTAATTTGTAAGAAGAAAGTTTCATACTAACATATTCGATTAAACAATTTATTTAAAAAATATATTTATTGTTGATTTTTTTTAAAACCGCTCGATCGATTTCGATAAAATTTATATGGGTCTACCTGGGAAGTTTGAAACAAAAAAAAATTTACAAATCGCGTCGCGGCGTCGGCGAAAAAAAAATCCGACAAATTGAGAACCTCCTCTTTTTTTGGAAATCGGTTAAATAGTACCTATTAACAGTTTGATAATGAGCGTCCCCGCGTCGGGGGATCGCTAAGTAATTATAATAAACACCAAAACACAAATAAAAACAAGATTGATATTGATAAAGTACTTTACTTTTTTAGAGCTTTTTTGTGTAAGGTGGTTATTTAAAATTTTAATTTTATTTTTATTGCATACTTTTTAAATTACTCGCAGACACTAATTCTAACAGAAAACTCTCATCGATACTATTCTCATGAGTCCAAACACGCTATAGACATACAAACACACAAACACATCAAACTTATAACACCCCTCATTTTGCGTCGGGGGTTAAAAAACAATTTTTCTCGAATATCATTTTCCGAACGAAATATTACGAAAGACAATGTTACGAATTTTCATCAAAATTAGCGATATCGGCCCAGCCGTTCTCAAGTGGTGCTCTTTCTAAAGAACAGCATTTCATTTTTATTTATATACTAGCAATGCCCGCGGCTCCGCCCGCGATCAGATGACCAATAACCAAATTTTTAGATTTTACATATTAGTATACTCGTATTAGTATATTAGTTGACCCGGATAACCAGCTATAACCATATTATTTTTCGTGGAATTGTTACTGGAATTTTCGGTCACAGTCTTCCTTCCTCCTGTGGACTGTAACGCAGTTTTAATGAGAGTGGTCACTGTCACTGAATATTCATTTATTTTGCTAGCTTTGATATTATATCAACAATGAAAACTTTTTTATACATACCGTTTGTATCTTTGCAGGTAGTCTCTGAAATTTTAATTTGTCTCCATTATTTTTAAGATTAGTTTCAAATACACTAAATAATAACAGTATAATTTAAAACGTGTTGTTTTATGTTTTATAAAATGCCTACTACCTTTTTACCCTCGTTTTGTGCGGTTTTTTTGTTTTTGTTACGGTTAGTTTTTTGAGCGAAACTCTAATTATTTTTCTAAAAGAAATAGTCTAAGTAAATTCTTATGAGATTAGCTATCTGTCAGTGTAAGTCTCGTCAAAATTGGTCCAGGCATTTCAAAGATTAGCCGGAACAAACAGACAGACAGACAAAAATTGTAAAAAATGTCTTTTGGTATATATACCGTGTATACATCCATATGCATTTAGTAAAAAGCTGTTATTTTGACATTACAAACAGACACTTCAATTTTATTTATCTGTATAGAAGATATTTAAGGCACGTTTAAGAACGATAATTTTATTGTTAAAACTAAACTAAAACAAGTCAACAGAAATAATATTTCCTTCTTTGGAGTGCATCACTCGAGTAGTTTTATAATTAGACTTGCCAAACAAAACTGATCTAATATATATATATAATAAAAATACTCTAAATAATAATTTAAAAAAACTAATCAACAAAATCTAAATTTAAATAAAATATTTTTTCGTGTAATATTTAGCTGATGTAATAAGGAGTAACTTAGGGTACTTTTATTTTAGAAAAAAAATAGGGACCCACGAAAAAAAAATAAAACCAATGAAAAATTTTGAAGTTTTTGGGAAGTTGTATACATACCCTACCATAATTAAAAACTAGCGACTCACCCTCGCTTCGCTCGGGTCCGTCACTAGACCCTAAGTGCGTTTTAACGGTTAGTATGAATATCCCATGTCAGCGCGTGCGAATAGGTATACATGCACTCTACATATGTATATTATATATATGTATTTTAAAGCTTTTAAGTTTAATTCTAATGGAGACAATATAAACAAAGAACTCACCTAAGAAATTTATGTATAAAGCACACATACAGAAAATTATTTTTAACATTATAACTGTCATACAGACACAACCACTACACCTCCTCGACGTATGTTACATTTCTCTTTTATAATATGGTAGATATAATTTTTATCCTGTTAGTCGTTTTTGTATATAATACTAGCGACCGTCTCTTGCTTCGGTTACGTTCCTTAACATATGTTAACACACATAATTTACACACATGTTAAGACGGACTTTTGCGCGAAATTGGAAATTCGAATTCTGAGTTATTTTTAAGAATTTCCGTTTTTCGTCCTGGAATTATTCCCAATTAGTCAACAGAGTACAACGTTGGCAATATCCGACTGAGCCATATTTTTATGAAAAAGGTATCAAAACATCGGCACAAGTGTATCAAGATACCATTCTTGAGAAGGTAGGTAAGCCCCTTAATAACACCATATTCAATAACCAGTCCTTTCAGCAAAACTCGGCTGAGGTCATAAAGCTCGATCCACGCAATCTTGGTTAGAAACCCACGTTCCGAACTTTATCAGAGCTGAAGACTGGCCGTCATCTAGTCACGATATTAATCCGCTGGATTATGATTTATGGTCAGTTTTAGAGAGTATGGCTTGCTCTAAATGACATGATAATTTGGAGTCCCTAAAACAATCCATACGAATCAATCGAAGAATTGTCCCATGGAAAGAGTGCGTGCTTCTATTGAAAACGTTTGAAAGACTGTATTGCAGCCAATGGGGACCACTTCGAATAAGCTTTATATATTGTTATGGTTTTATAATAATGTATTAAACTAACACACTGTAATAGTAATAAATGTTACGTGCAATAGAAAAAATGTTTTTGTCTTTGTAACAATATTTAGGGCAAGACTATGTATATAGGTGGTACATTAATTGGTGTTTTACCCTCGACTTTAAAGACCATCACCAAACTTTTTTTGGCATTGTAGATCAAATCATGTATTTCGACTAAAGCGACACATAGCCACCAACTTCCTATGGCCACAAATCGACGCCCTCAACAGCACCATGTCAGTCTAGCTGATGTTTATATAAACACCATCCACGTAGCAGTCGACCCTGGTACCGCTGAGCTTACTGATCAAATCGTTCACGTTTACATAGGTTGAAGAGCATTGGCACTTATACAAGTATACGTATTCGATTTTAAGCCTAACATCTCAGTGTAAATAAATGGACTATGGCCTGATCCTCCTCGTATTGAAGTGAGTATTCCCCAGCAGTGGGACGTAAAAAAGGGCTGAATACAATTCAAAGTACCAAGGTAGGAAGTACATTGAACGAAAAAAACGAAAAGCCACAATAGATTGCTTGAAGACATAACTTTAATAGATTTAATTAATTTATGAATAATAATAATAATAATAATAATAGCCTTTATTAACAATCTTATAAGGTACATTTCATCTTATTACTACTTAATATTAAACAGAAATTTTTATTTGTAAAAGTATATATAAAGAGTTTTTTTTTTTTTCTTAGACACCGGTTTCTTGATTGTCTTGCTTTCCAGCATAGGCCTCCCCAAGTTTTCTCCACAACGATCTATCCCTTGCTTTCCTCATCCAAAATGTTCCTGCCACCTCCTTGATATCGTCTTCCCATCTTCGAAATTGTCTACCTCTACTTCTCTTTTTATATCTAGGACACCACTCTGTTACTTCCTTAGCCCACTTTTCGGTTTTATTTCTTATTAGATGCCCTGACCATTTCCATTTCAGGTGTTTTATTTGGTATTTTATATCCATAACCTTAGTTTGTTTCCTTATAGTTTTTAACCGTATTTTATCTTTTAATTTTATGTTGAGTATGCTTCTTTCCATTCTATGTTGACACGTTTCTAATGATTTGATGTTTTTCTTTGTACAACTCCATGTCTGGCATCCGTAGGTCATGCTTGGTAGAATGCATGTATTAAATATTTTCTTTTTTCCTTCCATTGGTATATCTGGGTTTTTCATGACATCTTTTAGAGCCCAATATCTTTTCCATCCTATGTTTATTCTATTGTTGATTTCTTTTGTTGTGAGGTCTATAGGAGATATTATTTGGCCCAAGTATGTATACTCTTTGACATATTCCAGTTCTGTAATGTTGTTGCATTTGATTGGTATTTCATCAGAATTTGTCATTACTTTAGTTTTACTACTGTTCATCGATAATCCCACTTTTTCGCTTTCGAGTACTAATTGTTCAATCATAACCTGTAGGGTCTTTGGATCTCCACATATTAGGATCAGGTCATCGGCGAATCTTAGATGGTTTAGTAAAATTTATGAATAATGGAGCACAAAAAACATTAAACATGGACTTCATTGAGGAGTATAATTGCATTCAACCATTTTTTATTATTTCACTGCTGGGCACGGGCATCTCCCCAATCAAATGTCATCCCATTTTTTTTTATAGTTGGGAAATTCTATTACGGATACCACCCGACTTCCCCCGGGGTGGTTATGTGGAAACTCTCCGGCTAATGAGACCGGCATACCCACTAAAACCCAACTCCCCCCCCCCCCTGCTGCCATGTGGGACGCCACGGGATCGCTCTCGCATACAACCGCGACGCCTCGACGGTTGGCCGAAGCCACCAACCATGAGGCCGCCCCAAGCGGGACAACCCCATTATGGGATGACTCTCAACCCAAGAAGTGAGGCCGCTCCTAAGTCCACTCTGCTGATCAGAGAAGTACCCGGAGCAGCCCCACACCACACAAACACCGCCCACCGAAGTGGGCAACCTGCAAAAATAATAAACCCCACCCAAATTGGGCAAACCCCCCAAAGACGCCCGCGAACGAGCCCAAACACAAACGGCTGCAGGAGAAGAGGATGCGACAACGCCGACACTCCCCTTCCCCTGCAGCCCCACCGCGTCCACCATCAACGGTGGTGGCCCCGCTAGGCCGCGGGAGAAAGGGACGAGCGGCGCATCGCCATACCGACACTCCTTTTCCTCCGCGGCCCCCCTACCGTCGGCCCACCTCCGGACCAAAATGGCTGCCGACATCCTTCGCCAGACGCAGGACCACCGAAATGGTCCCGCTCCAGCCGCCGCACCAACGGGCTAGCCCCGGCATTGTGGCCCACGCAGCACCTTCTACCGCAAAACGGTCGGACACACCGCGCTATCTCCAAGCAGGAGACGGCGCCCTCTAACGCCGCTCCCTCAACCCCCCCTCCTGGCTGTTGGTCCGCGCCGGATTGCTCCGGTACCACAAGCTCCTGTCCCGGTCTAACAGACGCGAGTGGTGCTCCCCTATCCGCCACCCGGGGGACGCGTCCGGTAGCAGTCAGCCTCTGCCCCGGAAAATCTCATCCCATCAATCAAGCTGGTGGTGACTTCACTTGTCTTTCTAACACTTGTTAGCGACCTAACCGCTCTTCTATTCTATTCACATGGGTGTTTTAATTTAAATAAGCCGTAATTTATAGTAGGTGCTGCCACCAGGCGAAAACAAACATACTCTCAATATAAAAACTTAAAAAAAAACCGACTTCCAGGCACTAAAATGTAAAAAAATAACGAAACGGGGATTTTCATTTAGAATAGATACCTAATCAGATATTTTCGAAGTTGGTGCCAGCCGATGTAAAGCAAATCTAATACCTTTTACTATATATATATATATATATATATATATATATATATATATATATATATATATATATATATATATATATATCTATATATATTTACCTAATACTTATTAGATATTCATATCTTAAAATATTGTCAGCTGGCTGTTGTAAATAATCTGTGAATGCAGTTCAGAATATCTATAGTCTCCTAGGAACCTTTTCCTGTAACTATAGCAGTTAAAGTACCTGCCCTTACTGTACCGTCTCAAAAATCCACCCTGTATATATATATATATATATATATATATATATATATATATATATATATATAAAGTATCTGTCTGTGATTATAAAATAACGACTTATTTATATGATAATAGTATCTCCTACACAACTCTAAAATTTTTTGATTGTCTGTATTTCTGTTTGTCCGGGGTAATCTTTGGAACGGCTAAACCGATTATAACGGGACTTTCACTGAAAGATAGAGAAGTTTATAGGCCTATATATAACGTATATTTTGTTTTAGACATATTTAGGCTCCAGCGTAAAAATCGAAAATCCTTAAAAAATTAGGCAAAATTTAAATTTTCATTTTCACGCAGAAGTCCGCGTTAACATGTAACTCTTAAGGAACTCATCCGAAGCAAGGGCAAATCGCTAGTATTACATACAAAAACCACTAACAGCATAAAAATTATATCTATCATATTATATTAGAGAAACAATACTCACGAGTTTGTCATATAGTACGAACGGGAAAAATATTATATGTTATTGATTATTCATTACAGCAAGACATTGTTATAGTGTCTGTTTGGAAGATAAAATGTTAAAACTAATTTGCTATATGTGTGCTTTATCCATAAATTGCTTAGGTGAGTTCTTTGTTTAGATTTTTTCTATTAAACTAAATCCATTTAACCTAAAAACCTTTAAAGTACATACATATATTTTATATTTATATATGTATAATATGGGTGTAGTATTTATGTATGTAGTTATAGTATTTAGGTATTGGTTAGTTATATTTTACTTGTATTTATTTTGTATATTATATTATATATTTGTATAATACGTATATGTATAAATATATAATCTTTCTATTGTCTCTTTATTTGTTATTCGCGCCCCTTCTATCTTAGTACTATTTCCTACACTTTAACTGCCTTGGTGGTGTAGTGGCTAGCATGTAAGGCTGAACACTCGGAGGTTCGAGTCCCAGGTCGGGCCAAGTTTAGTTATTGAGTCTTTCTGTATAGTAAGTCTCAGTAATAGCCCGGAGTTGGGAAGCTGGCGGTGTTTCACCCCCGTGCCTCGGAGAGCACGTAAAGCCGTCGGTCCTGCGCCTTAACTCTCACTGGTCGTGTCGAGTGGTCGTCCCACCGGAGTATGAGAGTGATAGGAATAGAGAGAGCCCTTGTATCTGCGCGTACACTTGAGCACTATAATATCTCCTGCGCAGTTGGCTAGTCTCAATGAGATTGGCCGCCGTGGCCGGAATCGGCTAGGAGAACATCATCATCATTTCCTACACCTAAAGGTTGCCTGGAAGAAATCGCTCTTTTAGCGATAAGGCCGCCTCTTGTACCTTCTATATTATATTGTATATTTTCCTTTTCTTTTGGTGTACAATAAAGAGTAATTCATTCATTCATTATGTATACATATAATAAAGTTCTGAGTCGAATCTTTACATTAAGTATTTTTTGAAAAATCTTATTGACATAGTCATTATTATCGATACAGAGGCCGAATCTATAGTTTTTAGAATTTTTATCTGTCTGTCTGTTTTTTATCCTGGAAAAATAGGGTAAATCTTTAGTATTTTATATAATAACACGTTTTAAATACTGTTATAATGATCTAGTATATTTGAAAATAATCTAAAAAGTAATAGAGACAAATTGAAATTTCAGGGACTACCTGCAAAGATACAAACGGTATGTAATAAAACATTTTCATTGTTGATATAATATCAAAGCTAGCAAAATGAAAATTCCGTGACAGTGACCACTCTCATTAGAACTTATAGAGCACAAAACTATATTCCAAACCAAAGGATGAAGACTGTGAAAGAAGCTGGCATTAACAATTTCACAAAAAAATATACTAATATCTTTTTAAATAAAACTTTTTTTTTCGGATTTTTCTCGCATTTATTTTGACTTTTGGTTCCCGACGTTTCGAATGCTTTACAGCAATCATGGTCACGGGAGGGACTAGGGTTTAAGATGTTTCAAAAACATTATATAGTAGTTACAGACAGTATACCCACAATTTTACAAGATGAATTAAAAACATTCAAAAATGGTTTCAAAGTACCTTATAATTTTAAATTTGTGTTCATTTTAATTTTGAAAATTATAAAAAGGAGACTTTTTGTAAGTCATGAGTTTACTATAAGTTATGTTTCAGAAGATCTGGTTTTGACCGTGAATGGTCAGAAACTCACGAACTGGGTTGAAAAGTTTGATGACAATTCTTATAAAATATTACAAAAAAATTATACTATTTTCGAGAATGAAACGATGAATATTACATGTGAAGCTAGAAACGAGTTAAAGAATCTTTCGTTCTATTATAGAAAACCTAATGGTAAATATGAAGATGTGGAACTTGAAACTAAGCGTAAGTAAATAATTGTTGAAAATGCACTTCAAATGTTTTGTTTTGCGTGTTGTGCGTGTTGTGTGTGTGTGTGTGTGTGTGTGTCTGTGTGTTTCTGTGTGTCTGTGTGTCGTCTGTGCGTCTGTGTGTCTGTGTGTCGTCTGTGTGTCTGTGTGTCTGTGTGTCTGTGTGGCTGTGTGTCTGTGTGGCTGTGTGTCTGTGTGTCTGTGTGTCTGTGTCTGTGTGTGTGTGTGTGTATGTGTTTGTGTGTGTGTGTGAGTGTGTGTGTATGAAATTTAGTGTAGTAGGTATTGTAGTCAGAGATGAAATATGATCGGCAGTAACACCTGTACCTACTGTTAGTAATAATATTTGGCAAAAAGATAGCGCTACCTATATATCAGTCCACTGTTATACATACTATATGTATTAGGTGGCCCAAAAAACATTTTTTTTCGAGTAGTAGTAGTAGAAAAAATAAAAATAGTGAAATAAAGAGAAAAAAAAAGAAAAAAGAAAAAAATCGATTTTCAACGATTTTGGAAATTTTTAAAAACTTTGAATGACATCTTAAAAAATATTTTTTGAACTGCGCTTTGAAGGGGGATCTTAAAACATGATAAACTAACATATTTTCGTAAAAAAACTCGAAAAGAAAATATATTTGATTTTTTGGGCCACCCTTAATATGTATGTAAATATATGCGTATGTGTACCTGTTACTCCACACTAGAACTACTTGATTTGGATATTTAGTGAACAGATCCAATATGACCTAGAGTTATCTATAGACTAAGTACTCTGAATTGATTTAGAACTGATCTGTGCAATTGCAAGACGTATACGAGTAGTTGCTGGCGCGAATAAAAATAATTTAACTCCATTATTATTTAGGTACAAGTTAGCCACACAAAAGTTCCACTCCAAATATGGGAAGCGCATCGCGTTACCGAGCGAATTCCTTTGACAGGGTCGCCATGTACGGTACGGTGAGAGTAGTGGGATAAGTGAAACGAACGAAGTTTGAAGCAAGACTTGATTATATACTGCATAATATATACGTCATACCTTAATACTTACTTACACTACTACAGTGGACATAGGATAGTTTTTATCTCGTAAATCATCTCTTAACGGGGTAAAACAATAACACGAGAAGTGTTAGTAGTAAACGTATTCTAAATTTATTTAAATCATATAGCTTAACTAATATTTTTTGCGAACCAACTCGTGTTACTAACATAAACCTCTAAATCTATGTATACCATATCAACCGTTAACACCTCCAGGTAAATTTCCAAGATATTGATTAAAATTCTAAGAAATCTATTGTTAACTGACACGCCGGCGTGTCCGCGGTCGTAGAGGGATTAAAACGTACCTAGGTACGAACTACGAACCCGCAAGTCGAAGGTGAGTCGCTAATATTAATTATGTGTAAATATTATTTTAGACCAATGTGCGGATTATCACCATTGCAAGAAAATTAGCTTGGATCTGACACCTCATCTCGGGTCTTCCTTAATATGCAAATCGAAACGCAATGACCAGAAAGTGACAAGTTTGGTTTTATCTTTTCACAAAGGACTACGTGAGTGTAAATTTAATAAATAATTTATTCACTATTAACATCTTGCAGATATTATACTATATCTTTCCAGAATAAAATTATACAAAGTGTAGGAAAGATATATATATATATATATATATATTATTATTTTTTCTCACACTCGAGAGTTTTTGGTAGAGATCTCTTAAAGAGATAAGTCATCCTTTGTACACATGGTATCTGTTTTCTATTTTATATATACATATATTTTGTACATAAATAAAAAAATATGTGAATAAATATAAAACAAAACTTTTTCTCATTGATTACACTAAAGCTCGTCGAAAGCTACTAATCAAAAAAAAAGAAAATCGGTTGTCGAATACAGGAGAAAAAGGTACTATAAAATAATATGATAAATGTAGTATGGTATGAAAAGGGTTCACTCCAAGCGTTGCACCTTCAATATTTTCATCTCATAATCATTTTTATATGAGAATCATCTCCGACACATTACCATTCGCTTTACGGTGATGGAAACCATCGTGAGTTTTCAAATATCGTGTGAAGTCTGCCAACACACGTTAGGCAGTAGATTATGACTTCCTATCTCATCGGAAAGAAGCCCATGTAGTACTAAAAGAAGGAATTTTGCTACCGCTTTATTTTTATTTGTCATCTGAGTGAGCACAGGGGTGCTTTATATAGTACATTTGAAGTATAGTATATAATTACTTCTACAATCAAAAGCTAAATGTTAAAGTGAATTCATATAAAGTTGTACGTATCGTCATCATCTATACATATAATAAAATTCTGACTCAGTCGAATCTGTACATTAAATATTTTTTGGAAAATCTTATTGAAATAAACATTATTATCGATACAGAGGCCGAATCTATAGTTTTTTGAATTTTTGTCTGTATCTCTGTCTGTTACCGTATCACAGAAAATCCACTGGAGGGATTTTGATGAAATTTGGTATGATGATAGCTGGTTATCCGGGTCAACATATAGGATACTTTTAACCCTGGAAAAATATCTCATTTCTGAGAAAAAATATAAAAACTGCAATGTAAGAATATACTAATATCTATACCTAATAATTTAGTTTTTGGTCATATGAACGCGGGCGGAGCCGCGGGCAATACCAGTAATATATAAATACCCAAATCTATGCTAGATGAATCTCGATGTACATACAGCTTTATTTCATTCCATAGAAACCTTTATTTACAGAAAAAATATCCTGATTTCTAAATATCCTGATTTGATTTGGTTGAAAATTTTTGCAATTTTCAACCATATCAAAGTATGATAGGCTGTATTAAACCACATTTGATGTTGCACTTATACGTATTTGACATGCGCAGGCGCAATAATAAAATATATGGCAACAATAAACTTTCATTAGCTTTGGTGACCGTATTTTAATAGCGAATTACACCATTAAGTTTGAAAAACTGTAAGTTTTTGAAAACATCATATGTTTGGGTGTAACTGAAAATCAGCGTTGCTTGAGATTTCAGTGTTAGCAGCATTAGCTGAGTTATTACCCTTTGCCATAAGTTACTTTAAGCTGACTACTGAATCTACTACTTACTGATTCGGTTAACTTTTTTACTTTTTTTTTTGGCAATAAATGGTTTTTTAATTATTTATTTATTTTAAATCATTTTTAAATAAAACAATTATTTTGGATTTTTTCGGGACAGTCTCTTCCGGGACCATGATTGCTGTAAAGCATTCGAAACGTCGGGAACCAAAAATCCAAATAAATCCGTGAAAAAATCTGAAAAGATAGTTTTATTTAAAAATGTCAAATATTCGCGTAAATCTAAGAAAGTATTATTATTTTAAGTCTTTTAACATTACGCTAAACATTTCAGCAAATGTCTCCATAAAGATCAATGAAAGTGTTAAAGCGGTGGGTCCGAACCAGACGGATGTGACGTATTTGTATAACAACAATGATGTTATTCAAGCAGAGTGTGTACATAATACTTTTGAAACCTTGCAAATCGCGATATGGAATTTTTATAATTTTATTTCAGATAGTAAGTAAAAATTAAAAGTAGTAAGTAAAATTTTTTTGTGATATTAACTTTCTTGGTTGTTTAAAACTTAATGTTGTCTAGAATGTTAGTAAGATGTGGTACATATCCACATTAATGAAATGCGAAATGTGAATGTTTGTTTGTTTGTTTGTTTGTTTGTTTGTTTGTTTGTTTGTTTGTTACGTTTATACGCTTAAATTGCAGAACCAATTTTGATTAATACTGAATAGAAATAAATTGGACTCTATTTTTTATCGCAAAAATAAAATTTGAAGGAAATGAAATAGAGGATTTTTTTGTATAGGGAACCTATCATTTCTTAAGTTAGAGATATAAAAATTCATAATATTGTTGATGTAGGTAAGAAATAATGTTTCAGTTTTTTTTTTAAAATCATTCCTCAAAAGGGTTCAGTGGAGGATGATTTTTTTTTCTAAAGCGCCACACTTTCGGAGGCTATCGCTAGTATATATATATATATACATGCTATGTTTTTGCTATTTGAGACAGGATTAGTGAGATTAAAATATTAATCTATACATATAATATAATTGTAACTAAGCCAATAAGACTTTCCAAAAAAAATATTTAATGTACAGATTCGGCTTAGTTACAATTTTATTATATGTATAGATTAAAAATTTAAAAAACCCCCCACGCAAAGTTATTGTCATTTAACGATTACACTGGCACGCGTGAAGCACTTAATCGAGTAATCATACGCCAAAATGTTTTACATCATTATGGAAAAGAGCTGATACTCTTACACTACTTGACCGGTATTAACAAAACATAGCTAAGAACCACCACAAGGAAACTGGCTTTCAAATGAAAAAACCGCATCGAAATCGGTCCTTCCGTTTGAGAGCTAAGATGCCACAGACAGACACACACAGACATACATCGACGTCAAACTTATAGCACCCCTCTTTCTGCGTCGGGGGTTAAAAATGCATTAAAGCATGCCAGTTGAGCACAGAGTTCGCCAATGTCACATAGATTGGAGACATTTTAGTTATTAATAATTAACATTTTATTATTTCAGATTACGTAAAAGTCAATAGATTTACGAAAGGTAATCACTTTGCTGTCATAAAATTAACAAAAGATATCAGTGGATGGTATATAGACTGCCAGGACACGTCTTCCTGTAATCAACTATCAACATGCAAACCTCCTTTTATTCGGCTAAGATTCGTTTTAAGACCAAGTAAGTGTTTCTTTCATCAAATCAAAATCAATACAATAAAAACATTAGGTCCTTACATATGAAATTTGGGTTTTGTAGAACTGGGCACTTTGATGTAAGTGCACTTGTTCAATGATAATTGAAAAAAATGTAGTTTACAAAGTAAAAATTATCAATTTCTCCAATTTTAAAATTTTTAAGGGTGTTTTTATAGGTACTGTACAGTGTTTTTATTTTTTTCAAAAAGTAGTAAGTTCAAGACGAAAAGAATGAGCTCTATTTGAAAATTGAACGAATTTTTTTTTAAATATAAACGTCCACTTGGAGTTGGGGGTGATTTTCAGCCTCTCGAGACCATAAAACATACTTTTCTCGGAAATGGCTAAGCATTTCAATTTCAATTTTTTTTTTATTTTTCATGAAAATCATAAGATTATTCTAGAAATTAAAAATAAAAAACTAAGAATAAGTTAAAAACTGAGTTTTCTGCAAATATCTCGAAAACTTTGAGGTTATTGTAAAAAGTGTTATTCGTAAAAGTTTTAGATTTTTACTAGACCTACAACTTTTGTAGAAAATATTTTTCGATAGAACGTCACAATAAGCCGGAAATTGAAAAAAACTATTTTTCAACGCATTTCTCGGGGGTAGTTGGACATCGGCGGCATTTTACAAATTTCTATGCCTTATCTAACATTTTAAAATAAAACTTCAGGTTTTCAATATTTTGTTCCCAAACCAGATTCCAAATAGACTATATATTTATATATATAATAAAATTGTAACTAAGCCGAATCTGTACATTAAATACTCTTTGGAAAATCTTATTAAAATAGTCATTATTATCGATACAGAAGCCGAATCTATAGTTTTTAGAATTTTCATGTCTGTCTGTCTGTCTGTCTGTCTGTCTGTCTGTTACCGCATCACAGAAAAACCACTGGAGGGCTATTGATGAAATTTAGTATGGTGATAGCTGGTTATCCGGGTCAACATATAGGATACTTTTTACCGCGGGAAAATATCTCATTTCCGAGAAAAAATACAAAAACTGCAATGTAAGTAGTACTAATATATAAAACCAAAGAATTTGGTTTTTGGTCATCTAAACGCGGGCGGAGCCGCGGGCAATGCTAGTATATAAATAAAAATGAAATGCTGTTCTTTAGAAAGAGCACTACTTGAGAACGGCTGGGCCGGGCCGATTTTGCTAATTTTAATACAAAATGGTAATATTTTGTTTCGTAATATATTCGAAAAAATGTGAGAGAATAGTGTTTTTTAACCCCCGACGCAAAATGAGGGGTGTTATAAGTTTGATGTGTTTGTGTGTTTGTATGTCTATAGCGTGTTTGGACTCATGAGAATAGTCTCGATGAGAGTTTTCTATTAGAATTAGTGTCTGCGAGTAATTTAAAAAGTATGAAATAAAAATAAAATTAAAATTTTAAATAACCACCTTACACAAAAAAGCTCTGAAAAAGTAAAGTACTTTATCAATATCAATCTTGTTTTTATTTGTGTTTTGGTGTGCTCAAAAAAAAAGAGGAGGTTCTCAATTCGTCGGATTTTTTTTTCGCCGACGCCGCGACGCGATTTGGAAATTTTTTTGTTTCAAACTTCCCAGGTAGACCAATATAAATTTTATCGAAATCGGTCGAGCGGTTTTAAAAAAAAATCAATAATAAATATTTTTTTTAAATAAATTGTTTAATATGTTAGTATGAAACTTTCTTCTTACAAGTTACCTGCTTATTACGTCTACACTAAAAATGGAAAAATATATACTTAAAAAAACAGACTTCCAGGCACTAAAATGTAAAAAATAACTAAACGGAGGTTTTCATTTAGAAATAAATACCTAATCAGATATTTTCGAAGTCGGTGCCAGCCGACAATATTTGAAGATACGAATTTCTAATAGGTAAATACATATGTATTTTACGTATCGAACGAAATATAATTAGATTGGCTTTGAATCGGCTGACACCGACTTTGAAAATATCTACCTACCTAGTAACCTAATTAGATATTTTCGATTATTTTTTTAAAATTTAATTATTTTAAATGAAAACCTCTGTTTAGTTTTTTTTTACATTTTAGTGTCTGGAAGTTAAAATCCCAAGTTTTTTTTTAATTTTTAATTTTTTTTTGACTTACTAAAAAAAATTGTTAAGCAATTTTTGTGTATCACCTAAAATAACAAATAAATTAATTGAAACCTAAACAGGATGTCAATCGAAAATAATATTAAGTTTTCAAAATTTTAAGCCCAGTTGCATTTTTGTAGAATGTAAAATACATTTACATATGAAATATTAAATTGTTAATCAATTTCATGACTCAATTCGTGATCAAACCGCTGCCATATACAGCGTTATCCTTGTTCGTACATGCTAGAGAACTTACGTCGTTATTACAATATAATTAAAGACCATTATCCCATTCGTTATAAGAGGAAATTTATTGGACTTCTATAGGAATTGTTCAGTTGAAATACAAGTTAGTAAAATATTATTTGCAGTAAAATAATGACATTAGTATAATATTCGTTTAAAAAATTAAGAAAAATGAAAAGTGCCTTTTTTTTATTATTTTGGTTCATCTGTTTATGTAAGTTCTAAAATTTTCTTCCACATCCATAGATAGGTTGGAAGATGTTTCTTTAGAGATAAGTCCACTTTTGCTAAACATGTATTAACATTAACAAATTAACTTCTGTATATTGTTATCAGTGCTTGAAGAATATTATAAAAAGTGGATCGATTGATGTAAGAATTTATCAATAACTAGCAATGCTCGCAGCTCCGCCCGCGTTCAGATAACTAAAAACCAAATTCTTAGGTTTTACATATTAGTATACTCTTACAATGCAGTTTTTGTAATTTTACTCAGAAATAAGATATTTTCCCGGGGTAAAAAGTATCCTATATGTTGATCCGGATAACCAGCTATCACCATACCAAATTTCATCAAAATCTGTCCAGTGGTTTTTCTGTGATGCGGTAACAGACAGACAAAAATTCTAAAAACTATAGATTCGGACTCTGTATCGATAATAACGTTTATTTCAATTAGATTTTCCAAAAAATATTTAATGTACAGATTCAACTTAATTACAATTTTATTATATGTATAGATAACCACGATACGAGTACATGAATAGTGTAGAACACTGAGATGATGTGACTTGTGCTTTATAAATCATAGTCGTAAGATAGATAGGTTTAGACGCTAAGTGTCAACAAACATATAAACTAATTTTGTTATTTATATTAACTAGCTTTTGTTTGTGGGTCAGCTCTCATATATTTACGTATTGCGATCTATAAGTTGTATAATATCATACAAATTACAAAGTAGGTACCTACTCTTCGTATAATATTGCTTCATTATCAACATTTATCGTAGAGTTATGGTTTCAAAGGATTTTTTATATCGTACTGGTAGTTTTAGAGATTGGCTGGTTCAATGTAATTAGCTTTTATAACGTCCCAATGCTGGGTGCGGGCCTCCCATCAGTTCGAGGGGATCAGGTTTATAGTCCACCTCGTTGGCCAAGTCTGGGTTGGCGGACTTCACATGTCTTTAGAAACCTGGTTAGATTCTCTCAGACGTGCAGTTTTCATCTATTTACCTTTATAATATTAGTACTGATAAGGATAAAATTGAATGATCATTCTTTAAAGAAGATGTTCTTCTATTGTTTTCCCAGATAACAAGATCGCGGTTTCCTATAAAAGTAAGTAATTTTTCCTATAGATCTTATGTATATGTGTGCGTGCGTGCGTACGTGTGTGTGTGTGTGTGATCTCATGCTACGAACTGTCTTCTGCGTAACTGACCAATGCTTTCAATAAAAAATTATTAAATTGTCTCTTTGTAAATTTTCAGTGTTAGAAATAGAAGGTCTTAAAACGGAAAACAAAATATTTGATAACGGAACTATTATATCATACAAATTTCAACATGGCGATGAAATTGAACTAACGTGCCTCAAGACACCGAAACACACACACAAAAGCAGTCACAGCAAATTTCACTTAACATGGTATAAAAGTACGTGATTCATCGGAGTTAGTACTTAACTAACACTTTATATTTATAATAATATTATATAGCATAGTCTACTAATCCATGCAGTCGTCTAACTTAACACATAAACAAACATACATTTAAGTAGGTATCTTCTCTTTTTTTTGAAATCTGTCAAACATTATCCAGTTTAATTTTAAAGAGTAGTATTACTATGATAATGACAATAGTTAGATGCTATCACTACTACGTCAAAAGAAACCTCCATAGTCCTAATCTCCATAGTCCATCATATAAAGAAAATATTGGAGATTACGATTTTAGCAGCATCAGCTGAATTATTAACCATTCCTATAAGATAGACTGAGTTTTGCTAATTTGTGTAACTTTTTAGTTTTGACTGTTTTTTATAGTAATAAATGTTTTATATTTAGTTTTAATAATTAATAAAACTTTCAGGTGGCCAAAATCTAACAAGAACAAATCGTTTTGAAGATAAAGTGAAACAAAACTTTTTTTTGCATGATGTGGATAATGGGTCACTTATAACATGTAGATTAGACGAAGACGTTGATCAAAATGGCCAAGACTTAGCACCGTATCACGAAAATAAATCAATCATATTGTTTTATGAAAAATATATGGCTAATACTGAAAGACCTACAACAGTTCAAGCTATGGCCTCGGCACCAGGTAAAGACGCTTTTTTTTATTAGAAATGGGCTCACTCTTGACCTTCATCTTAGCTCGAAGGCACAGATAAGGTCTACGATCTAGCGAGTTTGTCCAGGAGAAGCCTGTTAAAACGCACCTTCCGCTTTAGTGCAAATTACATATATACCAACTAGCGACACACTCTCGCTCCATTCTGGTTCGTCCCTAGTTACTATTTAACGTTTAGTACAGATTTCTCAGGGATGTGATATTTTCCCGCAGTAAAAAGTATCTTAAATGTTTTCCCGGATAACCAAAATTTCATCAAAATCTGTCCAGTCGGTTTCTCATGATGCGTTCCCAGACAGACAGACAAAAATTCTAAAAATTATAAATTCGGCCCCTCTATCAATACTAATGACTATTTCAATAAAATTTAAACATACATATTTAACTCAGTCAGAATTTTATTATATGTATAGATTATAGATATAAAAAGGGATAAAATCATTGTTGCATTGCCAACATCCCGCAATTTTTTGTCTCAACTGAAACTAGTATAAAAAAAGACATGTACACAAATAAAAAAAGTTTAATATGGTGCCCAAAAACGTCACGTTTCCGACACTCATTAAAAATATAATATTCTAATTACGTGTCAAATATTATAATTTAAACTTTAGTTTTAATCAAATATAATATTGACCACATAGTCCATACTTATATACGTATATCTTATCAGAAGTCAGATCTTAAAATATCTTGGAAACGTAACGCCTAGAATACCATGTTGCAGATATTTTTTGTTTGTTTAAGTGTTCTCTTTCCATACAAATCTGTTTCATCGAACGCTGCCATTTTCTAAACAAATTAAAATGGCCACGGGTGCCAATGCCAATTTCTATAGAATAACCTCGGAACTTCGAACCCTTTTAAGACTGTTTACCAAATAATTTTATTACAGAACCAACGGATCGTGTTCCAACTCAATTCGAGGGATACACTCTCATATTTGCGTCATGTGCTATTGTTACGATTATTATAATTATTATATTGATTTGTATAATAATAAAACAATCAAGGAAAAACAAAGTATCAGAGGTATGTATATAGTTTCCTTATATTTTCTCCCAGATTGGATTCTACCAGGTCTAGTCTAAATAGTAACTGGGGTTTCTGTTACGGAATACCCAGTAACAGCCCGGAGTTGGGAAGTTGGCGCTGTGTCACCTTCATGCTGAGGCAGAACACGTACCTAAAGCCATCGGTTTTCTGACTGATCTCACAGCGCAAGCGTCGAATTGTCATCACTGTAGAATATCTATACAAATATTATAAAGAGGTAAAGTTTGTGAGATTGTGAGTTTGGAACGTTGTAGGGGGTAATCTCTTGATCTACTGAACCGATTTAGATGAAATTTGGTAAGAAGATAGTCTGAGACCCTGGGAAGGGCATAGAATACTTTTTAACCCGATAATCATCCCCTAAGGGGGTGAATATGGGGATGAAAGTTTATATTCTTGGCAAAGCAAGCGAAATAAATGGAAAGAGTGAATCTGATAGATATCTGCACGTATTTGGGTACTGAAATAAGTCCCGCGCAGTTCAAATTCAGTTAGAAGGACATTATTTTGATAGTGCAAATGAAATTCATCTTAGATCTAGTGGTTAATATATGTAATATATATAGTTGAACTAAAATTCCCGATTATGGCCAAACAGTTATAATAGTGGTGTGTTTTATTAATAACATCACTTCCCAGTTTTGTTATATACTAGTTGCTTACCCTCGCTTCGCTCGGATTCGTCCCTAGTGAAAAAAATAACAAATCTATCCCATATTAATATTAATTTCAAATTGCCAAAAGGACCTTCTCAAAATTCGTCGCCAGCTCTCGGAATGTAGTAAGATTTTTTAAATTAATTTGGTTATATATTTAACTGTTTATTATGTTTCAGGATAAAATACATCTACGTACAGCAAATTCTTCGGTAAAATCTCAAAGTTCTGAATCTATTACCAAAATTGATGCAACATATTCAAGCCCTAGAGATGCCACAGATAGAAATGGATTTCAAGATCCCACCATTCATTGCAACGTGTATCAATCAGATACTTACAGTATTCCCTTTACTGAAACCAGAGAAGTTTACTCTGTGCCTATACCAAAGAAGTTTAGGTCTCTCAAAACACCAATAAAAGAAGATAATATAAGCAATAATAAATACTATACATACGCTAGAAACTACCAAAATGGATACAGCAATGTCGGTTATAATAGTCCAAATAGAAAACAATATGAAAATTTAGATAATGATAGGTTAAGTGATGCTCCGTCGAGTTTATATTCGGAAATAAATAATAAATATTAGCGTTAGTAGTTATTTTATTACGTAGGTAATTATTTTTTTATTAAAATAATTTGTGAACCATTTTTTTATAGTGTTTTATATTATACGTAATACGTAGATATGGATGTATTTATGTACCTCTCACCCTATGTGTTCCAATTACGTATATGTTGTTAGATTTGTTTGTGTATTGCGAGTGTAATCCTATTAATATTATAAATATAGATTTCTCAGAGATATTTTCCCTCAGTAAAAAGTGTCCTATATATTGTCCCGGACTATCGACATATCAAATTTCATCAAAATCTGTCCAGTGGTTATCTCGTGATGCGGTAACACACAGACAGACAAAAATTCTAAAAACTATAGATTCGGACTCTGTATCGATAATAATGTTTATTTCAATAAGATTTTCCAAAAAAATATTTAATGTACAGATTCGGCTTAGTTACAATTTTATTATATGTAGGTAAAGATTTTAAAATACAGCACCATCTATGAAACAAATGCTAATATGCTTCAATTTATTGCCTGCTACTTAATGTCGTTTGTTACGCCATCTATCATTATTTTGAACAAATTGACCAATAGAGGGCAGCACATGCATCCAAAAAATGCTTCTAATATAAAAAAGATCCCAATTTCTTTATTTACCATTCATTCAATTTTATATTTATATATTATTATATATTAAATATTTTTTTGGAAAAGTCATTATTATTGATTCAGAGATCGAATCTTCTTTTTTAGAATTTTTGTCGTTCTGCCTGTCTGGGAACGCATCACGAGAAAACCACTGCACAGATTTTAATGGAATTGGGTATGATGATAGCTGTTTATTCGGGTCAACATTTAGAATACTTTTTTCTGCGAGAAAATATCTCATCTCTGAGAAATCTATACTAACCAACAAAACGTACTAAGGGACGAACCCGAGCGGAGCGAGGGTGAGTCGCTAGTCCTATTAAAAACATATGTGTATTCGTCCGTATGTATTGGTTTAAAACAGAAATTATCACAAATAATATGTTAGAATAATGGTTATAACAATAAAAAGTAAAAAAAGGGCATTACAAGTAAATTACGGCCAGCACTAGTATTTAATTCAAGTGATCCTGCTTATTCAAGTACAAAAAAGGTAAACATGAATTTGGACTTTTATAAGAGAGTATGCAATTTCAATAAATTTATCGATAGGTTAGACAAAAAACAATAGATGACCTGAAAAAGTTTGTTTTGTATCTAGGAAAACGGTTAATCAATATATTAAAAAATCCATAGTTCAAATTTTTATTCGAAAAAATTATATTTATATATAATTTCTTTGTCTTGGGATTGGGTTTGATTGTCTATATAGGTATTTTTTTTCTGAAAAACCCCAATCTTTATATCTTTTCCGGTTGCCCAGGTACTAATATACATACTATACATAGTATATATCGCACGCTAAATAAAACACTTTTTTTTCTTTTTTTTTTAACGTTGGGAAATGCATTTACGCACGAGGTGTGGGACTCACCGGCAAAGGCAGTACTACCCACTAAAAGCCAACAAAACCTTCCCCCGTCTTATGGGGCGTCGCAGGATCGCTTACGCATTCAACTACGACGCCCCGACGGCAGGTCTGCCGAAGCAGACCACAACAACCACGGGGTTGCTCCGCAGTCCACTCTGCTATCAGAGAAGTACCAGGAGCAACCCGCATGGTACACCGCCCTCCGAAGAGGGCCACCTCCCACCGCCCACCGAAGTGGGCAACCTCCCTGTGCGTTTCTTAGCTTCGCGCCCGGTTGGATTGCCGGGCACTACTGAGCCCCCCCACCACGACAAGGTGAACGCACGTTGGGGGGGGGGGGGGCTAAATAAAACACTGGCTTAACTCAGAAAACTTAATATATAAATGAAAAAAAAAAACTCTTTTTTTCCTTAACGACCTTGCTTGCCAATTCTTAAATAGAATAAAAGTTTACAAGTTAAATTAATATATTTAAATTTTAATTATTCCAGATAATATTTAAACGTATGATTCGTTTTGTATAATTATTTTGATATTTCTGACCTAAGTTATAATTGGTCAGTTTTTTATTATGCATGCGATATATATACAATGTCTTCTTTGAATGAAGAGACGCAGTTACTTGAGATTGTACGTACCTAAGTGTATTATTGGAGGTAATTGAATAAATGTTGTGAAGGCATAGGTCGAACTGATTATAAACCTGACTAATCTATTGATATCGACAAAGAAAATCTGTAACAAACTAACTAGAAAATTTTTGACTTTAAAAAAAACTTTTAAAAAATATGAAAACTAACGTTCGCCCACGTCTCCTCTTAGTTTATTTATGTACTAGCGACGCACCCTCGCATATTCACCCCCTTAAGGGATGATTTCCGGGATAAAAAGTATCCTATGTCCTTTTCAGGGTCCCAAACTATCTTCTTTACAAATTGCAGCTAAATCCGTTCAGTAGATCCAGAGATTACCCAACAACGTCACAAACTCACAAACTTTACCTCTTTATAGGTAATATTAGTAGGTATAGATTACTAGCCATTTATAGACAAGAGGTACTAGAGCGAGATTAAGTACGCGGATTTTATTCGCACATTTATGGGTTTTAATTTTTTTGAGCGAATCCCTAATCCTTATTCTTAAATAAAATTAGCCAACTTACTTCATACACGGTAATATATGCATTACAATTATCTGCCAGTGAAAAACACGTCAAAATTGGTTTAGCCCTTTCGGAGATTAGCCGGAACAAACAGACAGACAGACAAAACATTTTTAAATTTTTTATTATAACGGTAGTCAAAATAACAGCATTTATGGTAATAAATGCTGTTATTTTGACATTACAAACAGACACTGCAATTTTATTTATCTGTAAAGATGACAAATTAAGATAATAAAGTTCAAAGTATGTATTGTTTATGAGAATAAAAAAAAACAGATGCAACAATACTTACGTTTTTAAAGTTTAATATCGCATAAAAGTAATCAAAAGCTGCGCAAGCGTACAAAAAAGTTTATATTTGTTAGATATCACATTGATGAAAACGAGACAAAGTATATGCTACGCGAATAAACATGTATGACAGTCATTTTGAATATAATCTGTTACAGTGACGACTTTTTTATTTAGTCGGGTAATACGATCGAATAGTTTTTAAAAGACATAAGATGCTAAAGTAATTTGGATTTTATAATGACTATTATAAAGGTTTAAATTAATTTGTCGCATTTTGACGCTCGTCCGCCATTTTCCACAATGGCCGCGAGTACCACGACATCTATCTAGAGTTTAGTTTAGTGTCATCGCGATCTCGCCGAGCGTCGGTCGTGCGTATTTACGATTCGCTCATTGTTTGCAACCTTTGTATAGAGAAAAAATGATACGAAAAATAGATTTAATCGTTACATATTCGATATATTACAGTTGATTGCCGAGTTCAATATTGTTATTGTGCTAGCCGTGCGTATAGGAAGAAAAATAATGAATTTAACACGCTGCGGCAGTCTTCTGTTTGAATTGTCGTGAACCTTGTAGAATCGATTTTTAGATGTTATTAATGAAATTACTAAGGTGCTTGTGGATGATATTATTGTAAAAAGGAACCTGTTCTGCTGGACGGCCGTTACGTTGACTTCTCGACTGTGCTCGATCGTGGCGGGCTCGAAATCAATAGAGATAATAAAAAATGCATATTTTCTCCATAGTTTCATAAGGTTCGGTTCAATAAAGTACCGGCACGATTGCGGGCGAATGCCCATTCAGATTTTCCATTATTTCTGAACCGCAGTGCAATATAGTTTATCTTATTTGTGATGTGATATAAATATTATTTTATATTGTGAAGGATCCTTAACGAATCTTAAAAGGTTAGTAAACAAACATCTTTGTATTTACTTTTTTTATAGATGGAAAGAAGTGCGCTCTACTTTTTATTTTCATTTCATTTGAAATCTAAATTATTACCTTAAAACATACCAAATTGTCGTCTAATTAGTAAGCCGGTAATATAATTGTAAGTTTCGTATCACGAACGATGAATAATTAAACAGTGTCTGACCTGCATACAAAATTATAGCAATTGCTGTAATAATAAAACGATGATACGAAGCTTTACGATCGCGTGATTACTCTCGTATCAGTGCTAAAAATCTACCATTGTAGTTTGACATTTGACATAAAATATAATAAAACAGATAATAAATTGATATACATCATTAAAAATATTTATATTAACAATACGTGTAATCTTTTTGGACTGATATTGATATTAGATAACTCTTAAAATGTTTTCTCACCTTTTAAACTCTATATCTGCATAAAATATAATAAAATAAATAATAAATGGATATAGATCATTAAAAATATTTATATTAACTATACATGTAACCTTTTTGACCATTATTGATGTTAGATAACTGTTAAAAAAAATTCTCACCTTTAAAACTCTATATCTGCATAAAACTTTAATAATTCTGCATTGTTGATACTTTTGTAGCAATAATAGCTCATTTTAACTTATATAATATATTTTATTTATTTTATTGCTAATTTTTAATACATTAATTTTATTACCGTTCGCTTTTTGTTACTGAATTTTATTAGAACTATTAGGTCTTAGGAACGTGAACGGAAAACAGGTTTCCCAGCATATTAAGTTACCTACATTTCTACTCAGGCAGCCAACTAGAACTAGAATGTAGGATGTGCTATTTTATCCCTTTGCTATTATAATTTCTTATATAATTGAATAGAATTCTCATATACTTTCATATTTATTATATTATGTACATTTAAAAAAAAATACTACATACATATCGTGTATGAATGAATCCATAGGCTTCTTTAGTTTGATCAAAGGCTTTTTTGTTTCCGTGAAACCGAGGGGAGTTTTAAGAAACTTTATTTTAGTATATAATATGGAGACCCGTTAAACTACGAACTATTACAATTTACATACATTTCAATTTTTGCACAGTTGAAGTTAGAAATAAAGAACACAAAATATTTATTCTTTCAACTGTAATGGGAATATTCGAGAAAAATTTATTTTCAATATTCGGATTTGGAGCCGGAAAATAGTCCCTACATATTATAAATTGTGTGATATATTAAAATTTTGTCCAAAATTTATACAGATAAGTGTCTGTGTGTAATATCAAAATAATAGCTTTTTACTAAATGCATATGACATTATATATGATAATAAGTAAAGTACAATTTTTAAAATTTTGTCTGTTTGTTTGTTTTGGTTAATCTCTGAAACGGCTGAACTGATTTTGTCTGGACTTTCACTGACAGATAGGTGATGTTATAAGGAGTAACTTAGGCTACTTTTATTTTAGAAAAAGAATTAGGATTCGGCTCAAAAAAATAATATGTAAGAAAAAAATTAAAAAAAGATTGCACTTGTGAATAAAAACAGAATTACCTATATAACTGTGAATGTTTATTGTAACCTTTCCAATGATAAATCGCTGATATAATTGTTTTGTCGATTTTTGTAATGTACATAAATAATCAGTAAGAAATTTATAACTTGGAAAACGAGTGTTGCTTACTTTTTAAATAAATAAAAATACACTGAAGAAAATATTCCACTCTTAAGGTGACTTATTTTAAATTAAAAAAAAAAAGAATAATGAAAATCATTTCACAATTATTAGCAAATATATCGCGTAAAAAATATAGAAATTCTACATATACGTACAATGTCCATGAAAATTTTATATAATATAATAAATTTTACATATAAAAAAAACATAATTGGCATGATTCGTTCAATGCTGAGAATATCTTGTTCTATACGTTACTAGCGGCTCACCCTCGCTTCGCTCGGGATCGTCTCCGGCAACAAATCTATCCCACGGGAACCTTACATTTTTCCAGGATAAAAAGCAGCCTATGAATTATTCTGATGTATGAGCTATATTATTGTAAAGTTTCATTTAATCCATTCAGTAGTTTTTGCGTGAAAAAGTACCAAACATTATGAATGTTTGGTACTTTTTCACGCACACATGTACACAAACTTTCGCATTTATAATAAAAAGTACCTACTGAACCGATTTAGATGAAATTTGGTAAGAAGATAGTTTGAGATCCTGGAAAGGACATAAGATACTTTTAATACCGGAAATCATCTCTTCAGGGGGTGAAAATCGGGATGAAAGTTTGTATAGGGAATCGAGCTAGGCACGAACCCGGGCGAAGTGAGGGTGAGTCGCTAGTATTAAATATTTATATTTTTGTATGATAAACAACATGTATTATACTTCCGCTAGAATATTATATAATAATATGTAAACAAAACCCTATTCTTAGCCTGTGGAAAAGAGGCCTTTTTATCTCGCCGCGGAAACGACTTGCTGATGACTTTAGGCTATAACACATTGTAAGACAGTTTCTATTATAATATTTTTTTTGTATATATAAAACATAGTGTCTTACTATGACTTAGCTAAAAATAAGATTGTAAAGGCCATCGGTCGGCTCATTATGGCAAGTGTGCGCGATGCCGTAGTATTTTGAATGTTTTTACTTTTTGTATTTATCATACTCATCTATACATATAATAAAATTGTAACTAAGCCGAATCTGTTTAATAATTGCTTTATTGGAACAATTAAAATAAAACAAATGTTTATGGGAAAGTATGCACATTTATCGCTTATAGGTTAACGGGTTAATTATATGTTCTCAATGATATCAATATAAATTTATACATATAATAAAATTGTAACCAAGCCGAATCTGTACATTATATATTTTTTGGAAAATCTTGTTGAAATAAACATTATTATCGATAGTTTTTAGATTTTTTGTCTGTCTGTCTGTCTGTTACCGCATCACGAGAAAACCACTGGACAGATTTTAATGAAATTTGGTATGATCATAGCTGGTTATCCGAATCAACATATAGGATACTTTTTACTGCGGGTAAATATCGTATCTTATGCGTATATTAGGCAACACTAATTTTTAAATGGTATTTTAAGTAAAAGGTTGTTGTTTGTTAATCTCTGTATTTTACATATAAGTGCAATAAAGAATAGTATATAAAATGGAATAGACAGCTGTGTGTATCACACAGTTTATTCGCATCAAAGACAAAAATGTCGTTGAGTATGTAAGATGCCATGAGTGACCTTTGACTCGACGCCCACGCATTGAAGTGAGCTATCGAGCTTAATCTCCTGCTTTCGCTATTAACATGTAAGTGGGTTAGATTGTTTGGTTTTTTCTCATATCACTTGGTATAACCAAGCTATATTTATTTAGTGGTAGCCTGGTTAAGTGGTGGCCCAGTATGTATTTTCATTTCAAATATGATCACTTGTCATACGGTGAAGTAAAACATCGTGAGGAAACCCGCATGTCTGAGCGAGTCTAACTAGTTTTCGAAAGACATGTGAAGTTCGCTCGCACTTGCCCAGCGTGGTTGGAGTATGACTCCCCTCATATTGAAGGGAGGTCTGGGCCCAGCAATGGGGCGTTAAAAAGCGTTGCAAAACAGAGAAAAATTGTACTGAAGTGTTTTGTATTTGCCTATTTATATATAGATACTAGCATTGCCCCCGGCTCCGCCTGCGTTCGGATGACCAAAAACCAAATTCTTAGGTTTTACATATTAGTATACTCTTACTTTGCAGTTTTTGTATTATTTCCCAGAAATGAGACATTTTTCCGCGCTAAAAAGTATCTTATATGTTGACCCGGATAATCAGCTATCACCATACCAAGTTTCATCAAAATCCCTCCAGTGGTTTTTCTGTGATGCCGTAACAGACAGACAAAAATTCTAAAAACTATAAATTCGGCCTCTATATCGATAATAGTAATGTTTATTTCAATAAGATTTTCCAAAAAATATTTAGTGTACAGATTCGGCTTAGTTACAATTTTATTATATGTATAGATTGGTAATAACACCAATAACACAAGCAACGTCTAACTTTAATCTCTAAATAAACTTCATAGTTACTGACTCCATCCACTAGTTGGAATGCATTAATGTATTAAGTTTCTTTGACATCACGTTTTGTTTTTAAAAGTATCGCGTTCGCGTCAAAATAAAACTCCTTTAACCGACTTCTCGGAATGACGAACAAACAGACGGTTTCTTCTTATATGTAAACGTATTGTGTATATATAATTTCAAATGTTCCAACAACCTTCTAAGAAATGGCTGGTTTTATTAAGGTGTAATATTTCGGTCTGTCCAATCGTTGTTTAAACATTTATTTCTACAGCAACAGGTAGTGTTATGTTTCTTTTGCTCACTTGTAACAAACGAATATGTTCACATAATAATACTTTCTTAGATTTACGCGAATGAGTATTTGAAAGTAGGTTTTCAACTCGAATTATAAATATTTTATAGTTGTTACAGACAGACGGTATCTACAATGTTTATTTTAGAGCATTCTAAACATCGAGAACCAAAAATCTAAATCCGTAAAATAATCCAAGACAATAGTTGTATTTCAAGTATGTTTTTACTTGGATTGATATGAATGCCAGCAAATTTGCTTAGAAAAGCGAACAGTAGAGAACGGAGTGGTGAGATATGAAGCCTCTGGGCTTATCTTGTTTTTTTTTTTTTTAAATAAAATTATACTGTATTTAGCATTTTTTAACGTCCCACTGCTGGGAATGGGTCTCGTTTCAATATGAGATTAAGCAATCTTCCACCGCGCTGCGCATTTCCTTTGTAGAATTTATGTATAGGAAGGAAAATAAGGAAGGCAGTGTTAGCCCAGTGGTAACACGCTCGCTTGGGAAACCGAGTGCACCTCTGATATTTTCATGTGCGAATCGTTTCCAACGTGATTACCACTTGTCTTTCGTCAAGGAAAACATCGTGAGGCTACCTGCACGTCTGAGAGAACCTAGCAAGTTTTCGAAAGACGTGAAGTCCGCCAATCCGCACTTGGCCAGCGTGGTGGACTATGGCCTGATCCCCGTCGTATTGAAGGGAGGCCTGTGCCCAGCAGTGGAACGTTAAAAAGGGCTGAATACAAAAATACAGTACTCTAAATGGTTCAATTTTTATGAATTTTGTATGTAACATGAGACTCCTGGTGTATTATAAAAATTTGTAGACAATTAAAAAGAACAGAGTATGTCATCTGGAAATGGAACTTTTCTTTATTTGAATGGAGAAACTTTTTGGACCTTAAAACTTGATTTATAGACACAAAGAGTATGATGTACACGTATAGTACCTACTTTATATTGTAACTTGTTGTGTACTTTATGTTGACTGCCTCGGTGGTGTAGTGGCTAGCATGTACGGCTGCACACCCGGAGGTCCTGGGTTCGAGTCCCGGGTCGGGCCAAGTTTAGTTATTGAGTCTTCCTGTATAGTAAGTCTCAGTAACAGCCCGGAGTTGGGAAGTTGGCGGTGTTTCACCCCCGTGCCTCAGAGAGCACGTAAAGCCGTCGGTCCTGCGCCTTAACTCTCACCGGTCGTGTCGAGTGGTCGTCCCACCGGAGTATGAGAGTGACAGGAATAGCGAGTGCACCTGTGTCTGCGCGTACACTTGAGCACTATAATATCTCCTGCGCAGTTGGCTAATCTCATTGAGATTGGCCGCCGTGGCCGGAATCGGCTAGGAGAACATCATCATCATCATCATATTGTAAAATAAAAATAGCGACTCACCCTCGCTCCGCTCGAGTTCGTCCCTAGATACGTTTTAACATTTAGTGTAGATTTCTCAGAGATGAGATATTTTCCCGCTGTAAAAAGTATCCTATTTACCCGGATAACCAGCTATCATCATACCAAATTTCATAAAAATCTGTCCAGTAGTTTTCTCATGATGCGTTCCCAGACAGACAAACAAACACAAAAATTCTAAAAGCTATAGATTCGGCCTCTATCGATAATAATGACTATTTCGATAAGATTTTCCAAAAAATATTTAATGTCCAGATTTGCCTTAGAATCTTATTATATGTATCTAGATTAAATATCTCAAGAAAGTAATCTTAATAGAAATACTAAGATGCTGTAAATTTTTTGGTTCAATATATTTAACCAAACTTTTTAAGTACATTTGAGTAAACTATATACTTAAGGCAACTTTAAAAACTGGGAAAATATTTAACCTAGATTATAATCAATGTAAAGAATTTTTAACTATTTTATTGACTAATTTTTGGTTTCTTTCAGCGAGAGCTTCAAATATTGGTTGAATTAATATCACCTTAGTTGACTGTTCAAGGTCAGTTTGAGCTATTTTTATTAAGTGATTTTAATTACAAACCTAAAAAATATTTAGCCTCTCCCGTGACCAAGATTGCTATAAAGCATCCGAAACGTCGGCAAACAAGAATCCGAAAAGATGGTTTTATCTATACTGTAGATAAATAAAAATTAAGTGTCTGTTTGTAATGTCATATTAACAACAACTTTTTACTAAGTGCATTAGAAATTATATACGTTACTTATAAGAAAAACACGGCTAAACGGCTGGACCGATTTTGACGGGACTCTCACTGGAAGATAGCTGATGTTATAAGGTGTAACTTAGGCATACTTAGGTATTATTTTTGTTCAAGGAAAGACTTCCGCGTAAAAAAAAATAACGCACCCGAGCGAAGCGATTATAAATCGCTAGTATTGAATATGTATAACAAAGGTACGTTAATTAAAAGATAAGAAAATTTGACCACCGAAAAATTTTCCAGTGATTACGTCGATAAATAATAATCGCTTTATTGAAACAAATAAAAGAAAACAAATGTTTATGGGAAAGTATGCACATTTATCGCTTATAGGTTAACGGGTTAATTATATGTTCTCAATGATATCAATATAATAAATAGGTTATAAAATGAAAGTTATCATGAAAGTATATATATTATCATGTGGCCGGCCTGTCTGCTTCTTTACTGTATCTGTGGTCGTATGACTAGTATGTACGGCTGCAGATCCGAGGGTCCTGGGTTTACCTGTCAGTAAAAGTCCCGTCAAGTTCAGTCCAGCTATTTTGGAGATTACTCGGAACAGACTGACAAAAAATTAAAAATTGTGTTTTTCTTATAAGTACCGCATATGCATTTATTAAAAAGATGTTATTTTGATATTACAAACAGACACTTCCATTTTATTTATTTGTATAGATAATAACATACATGACAATTACAAAACCACTACTCAGTTAAATATATGGAGACCAAAAACTTGGAGGATTAAAAGTCAAAAAATCAAGTTACTATGCCAAAAAATCAAATCATTCTATTTAGAGCCAAAGCTAAAATATAAAAGTATGTATTTTACAAAAAATCTGTCTGGCTGTCAAACAATAAGCTTCAGGTAGCCAAGAAAAATAAAAAAAATAATGCATAAACACAGGTAGAAACTAACAGTTAAATACGAATGTTTCATGTCCACTTTGGATGGTTTGTAGGATGGGATATCTTATATCTTTAAACGAGCAATTCTTGTGTATATATATATATATATATATATATATATATATATATATATATATATATATAACAGACAGACAACATTTAAAAAAATAATAAGTTTCAAGTACTGTATATAACTTCATATGCACTTAGTTAAAAGCTGTTCTTTTGACATTACAAACGGACACTTCAATTTTGTTTATCTGTACCTATAGATGTCAAATATTTGCGTAAATCTAAGACAGTATTGAATGAAATCGATCTTTTGTTATTTCATCTGTCGTATAATGGAAACAGAAGTTATATGAAAATTCAATACGATTCTTTGTTTATAGCTTTAGACTTGAGTACAATATACTTGCCAGTGTCACGTAAAATGGAGAAGACACGAAGATTTCAAATTGAAAATCTTATGATGCTGATGCAATATAAGGTTTATATTGTTATGCTATACCTGTGTACCATCCATCCGAGCAGAGCTAGATTTAGGGGTTCCCATATAGTATAGGTTTTTTTGTGAAATTGGTGGGTTTTGACCCATTTTTATGGTTCCGTAAATGTGTCATAAAATAATGAAGACGTTAGGGGTTCTTACGTAAATTCGTTTTTTTTGTAAAATACTTTCACCCATTGAAATTAAAAAAAATATTAAAAAAAAATTATCAGTTCATTTAATATTTTAGGTCTTCACTAATTCGTAGTTGTATACACGTGAACCTTCCTCATGAATCACTCCATCTATTGTTGAAAACTATATCAAAATCCGTTCGGTAGTTTATCGCGTTCAGGCAGACAGACAGACGCGATGGGGGACTTTATTTTATAATATATTGTTATTTACTTGTAGATAGATATATTATCGTAGGAAAAATCTAAATTATTCTATTGACTGTATTTATTATTTTTCTAAATATGAATGCGTCATTGAAAATATTGAAGTCATTCATTGTATTAGTAATATGTTACATATAGAATTGAAATGTAGTTATAGTTATAAGTAAAAACAATTTTCCATGTTTTTGTACTATAATATTATATTTATTAATAAGTATATTTATTACTAAGCAGATCCCGGGGCTTCGCTCGCGCTAAAACTGGTAGTAAGGTAGTGGTAGTTTCATACAAACGTTCATTCCCAATTTTACACCCTTCTAGGATGTATTTTGAAAAAATCTAAAACACGTATTTATTTAATTTTATTAAATAAGTATTAATACCAAGTTTCAAGTAATTCTGATCGTAAATATTTTTTTGGATTGTATTATAATGTGTTTTCCTGCGGAAATTAGATAATCTCACGCAGTAAAAAATAGCCTATGTCACTCTTTCGCCCTCCAACTATCTCCATACAAAAAATCACACCAATCCGTCAATCCGTTTCGACGTGAAAGAAGGACAAACAAACAAACACACTCACATTTATAATATTAGAATGGATATACCAACCTTGTTGTCTATGGGTGTACAAGCCACATCGATGCATGCTCCAGTAGTGTCCACAAGTGTCGCTCAACCCAGCACTCGAGCATAATCACGGTACTTCGGACCCATCGTCCCCATTATCTGCATTTAACTGCAACTCGCCTTACCGTAGGTTAAATTGCACGAGATACGTATTGTGTAACTGAGCATGTAAGTTTAGTTACTCGTAAGTAATGGTTAAATTTCAATATCTTGTTAACTGTTAAGACTGTTTTAAGACGTCTATACAATGTTCACTGGTTTTGACTTAGTTTTATGTAGTTTTACATTTTCTTTCATATATGGATATCCAGATAGCCCAGTGGTGACGCGCTCACTTGGGGAACCGAGTGAAGCAGGTTCAAATCCCGGCAGCAGGACCGATGGCTTTACGTGCTCTCCTAGGGGTTGAAACACCGCCAACTTCCCAACTCCGGGCTGTTACTGAGAATTTCACGACAAAAAAACTCAATAACTGAACTTGGCCCGAGACATGAACCCAGGACCTTTGTTTCTGCGACCGTACATGTTAGCCACTGCGCCACCGAAGCAGTTTTTATATAATAGTATACGTATACCGTATATAACATCCCGATGACACGCAATAACTCTACAGTTTGTGTACCGCTGACAAAAATGATATGGGTCGCTTTGCATAGTGCCAAGTTAAGAGTTGAAAACGGACTATGTTTTGTTATATATATACATATACATTATACATATAGTTATTTTTGTTTTCATTTATTTAGATAGCTAACAAAGTGTATGTCTGTCTACTTATTTATGTGTTAATATACGTAACTACTTATAGTCGGGGACCCTGGTCCATTTTTACAAGTGATTAGTATCAAGCTAATTTTCCGTGAGTAGCTTCATTTTGATAAGACGCCCAACTTTTTCTCTTACAAAAATTCTCGATTGTAGTAGCTCTAGGGTCCAGGGATTCCAAACATATTTATTTATTTATCTAGAAACATCGATAGTTTATTTTATATTTAGAAGAAGAGCACAGAATATTGATGAATTACAAAAAAATACACATTATGGTGGTCTTATTACTATACGATACCAATTTTAAATCGCCATTTCCTCTAAATTGTACCATCTGTCAAGTCCAAATGTCAACAGTACCTTTGAAAAGCACTGCCGCCGGGTACAGTTTCCCTGGTCCATTACAAAGCTTTTATCATTTACTTTGCGTCGGTAAGATTATGTTTTAATTAAACAATATTACATAGACGTGAATAGCGTTCTTTACATTTTGTGGAAAATAATTGTTAAAATTATACCTAATTATTTAGATACGAGTACGAGTTGTATATTAATACCTATGCTGTAGGTATATAAATGAGTTATATATTTTCTAGTAGGTTTGATAAATATGTGAAGGAAATGATTTTTATGATACAATTTTGTTAATGGCTTCAAAATGTTACAGTTGAGTACAGATTATTAAGAAGACTCAGAAATCAAATTAAAAATACAAAAAAAAAAAACAGAAATAAGTTTTTTTAATGAAAAAGTAATGTCGCAAGAATCATTACACATATAATAAATTTGTAACTGATCGCTGTCTGTACATTGAAGATATTTGAGAAAAATTTATTGAGGGTCTTTATTAACGCAATAGAACCCAAAACAATACAATTTTTGTCTGTTTGCCTGTGTGTTTGTGCTCGATAATCGCAGAAACGGCTTAACGTCCCGAGCACGAATGTTTGTACTTCAGTCATGGGTGTTTATATTTATAATATGTATTTAAAAGCTATATATGTATGATGTATCAACGATCTGGTATCCATAACACAAGCCTCGTATCTTACAATGGAACTAGATGGCGTTGTGTGTTAATGTCCTGGACATATTAAAAAAAAAGAAAAGAAAACCATACAATATACACCCAATAAAGTCACCACCGTATCTATCTATCACACGCCATCTTGTCACCATAACAGACCCAAAAATAGGTCGCGTTATAGCAAATAACTATGACGACAATACATAAATCCTGTCGTAAAGAATATAAGCTATAAACATTTTATAAGCCATTAGAAACACGCATATGTTGCCTCCATTTATTATAGGTTTAAACGGGGATATTTCAAAACTATGGGAAAAGACTTAAGGTAAGTTTTAAGAAGTTAGGTCTACTTTGGAGTATAGACTGATATTAGTATAGAGAATCTATATATATATATATTTATATATTTATATATATATATATATATATATATAATAAAATTCTGAGTCGAATCTGAACGTTAAATATTTTTGGAAAATTTTATTGGAATAGTGATTATTATAATACAGAAGCCGATCTATATTTTTTAGAATTTTTGTCTGTCTGTCTGTCTGTGACCGCATCACGGAAAATCCACTGGAGGGATTTTGATGAAATTTGGTATGTCGATAGCTGGTTATTCGGGTCAACATATAGGATACTTTTTATTGCGGGAAAATACTATCTAATCTCTGAGAAATCTATACTAAACGTTAAAACGTAAGTAGGAATGAACCCTAGCAGAGCGAGGTTGAGTCGCTAGTGTATTATAGAATACATAGGGTACATATAAATGCAGGATGGCAATATCTAGTACAAAATATTCAGTTTTTAAATTGTTTCATTCCAATAAAACATTAAAACTTTATAGCAACACCAATAGCGATTGAAGATTTTAAATTTTTTTTTTTTTAGTTTAACTATAATTTTATAAAACGTGAAAGTAGGTCAACGATAACTGAAAATTTGAGCACTTCTATCATTGAATGAAATGGTTGAATTGGAAAACTTTACACATGACTTGTGTAGGTACACTGAGCTTCATAATATTTGAATGTAATTCCCAAACGGATATATTGTACATTTGCAATCTATACGAATATAATGAGGAAGCAAAGTTTCTTTGTTTGTTTGAACGCGCTTATCTCAGAAACTACTAATTCGATTTGAAAAATTCTCTTTGTATTTGATAGTCCGTTTATTGAGGAAGGCTTATCGCGGGTTCGTCCCTAGATTGATTCCCCATACAAACTTTCATCCCCGTATAAACCCACTTACGAGATGATTTATGTGATAAAAAGTATCCTATGTCCTTTCCCAAGGTCTCAAACTACCTTCTTACCAAATTTCATCTAAATCGGTTCAGTAGATCCAGAGATTGCCTCCTACAACATCACAAACTAACAATCTGACAAACTCACAACCTTACAAATTTTACCTCTTTATAATATTAGTATAGATATTACATAATAATATGTAGTCTGTATATTCCATACTAACCCTTATAATGTGTTCAGGGACGAACCCGAGCGAAGCGAGGGTGTATCGCTAGTTGCATAATATGAGGTTTGTTCATTTGCATTAAGATGATTTTAGAAGCTCTTAGAGATGGGGGAGAAGAGAAGAAAAATAAAGGGATTCCGTAAAGAATTTTGTGTTAAACGTATTTTTTTTTGGCACGTTTGAAAAAAAATATGAGAATAAAATTTTTACGATGCGCGCGCACACCGACAGCCAAAAAACGACATGATGAACTTAGCTGCATTTCTTTTACAAACAGAGAGCTGTGACAAACGGGACGAAATCTTTAGCTATTTTAGTTCTGTTACGCCAAAGAAGTAGGTATAACTTCTTACGTGCGTACATAAATACTTACACACACACGTTTTTTATTAATAGTTGAAATCTAAAGCTACTCCAAATACTGCACTAAATTTCATTCAAATCGGTCCAGCCATTTTAACACGAAGGAGTTACAGTCGTATACAAATTTTCGCATTGATTTACTATAATAACATATCATAATATCTCCAAATTCATTGTCTAAGCAAATCTAAGAAATTAGCCTACATTTTGAAGTATAAATTTAATCTATATCACATAATATCGTTGTCGGTGTGTACAAAATCACTGCACTTATTGGCATACGGTAGAATATTACGATCTTTTTATGGACTTAATACAATTTTACGATTTTCAATATGACTCCGACAATAAACGCTAGGTGCCGAGATTTTGTGCTTATCTCAAGAGGAATAATAAAAGTTGCATCGCGATAGGTTTAATAAAATAGTTTATGTGGTCTAATGACCTATATTTTTTATTTAGTTTTGTTTGCGTAAACTTGATACTTGATCTTTTATTGTCGTTATTGAGAATTTCTTAACAGAAGGACTAAAGTTTGGTCCGAATCGGAACTCGAACCCAGAACCTCAAGATCTGTAAACGTACATGCTCCACGAGACTTCCGAGGCAGTTTGAATGAGCTTATGGTAGGACCAATTATCAAACAAAGATATAGTGTTACACACAGATTTACATTTTTAACCGACGAAAAAAAGGAAGTTCTCAATTCGACACGTGTATAATTTTTTTTATGTTTGATCACGCGTAACTTTTACAGTGTAGTCCGATTTCGATGATTCTTTTTTTATTGGATAGTCCGAGTATATTAGTAGTATATAGTGGTAGTATATAGTTATACTTAGGGTATACCTAACTGAAAGTTGGTTCCATTCAAATTTGAAAAAAAAACACCCCTAAGTGTAGAAAATAGGGGGTTGATTGATTTTTCACCTACTGAATTTTTAAAAATACTTTCTTCTTACTTTGCTAGTACTATGTCTGCACTCAAAATGGGAAAATATTTTTTTTAAAAATAAATAAAAACGAGTTCAAAAAAAACACTAAAAAATAAAAGTTTCTTGGTAGTTTTCATATACCTATTCCCTATACTTAGAATCAAATATTTTAGAAGTCGGTGTGTTTTGTTTATCGGCTGGCACCGACTTCCACAATGTTATTATACTAGCGACTGACCCGCGCTTCGCTCGGATTCGTCCCTAGGTTGATTCCCCATACACATTTTCATCCCCATTTTCACACCTTTAAGGGATGATCCTTCCCAGGGTCTCAAACTGTCTTGTTAACAAATTTCATCTAAATCGGTTCAGTAGATACAGAGATTACCCCCTACAACGTCACAAACTCGCAATACACAAACTTTACCTCTTTATTATATTAGTATAGATGATATATTTTTTATGTACATATTAGATGTAACTCTGTTGAATTTATCATATGAGAATGCTCAAGAAGTGACTATTATAAATTGCCGTGTTAATTAGTGGAAAGTCGTCGACGTAAGTTAGTTTAAAATAACCGTTATCATTCTAAATGTCACGTACTACTGAGAAAAGTTAAAATATTAAACGGCGTTTATGAAGAAAGTGTACCAGTTGAAATGCCGTCCAAACAAGTTTTAAAGTTTAATAGGGCATATTAGTGAAAAAACTGTTTCAGATCTTATTTTTTGAATTATTATTACTTTTTTGACTAAAATGGTACACAGTGTGTATATAATTTGAAATTAAATAAAACGATAGCAACACTGTTTAGAACATTTCTTTTTTAAACTGTGGTATTTTCATGTATAATCTCTTTTGTCGCGATTATTGTACTAATTTTATGAGTTGTTGCTGTTAGTATTTCAATTCAATTCAATTTTCATATTGATGGCTTCAAAGCGTGTCAGTTGAGCACAGATTATTTCGCCAGTGTCACGTAGAATGGAGATTGGTCGATAGAATAATATTATTATCTGTATTTACAATAACTTTTGAGATGTCATGAACCTTTGTCTCTACAGTCACCATGTTTGCTGTAAAGCATCGAAATCGAATAATCAAAATGAAACCGCGAAAAAATTCTGAAAATATGGACTCTAAAACTTTTAGAATCTAATTTGCTATTGGCGAAGATATTGCGTAACACACGAACAAACGTACGTCTCAATTGAGTAACTCCTTTTTCTAGTAGGTTAAAATACCCTACATCCAATCACATAGCCAACATTGAGAATACCGCAGCAAATTCTTTACCTATTTTGTCCTAAACTTAAATCGTGCTGTCGAATTTAGTTATTGGTTTTAACATAACATACAAATATTTAGTTCATTTTTCAAGTTTAGATATTGTGGGTAATTAACAAAAAAAAAAAACGGTTGAGAAACAGAGTAAAAAAAGTGTTTTGTCTTTGCCATTTATAATATAATCAATACATATAATAAAATTGTAACTAAGCCGAATGTACATTAAATATTTTTTGGAAAATCTTATTGAAATGAACATTATTATCGATACAGAGGCCGAATCTATAGTTTTTAGAGTTTTTGTCTGTCTGTTTGTCTGTCTGTCTGTCTGTCGGTCTGTTACCGCATCACAGAAAAACCACTGGAGGGATTTTGATGAAATTTGTTATGGTGATAGCTGGTTATCTGGGTCAACATATAGGATATTTTTTACAGTGGGTAAATATCTCATTTCTGAGAAAAAATACAAAACTGCAATGTAAGAGTTTTTTGTCATCTGAACGCGGGCGGAACCACGGGCAAAGCTAATAGTTTATAATACCTACTCAAAATACGTAATCAATATAAAAGAAAGAGTAGGAGTTTAGGAAATTTAACACGTAAGAGGTAAAAAAGCTGTAATTGAATAAAGTAAAAAATTATGCTAAAATGGTGCTACTAAAACATCTGTACTTAATTGTATCGAACCATTTTTCTGTTCACGGTACATCCAACATTTTACATACAAACGTATCTTGTATAGATATAATAAATACGTCAAACTTAAATATTTTGTACAAAATTCAAAAGCTCCGAAAAGAATTTCATCGTACAATATTTTTAAATCCAGTATGTCCTGGGATAGGATATTTTTCTAGACCAAAGAGCGCTGTACCTCTAGATTCCATTTAGATTCTTTGTATTGTGTTATACAAAAGTTTTGCATGAAATTGTGATTGGATTCTTGCATAGTTTTATCTATTTTGTTACACGAATTGGTTAAGTGGTTAAGATAACAAAGGAACGTTTTAGTTTTGGTTAATAAAATTATCATAGTTTTTGTAAAAAAACTTGAATAAATAAAATATTAAATATAAAATAAAATATTTACTAGCCACTGAAGAGTTCCACTATCTATCTCCTATCTCCATTATGAGATATCTGATGTCGTAATCGACTAGCGACTCATCTTTGCTTCGCGTTTGTCCCTAGACAAAAACAAACCTATCCCACGGGAACCGAAATTTTTCCGGGATAAAAAGTAACTTATATGCTATTCCTGACTATAATCTATCTCTGTGCCAAATTTCATCCAGGTCCGTTCAGCTGTTCTAGCGTGATTGAGTAACAAACATCCATCCTGACAAACTTTCATATTTATAATATTAGTAGGATTAGCATGGGTATGAATTTCCAAGATTTAAATAATATTTGTTTATAAGTGAAATTAATAAGTGTGTTAAAATTAGAATCAGCTATATCTCTTATCATTATACTGTTTTTTTATTTATTAATCACAGACTTTTTAGAGTTGTAGATGTATCGTTTAATGACTAACTAAATATGTTGTATATATAATTTGACGGACATAAAATTTAAATTTGAAATATTTTTCAGCATTGAATTACTATTAATTTTTTTTGTGAATATCATGACATTAGTTATCGTCAGCCACCTTTTTACTAGTTCAGAAAGAAAAAGCCTCAGTTCTGAAAAGAATTGGCAGAAGAAACTGCAAAAAGTGTATGCTATATAAATATAAAAACTTGGTGGATTTTAGTTTGTGTATCTCTTATAGAAATAATAGACTTGGAAAGTACGAACCAATGCATTATTTTAGTTTATAAGAAGAATAATATATTCTATTAAGTTTAATCACCAAAAAATCTACGGAACATCAAGACATTTGTCCATTTTGCACTTGCCATATTTATTACTTTTTTTAAATCATACTTGATTGCCTTTTAATGTACACACACACACACACATTACACTGTTTTAGATTTTCTGTATGCGAAGCACATAAAGCAAGTTCCATATGTAAAAGTGCATTTTTCTAGAGCTAAAACTGCAGAAAACGTGAAAGTCGTTAATATTGCTGCGCTACGTACGTAAAGTATGTATTCACGATAAAACACCCAAGACACGCAAGGGTCTAATAACTCAAAAGCTTCTCTGAAAGCGTTTTTAAAACTTGTTGCACGTCTCAAAGGGATACAGCATCCAGCATCCAGTTGCAAAGATTTTTCTCAAGTACCCTCAAATGCTTTACAGTTACATGCGATAACGTTACTACACGATACGCCCCGTGAAAGGGAACTAAACGGCAAAAAGAAGGAGATAGTTGAATGAGGCGTCGCTAAGAGATCTGGAGGACCCTTAAAATTATCCAGGTGAATAGCTAGTGATGTTATCATGTCGATTATTTTGTTTTTTTTTGTGTTGGACTTTTTAAAGATTTTGGTTTAAGTAGTGTTGTATACTATATTTGGTCGATAAAACAGGATAATGTTAAAAAAATACTTTAATAAATTAATTTTGTACTTGAATACGGTTTGGGATTTTGTTATATGAGTTTGTCTTTTTGTCCGTTTTTAACACATTTTTGTGAGCTTCGAGCCGATCTGATGTAGTCAGAAGGTAGAATTCTTTTAAGGCTACTACTAAGAGCTTGGGGTTCATTAGATTAGTCTGACGACATACATCCCTTACTCTTGGTTAAATGTGTTTTTTTAGAACTATTATCCCATCCCGTTACTCGATCACGCCGTTACGGTTGAACAGATCTGGATGAAATTTGGCACAGAGATAGATTATAGTCTGGTAGGGTATAGTTATTTTTATGCCGGAAAAATATATGTATGAAATGAAATAAACTTTAATCAATTAGACTTATTACAAATGCTTTTCAATCGCCAATTTAGCGTCGGTGTAGTCAGTCTGTGAGGAAGCTACTTTTGAATATCGATTTCTTTTAAATATCGAAGTTTATTTATTTATTTTATTAACATAACAATATAGATACCGAGCGAATCGAGGGTGAGTTGCTAGTATTATATACATACATTATACAGACTCTACAAATGATTATAATAAAATTATTAAAAATATTATATATAAATATATATATATATATATATATATATATATATATATATATACATTTAATAAAATTGTATGAATCTGTACATTAGATATTTTCTGGAATATCTTATTGAATGTAAACTTTATTATTATCGAAACAGAGGCCGAATCTATAGTTTTTAGAATTTTTGTCTGTCTGTCTGTCTATTTGTCTGTCTGTCTGTTACCACATCACAGAAAGTCTACTAGAGGGATTTTGATGAAATTTGGTATGATGATAGCTGGCTATCCGGGTCAACATATAGGATATTTTTTACCGCAGGAAAATCTCAGGTAATATAAGACTATACTAATATGTAAAACCTAAGAATTTGGTTTTTGGTCATCTGAACGCGGGCGGAGCCGCGGGCTATGCTAGTTATATTATAATAAAGAAATATAATTTGCTGAAAATCGATTTAAGAAAACTCATTTAATAATTTGTGAACCTATCACAAAGTGTGTATTTATTAAAAAAAAAAAATAATACAAAAAAAGTTTTTATTTCTTAATCATCTTTACATTTTGTGTTCGAGTCTTCCTAGTAAGTAATCCGAGGATACTTGTGTTGGGAATGGCCCGCTTCTTCCCATATGCATACTCTATGATTAAGTTAAACTATATATATAAAGGATAGTTACATGACTTAAGTTATTTAAAGCAAAGAAAATTATATAAAATTACAATATTAACAACTGAAGGTTGTTATTGCCTGTACAATTTCACTAATTTTAATTTATAATGTTACGAAAATTACTATTATAAACGGTAAGTAAGTAAACGGTATTTGACCATGGAAATGATTGTCTGTTTGTTTTTAAATATTTGTATAGTATCCACCCACGTAAGTAATTGTGTACACGTCGCCTACTTGTTCCTCACTGCAAGAACTAACGATTTCACTGCTTTTAATCTTAGATATAAAAATAGGCAAAGGGAAAACTGTTCAGTGCCTTTTCCTCCTCTGTTTGTCGACCGATTTTCTTATTTTTGTAGCTATTGACGAGCTTTTTCGTGTTATCTATAAGAAATACTGGATATTTGGAAACGGTTAGTTTTTTTTTAATATACAGGGTCATTTTTAATTTACTGAAAACCTTTTGGGAACACACTATTTACAACATAACAACAAAATCTGTAAGAAAAAAAATTATATATCTTAAATTTAACAAAAATAAAAGTATTTTTATTGCACCTTCTAAACGGTAATAGTCCAGCATTAGCAAAAGGAAGTGCGTGTCCGGTGGAAGGGGAGGGGTGGAGGGGTGTAGGAAGCCGCGCTTACTCATTTAAACTTGGCCAGATGCTAGAACTTTAAAGTTTAGAAGGTGCAAAAAAAATATTTTTATTTTTGTATGAAAATAAAAATGTATATATAAGTAAATTTAATTAAAGTTAGTAAGTTGATTGTGCTTTTAATATTAATATGATTATTGTATGTCTTAATATTGCACATGCCATATCTAATATTGTCTTTATCTCGACAAGGCAGAACTTAAAGTAAAACTAGTTTTCCGCCCGCGATTCCACTCGTGTGGTATTTCATTATAATAAACTTTTATGTTATTCAAGGATAGTGTTTCCTATAAATGAAATAATTTTAGAAGGATTGCTGATGGTTGAGGAGCTTCTTACATACAGACATACATACATTTCGACGACACGTTTGGCTCAGTTTGTAGAGACCCTACATGCTGCGCCAGCGGTTGCGGGTTCGAGTACCGCTGGGGGCATCCATTTGTGTAATAAGCACGAATCTTTGCACTACAGGCTTGGGTGTTTATATATATAATATGTATGTATTTAAAGTTACATATGTGTAGTGCATCAACTATCTGGTATCCATAACACAAGCCTCGTAGCTTACCATGGAACTAGATGGTACTGTGTGTTAATGTCCCAACATATTTATTTATTTATTATTTATACATACAAACAAACAAAATCTGTTTTTAACTATGCAAGTATAATTAACTATTAAAGTTTAGTCTATATATTATGTTTCATCTGATTAATATGTCAATATCCAAAGCTCAATGCTTTATCGTATTGATATAAATTTAATCTACACAAGAGATAAGTGGAAATGCTATCTAACAGCTATTATTGGTGCGGACTGAGCTCAACTACGAAATGTTTTAGCAGTCACGTCCCGCGTATATCATATTTAAGTATGGACTGTATGCAATATAGCTTTTGAAGTTATGTTGGTTTATTAATACTTGTATATAGAAAACTATAGACTTTTTTTTTAATCTCGTGAAGAGTTTTTTCGTATACAACCTGCATACATACAGGTGGTTATGTGGGACTCAACGGCTAGAAAAGCCATTAAAATCCAACAGAACGTTCTTCATCTTAATGGGGTAGAGTCGCTTACGCACTCAACCACGACACCCCGACGGCAGGTCTGCCGAAGCAGACCATAACAACCAAGCTCCAGTCTGCTATCCAAGCAGTATTAGAAGCAAACCGCATGGTACATCACCTACAGAGGTGCGTAACCTCCCCGATTCTTTTGGCTTCACGCCCAGCTGGATTGCCAGACGCTAATACCTCATTAGGAATACACATCTTAGGAAAGCTGCGGGAAAATATCTCATCTCTGAAAAATCTATACTAATTACTAACCGTTAAAACGTACCTACTTTGAGACGAACCTGAGCGGAACGAGGGTGAGTCGCTAGTTGTTGCATATATTTCGTCGTACCGTAAAAACGACGAATATGACACTTGGCATATATTTTTTTTAAATCCTAAGCAAACAAATTGCAAGTTTGAATAGCAATATTTGAAAATATATCGTTGTCGATAAATCAAAATTATTTCATCGTTCATAACTAGCACTCGTGTGAAGTCTTTAAAAAAATAAGGTCACGAGGTCGACCCACGGTTTTCGGTAAGCGACAAGATTTGCATTTTTTTATACCTCTGTTAGGATTTTGTCATGGATATATGCATGCGTGGTACGGTGATAAGGTTAATATGGGCGTCTTAGCACAATAACGTCCTATTTATAAAGTTGTCGGTGTAAAACGGCACAATTCAAAATTTTTCAAATTTCTACAATGATCGCATTTATATTTAACTATGTTTATAATATATATGTAAATGGTATGTGACTTTTTTTTGTCATGCTTTTGTTATTAACTAGCGCTTCGCTCGGGTTCGTCCCTAGGTACGTTTTAAATTAAAATGGATATAGTATGTTATCCTTAAGAGATAGACATTTGCCATCGCGGACTTTTCTGTAAACCTATATAAGAGATACCATTCCACCATACATTATTTTGTTATATCTCAAAGGGTTTAGGCAGCGTTTTCGTTGAAAGCTCCCAGACACCTTATTTTTTCCGACACCTCCAACAAATATCGTTATATTTTAGCCAATGTATACAAAAACTTAACAAATTATATACTAAAACCTTCCTCTTGAATCACTCTATCTATTAAAAAAAACCGCATCAAAATCCGATGCGTAGTTTTAAAGATTTAAGCATACATAGGGATATAGGGACAGAGAAAGCGACTTTGTTTTATACTATGTAGTGATAGTGATACTATTATATTCAGCGCCACCTTTTGGTAAATTTTTTGTATGTTACTCCAGGTCATAGTCTATCTGTGTACTAATTTGAATCCAAATCGGCTCAGCCGTTTGAGCGTGAATGAGTAAGTACCTAACAAACATACACACATAAACTTTCACATTAATAATATAGTAAGTAGTATGAAAGAGAAATTAATGTAGCAAGATGCAGATATTTTCTTCGTCAGCTTTAGATATATGATAATGCCCTCGGTCATGGTCAGCCAATCTCACTGAGACTAGCCACTTCAGCATAAAATATGTAGATATTATAGTGCACTATCCAGTCCCTTATACTGATGGCGCAACCAAAAACAACCGGAGGCAAGATCTATGGGGAAAACGTGCTCGACGAGACACAAGCGTGTAATGGTTTTTTCTTTACCGACTGAAAAAGAATTAATTATTTGTTTGAAGTGATTTTTTTTCGAAGTAATACTTCTTTGGAAAAAAATATGAGAGTAAAATTTTTACGATGTGCGCGCACACCGACAGCCAAAAAGTGACATGATGAAGTTAGCTGTATTCCTTTTACAAGTAGAGAGTTGTATGTATGTTTGTTTGTTAGATGAATATCTTTGCTCATTGCCGAACGAAGCGAGTATAAGTCGTTAGTATTCATATTTAAATATTTTTTTAAGTTTTCATGGCGATTACTTACCGCTAATAAAAAATAACATATTTTTTCAAAAATTCCTTTAATAAATTATCGACAATACTGTGTAATTATGAACAGTTATATGTAAAAACCATTTATCACTGTCACCATTATTATATTGTATTATAATCAAACATAATGAATTTATAAACTATAAATTTTTCCCGTATGCCGGCCAATTTATATCGGAATTAAACATCGATTTGTTAGAGGGGACACGTTTTTTAACAAAAGATATGTCATTAATCAATATCTACTTATATTATACTAGCATTGCCCGCAGCTCAGCCCGCATTCAGATGACCAAAAACCAAATTCTTAGGTTTTACATATTAGTATACACTTATATTGCAGTTTTTGTATTTTTACTCAGAAATGAGATATTTTCCCGCGATAAAAAGTATCATATCTGTTGACCCGGAGAACCAGCTATCATCATTCCAAATTTCATCAAAATCCCTCCAGTGGTTTTTCCGTGATACGGTAACAGACAAACAGACAGACAGACTGAAAAATTTCTAAAAACTATATATTCGGAGTCTGTATCGATAATAATGTCTATTTTAATAAGATTTTCCAAAAAATATTTAATATACAGATTCGGCTTAGTTAGAATTTTATTATATGTACTAGCGGACCCGACAGACGTTGTCCTGTCTACACGTCTTTAATTTGAAAATTTCAAACTTTTTTTAATAAGCTAAAACATTCTGGACCATTTTGATGAAAATTATTATACAAATTGTGAATCTAAACCATTCCCAGATCCCCTTGAACACACACAAAAAATTTCATCAAAATCGGTCGAGTCGTTTGAGAGAAGTTCAGTGACATACACACTCACAGAAGAATTATATATATAAAGATAGAAGAACGGTTGATACAGAGGTAGTGTTATATGAAACTAATTGTAGCCCGCGGCTTCGCTCGAGTGATAGGCGGGGTGGGGTTTAAGGGTAGCCCATGTCCAATCTCAGGATACAATCTATGTCCTTGCCAAATTTTATCGAAATCTGTTCAGCAGTTTAAGTGTGAAAAGATAAAAACAAGGGCGATTCACTAGTCAATTATATATCTATAGAACGAAAACACATGGCTCTACCGGATCTACATAACGGCTTTCATAATTAAGTGAAATCATTTTAAACCATACCTCGATCATATTCTTAGAAACCACCGTAAATCTTAATCTATTAACACGTGGAGACTTCAAAGTTGTAGAAATAAACTCCTTAGTCGCGACGTGTGTAGTAAAACTAATGAAATAATTGCTATGGTTGGTAGGTATACACGTTTCTGCGCCTGCGCATGTTTGGTCGTCTTTTTGGAAGGATATTTATTTATTTACTAGCGATTCATCCTGGCTTTTCTTGGGTTCGTCCCTAGATCCGTTTTGATAGTTATTTATAGGTTATATAAGGGCATACATACATAAGTATGATGAATTTTATATCCCTTACTTGAGAAATGATTGATTCTCCATATAAAATTCCACTCCCACTTTTCGCTTTGTTAAGGGATGATTACCGGGATAAAAACTATCCTATGTCCATACCAGGCTCTCAAACTATCTCCATACCAAATTTCATCTAAATCGATTTAGTGCTGAAAGCGTGAAAAGGTAACAGACAGACAAAGTTACTTTGGCACTTATAATATTTGTTGACATTTATGATTAGGTACTGCACCGGTCTCTTGGGTAGTAGATATATTGCCTTTAGCCTTCCTCAATAAACGGGCTATCTATGCAAAAAGAATATTTAAATCGTAACAGTAGTTCTTGAGATTAACGCGTTCATACAAACAAACAAATAAACTCTGTCTCTTTATAATATTTTTTTTGTTTACTTTACAGCAAATATGGTCAAGTGTGAGACTAAACTAAAACAATAAATCCGCGACGAAAAGAGAGTTTTATTTAAAACTAGCTTACTTACGTTTTGTATAGATTTCTCAAAGATTTAATATTTTCCCGCAGTAAAAAGTATCCTATATGTTGACCCGGATAACCAGCTATCACCATACTAAATTTCATCAAAATCTGTCCAGTAGTTTCCTCGTGATGCGGTAACAGACAGGCAAAAATTCTAAAAACTATAGATTCGGCCTCTGTATCGATAATATTGTTTATTTCAATAAGATTTCCCAAAAAATATTTAATGTACAGATTCGGATTAGTTACAATTTTATTATATGTATAGATAAAAACGTGCACCCATGTTTAGCATAGTTCGTGGAATTATGAAAAACCTAGGTGTATTATTTACTAAGTACGTTGGTTGACACGTTAAGCAACTATGTTTCGAGCTGCCCTTTGATGGGTGTGCTGCGACAAATGACTTTGCTTCGATGAAATGGTAATACATCGTGTTAATGACTCCGGTTGTAGCTTTAACTATAAAGTTACTTTGTTGTTTAGTTTATGGATTTGAACTGTCTTTCTATAACCATTATAAAGCTACTAGCGACTCAGGTTCCGTCGCTAGCTTGCTTCCCCATACAAACTTTCATCCCCATTTTCACCCGCTTAAAGGTTGATTTTCGGGATGAAAAGTATCCTATGTCCCTCCCAGGGTCTCAAACTATCTTCTTACCATATTTCATCTAAATCGGTTCAGTAGATCCAGAGATTACCCCCTACAACGTCACAAACTCACAAATTTTACCTCTTTATAATATTAGTATAAATTTATGGTGCATGTTTGTGGTTCAGAAGTAGGAAATATTTCTTGGGATAGATTTGGAGGAAGATGCCAGTGTGATATACGGATGGCAATAAAATACGCAATCACTCAACAAAGTGATTATTAAGGCCGTTTTGTTTTTATCTCGTCGTTTTAGCTTGTGGTTTCTTAGATGTGTTGTTTTTTTATATCTTCTATATCAATTCAAATAATCGTGCTAATATTAAAAAAAGGAAGGAGTTTTTGTTATTTTGTTTTATATATATATATGTTCACTCTAGATAAAACAAAAAGATGTAAGATATAAACGGATATGAGTGAAATTCCATAAAAAGTAGCCTACAATTCAATCTAATATTATATATAGATAAATAGAAACTTTGAATAAAAAGTAACTTAAAAAAATACTGTAAAGTAAAAAATAACTGCTTGGTAGTTTTTATCTATACATATGTATAATAATATTGTAACTAAGCCGAATCTGTACATTAAATATTTTTTGGAAAATCTTATTGAAATGGACATTATTATCGATACAGAGTCCGAATCTATAGTTTTTAGAATTTTTGTCTGTCTGTCTGTTACCGCATCACAGAAAAACCACTGGAGGGATTTTGATGAAATTTGGTATGGTGATAGCTAGTTATCCGGGTCAACATATAAGATACTTCTTACAGCGGGAAAATATCTCATTTCTGAGAAAAAATACAAAAACTGCAATGTAAGTATACTCACTATTATTTTTATTATATTAGTATACTCACTAATATGTAAAACCTAAGAATTTGGTTTTTGGTCACTGAACGCAGGCGGAGCCGCGGGCAATGCTAGCTCACTATAGATATCTAATTGGAAATTTTCGAAGTCGCTGTCAAATTAAAGAAGCAGCATATTTTTTTCAGGTTTTATTTTTCCATATTTGGTGTAGACACAGTAGTAGCAAAGTAAGACGTAAAGTATTCCAATAATTCAGTAGATGAAAAATTAATCATCAAAAATCAAAAAATACCATCCTTATGTGTAGAAAATAGAGGATTTTCTACACGTAGGGGTGGTATTTTTTTTTTAATTTAAATGGAACCAACTTTTAGTCATGCCCTATCGGACTATCCAATAAAAAAAGAATTATCGAAATTGTACTAGGTAGGTACACTGTAAAACGTTAGCTGTGGTAAAACATAAAAAAAATAAACGTATCCAATTATTAAGAACCTCCTACTTTTTTTCGGCGGTTAAAAATAGGCTTTATGATATAATGTACATATCTCAAAAACGAATATATCTTAAATTGTAAAGATCATCAAAATCTGTTTAGCTATTGGAGCGTGAAAGGATAACAAATTTGCAATCATTTTTAACTTTTTGAAGGATATTTTTTTCATCTTTAAGATCTTATTCTTTTGACGACACGTTTGGCTCAGTTTGTAGTGATCCTACTAGCTGTGCCAGCGGTCGCGAGTTCGAGTCCCGCCGGGGGCATTCATTTGTGTGATGAGCACGAATGTTTGTACTCTAGTCATGGTTGTTTATATTCATAATATGTATATATATTGTATCAACTATCTGGTATCCATAACACAAGCCTCGTAGCTTACCATGGTACTGGATGATGCTGTGTGCTAATGTCCCAACGTATTTATCACAATACAAGTTAAGTGATCGAATGCCGGTAGAAAAACGAGAATAATAACATCTCAAATACAATGGCAGAATTAAAACTGTCATGTATAATGACGTTATAATTAATTGCTCCCCGGAGGCTGTGGCAAGCTTAACCTACATTACTGGGTCACTGACGTCGCGCAGAACTTTTGTCTTCACCGATATGAAAGTTTTGACAAAACTTATATTGTCTGAAACGGTTGTGCGAGTGCGATTTCAAAATGGAAGCTTTCTAAGCTCTCCAATGCTTATTTGGTAGGTGGAAATTCGTTTTGGTTTTGTATTTCATAGTGTTTTCTATAGAGGTCGTAGGTTTGATGTCTGTGAAGAGTAAATGTTATGCTTCGTGTGCTATTTCTGTGTGTTTTCTGTGGTGGTGAAATATTACATATGTTCTATGTTCGTGTTCATAAAGATTCAATATTACCGAACCGTGAATCGAAAGACCATGTGTAGTAGTGGTACATTAAAAAGGGTTGAATACATACATTCTTAGAAAGCAAAGTTGGAGTTCAAAACTAGTGCTATCTTTATTTTTCTAAAATATACAATAGATTTTTCATTTCAGCTTTTTTATTTATTTGGTAAAACCTTTTCTCTTTCCACATTGTAGTTGTAATTATTTTTATGTTCAAAAACTACTTTAATAACTTGTCATGTTACTAGCCTTAGGGTCAGTTGTTAAAGAATTTTGTCCCAACGATGTCATTTCTAATTTAGTTTTTGTTTTTGACTTGAAAAGTTTATAGATAAGATAAATGTGCTACACTAGCTATTGCTCATGGCGTCGTCTCACGTCTGCGTCTGATTATTTTTTGTTGCTTGTGGGAAGCTCGTTTTTAGGGTTCCGTACCCGAAGGGTACCAACGGAACCCTATCACTAAGTGTCCGTCCGTCCGTCAGTCTGTCAGAGGGCTGTGTTTCATTTTCATAGTTTCATCTCATAGTCTGGAGCAACACATAAGCACATACTTTTTATCCCGGAAAGATTTGCGGTACCCGTGGGATAGATTTGTTTTCGTTTGTCAAGTATGCGTATATATGTATGTATATATGTATGTATGTACGTACGCTTTATATTGTGCCTTTTCATATCTTCCATTTTTTTTTTATATTTCATACATTTTAGTACATTTTGTTTGTGATATAAAATAGTTTGACAATATCTAAGAAAAAAATAAATAGAATTATGATGGCCCAATTTTTTGGTCATGTAAGTGGGTACATTGTATCATCTATGTTACTCAAAAACTAAATAATTTCTATACACACGCGTTATTTCAACCAAAGAGTATAAATATAAAGGGTCCTCAAATTATAATTATATGTTATTTCTCAAAAGACACGAGAATGAAAACACAACATTGAAATAAAAATAAAGACGGTTTTTCTTGTACATTTTGTCAATTTTTTTTTTCTAGAAAAGTCTATTAACTTACACCTACAATTTTGCCTAAGGCACGTCCCCGTAGACATAACAGAAGAAAGCTTTTAGCTATAATTTGAACAAGTACTGAGTAGATTTTGAATATATTAAAATGTTGATTCAATTAATTTATTTTTAATACGTTTTTTAATGTTATACGTTAACTAGCGATTAACCCTTGCTTCGCTCGTCTATTTGGAGTATATTCAACGCCATCTGCTGGCGTATTTTATTATTAACAGTGACCTATGTGATACATCAGGTTGTAGTCTAGTTGTTTATTAAGTTTCATTCGAATCGGTCCAGCCGTTTCAGTGTAATGACGTAACAAACATATACAAAAACTATGCTTAAATATACAAATAAAGTTTTCTATATATGATAGTAGTATGATAAATTAATATTCTGTGACTTAACTAGACTGTATGGACAATACATATGTATGTATGTATGTATGTATGTATGTATGTAATGTGTATATTCCTTCACGTAGGCTTAAACCCCTGAACTTCACCTGTCATATCTATGTAATCTATATATATATAAAAGAAAGTCGTGTTAGTTACTTCGCTTATAACTCAAGAACGGCTGAACCGATTTAGCTGAAAATTGGCAGGGAGGTAGTTTAGAGCCAGGAGAAGGACATAGGATACTTTTTATCCCGTTCGACCGCGTTCCAATTTTTATGATATTTTAATTTTTGGATTTCTCTTAGTTCGGAATAGGTAAGTATTAAAACATATAATTAAAATGTGAGAAAGAAAGATTTTTTCTTTTTATATCTATTTAAAACGTACCTAGCGACGAACCCGAGCGAAGCGAGGGTGAGCCGCTAGTATCTAATAAAATAGTACTTAACTTAGCGAAATCTGTACATGAAATATTTTTTAAAATAACGACTGCAAGTGAGGTATTGTGTACAGAATATAGTAGACTCTAAAATAATAGTTATAAACACTCTGTCTGTATATCTGTGTGCTTTCGATGCAAAAAGGTACTGAACACAATTTTTTGTGTAGTGACAACTTATTACTCGGTCAACATTTGGGATATCTTTTACTTTTGGAAAATCTTTAATTCCCACGGGATAATTCAATAACTGATTCTGTCGAGTCGTCCTTAGAAATTTACATGGCTAACTCTATCTAAACCTGAAGAAATACTCGTACATCGAAACAATGTACTAGAAAATTATAGGCCTCGAAAAGGCAGATTAGAAACGAAAGGTAGTCGTGTGTTCGATTTCTGGGGCAGGCCAATGGCGTTAAATGATAATTGGAGCTTTTTTTCAAGGAGTTAAATAGTTGACGGTTAAACACACGCGTGCATCTTAGACCATGTAAATCTGTCGTTCTTGCCCCTTAACAATTACCGTTCGTGTCGAATGCTCGTTCTACTTTGAAGACTTTAAGTACCGATCCACACTGTAGTGCCGATCACGGTTTCGTTCTCAGTACATTATCGATCTGGTAAAGAATGTTTATACAAGAAATGTTGCTAGTGTGTGATTCGACCGGAACTTGACTCTTATTGAAAATGCGAATGCATTCATTGTTTTATGTACAAAAATACTTCACCAGACCGATATCGGACTGAGAACGGACTGAATGGGCAATCTAGTGTGGATCGACCTTTAGAGTGAAAGTAATAGTGTGCCACTTGTGTGACCGCTGAAGGAATATATTTTATACATACATACAAGCGACTGGCCCTCGCTTCGCTCGGATTCGTCCCTACTTACGTTTTAACGTTTAGTATAGAATTCTCAGAGATGAGATATTTTCCCGCAGTAAAAAAAGTATCCTATAGGTATGTTGACCCGGATAACCAGCTATCATCATACCAAATTTTATCAAAATCTGTCCAGTGGTTTTCTCGCGATGCTGAGACAACAAAAAAAATCTAAAAACTATAGATTCGGCCTCTATAGCGGTAATAATGACTATTTCTATAAGATTTTCCAAAGAATATTTAATGTGCAGATTCGACTCAGTTAGATTTTTATTATATGTAGGTAAATAAATGTTAAATCATATTTAGGAATAGCAAAAGCTAAGTTTAAAATTATATCTAATGGGGTAAAAGTGGGTTATAGATACAGCATAAAACTTTCGAGTTTAGATTAAAATAATTTGTACAGTAACAGCGCTCTTGGAAAAGTATCATCGAGTGAACCCGAGGCAGTTCACTAGTATACCTGTAAATAATATGCTTTATTCTATAGAAAATACCATAAAATCATGCATTAAAAGCCATAATGAAAATCTTTTTCATACAATTCTGCACTTGTCCATACAAAAGTTCATTCATATGTCAGTTAAAGACGTCTCACGAACCGCCCCATGGACTTTACCTTTGTTCGTAGTAATTTGATATCATAACGTATCCTTTATGTTTTGAGATGGTTGTCCACTGTTGGGCGGAATATAGCGCTATATGGAGATCCATTTCAGTATGAGTAAAGAAATTAGTAAAACCCGTATTAATTATTATTAATATCTATACATATAATAAAATTGTAACGAAGCCGAATCTGTACATGAAATATTTTGTGGAAAATCTTATTGAAATACACATTATTAACAATACAGAGGATGAATCTATAGTTTTTAGAGTTTTTGTCTGTCTGTCTGTCTGTCCGTCCATACGTCCGTCCGTCTATCTGTCTGTCTGTCTGTCTGTCTGTCTGTCTGTCTGTCTGTCTGTTACCGCATCACGGAAAAACCACTGGAGGGATTTTGATGAAATTTGGTATGATGATAGCTGGTTATCCGGGTCAACATATAGGATACTTTTTACCGCGTGAAAATATCTCATTTCTGAGAAAAAATACAAAAACTGCAATGTTCTTACATTGCATACATACTAATATGTAAAACCTAAGAATATGGTTTTTGGTCATCTGAACGCGAGCGGAGCCGCGGGCAATGCTAGTAATATATAATTTTTATTGTTATATATTTATTTTGAGGTTATAAATGTTATAACGACTAATGCAATAGCACTTATTTGATTATTCGCATATTCCGTTTTTGTTAAAGTATAACTTTTTAACCACTAGCGGTTGAAATTTTCAAAATCTCTATGTAATACTAGAATATCTAAAGAATAGATCGAAAAATCAAATTTACGTTTTAATTTTTTTGAGCGGAACCCCGATTCATTTTGTTTAATAAAAGTAGACTAAGTTACTCCTTATAACATCAGCTATCCGCCAATGAAAGTCCCGTCAAAATCGGTCCAGCCGTTTCAGAGATTAGCCGGAACAAACAAACGTTTTTCTTATAAGTACCTACCGTATATAACGTCACATGCATTTATTAAAAAGCTGTTATTTTGACATTACAAACAGACACTTCAATTTTATTTATCTGTATAGATTTGGATTTCTGGCAGTTTTACTAACTTTACACGAACAATAAAATTAGCATTACATCGCCGTTATAATTTCGGGGACAGTGGATAACGCACCCAATACTAATGCGTCTTTTGATGTACTAATAACCTGTAGTGCATTTTGTTTAGTTAATGCCCCTTTGTGGGGAAATGCGTTGGCACTGGCAGGTAATTTGATACCGACGTCTGATCTCACCGGCTTATTCTGGTTTATCTGAACATTTAAATATGTTTATTTAACTGTTTAATATTGATTTTACTGTACTTTTATAGAGGAATTTTGGTATATGATAGGTTATATGTCTGGAAGGCAGTGGTAGTCCAATGGTAACGCGCTCGCTTGGGAAACCGAGTGAAGCGAGTTCAAATCACGGGTCTCGCACCTCTGATATTCTCATGCGCGAATCATTTCCAACATGATTACCACTTGTCTTAATGGTGAAAGAAAAACGTCGTGAGGACACCTGCACACATCTGAGAGAACGTAGCAAGTTTTTAAAAGACATTTGAAGTCCACCATCCCGCACTTGGCCAGCGTGGTGGGCTATGGCCTGATCCCCCTCGTATTGAAGGGAGGCCTGTACCCAGCAGTGGGACGTTAAAAAGGGCTGAATACATGTCTGAAAGAAATAGTTGTTTTGTGACTACTGTTTTGTATGTAGGGAATCGTGGTGGGGATCTAATTATTGAAAGTGTATTGTCGCAATACTCAGAGTCGATGTTATGTTTTACTCATTTTGTTTAGGCTGTACACGTTTCGTTCTTGTCGCAAGATGCATGTATATAGATATGTATATTCCATATATATATATATATATATATATATATATATATATATATATATATATATATCATGTATATTTCATATCTATACTTACTATATTCCACTATTATATATAATATTCCTTCGTGAACTTCTTTTCATCTTTTTAGTTAGCTTTTATGCAGTCGGGATTTTTATTTTTATAATATATATTTTTTATTTACTTACAACTTTTTAGTTTTTGCCAATTGGACATTTGAAGTTATTTTAGCAATTTTTTATCCTAAATTAATTTTAAACATATAAGTTGTATATATTTTTGTGATCGCCTCTTAAAAACCTTTATTTTCATACCCCACTCGATTGGTTTGGAAGAATATTTCTTTTTTAAAGACTAAATCTGCCATTTTAGTTTTTAACTATTTTTATATAGCCTATGGACACTCGCATTATCAAGACGAATCTAACGACGTATCAATTATCAAAATCGGACTACGCGTTTGGTTCCTATGAAGCCACATAGGAACAAACATACATCCATACATATACTGATAAACACATTACCCTCCTTTGCGTAGTGCAGTCGGGAAAAATTAAAAATTAATCTGTGAAATCATGCGAAAAGATAGTTTTATTTGAAATGTCAATTATTCGCGTAAATCAAGGGAAGCCCTATGAAAATATTTTAGTATAAAAAAAGTATACAGAATGAAATTTTTAGGTCAATTTTTTAAAATCAACTAATGCCAATTCTAAGCACGATTTTTGTAGGTACGAAGTTGATTGAAATTCAGAACACTGGGTTAGATTTCTTTAATTTTTTTAAGTGCTGTTATTATTGATTAGGCTTTTACCGTGGCTTTTCCTACACGTTTGTATTTTTGCTAATAATTTTGGCATCCCTTTTTTGAATCCAAAGATTTAAATACACTTTTTTTTTAAATCTCGTTTCAAGAAGATCCTCTTTAAACCAATTTTAGTATTAATTTGATTTTATTAAGTTACTAGCGATTCACCCTCGCTTCGCTCAGGTTCGCCCCTAGGTACGTTTTGACGCTTAGTATGAAATAGTATTTGTTTTTTTTTATTTATTTTTTTTCGTGAATTTCTCCGACACTTTAATAGTTATTCTGCTATTCGGAGTGAAGAGAAATCCAACAAAGCAAACATCATAAAAATCGGTCCAGCAATTCTCGAGTTATAAGTGTTGTAACAAACCCGACTTTGTTTTATATATACCTATTGCGTATAGATTTTAGGTTCTAATTTGTCACTTCAATAGAAATATTTCTAGTCTTTAACGATTGTTGAGCAACACACACAACAATTTGACGACACGTTTGGCTCAGTTTGTAGTGACCCTACTTATTGTACCAGCGGTCGCGGGTTCGAGTCCCGCTGGGGTCATTCATTTGGGTGATGAGCATGAATGTTTGTACTCCAGTCATGGGTGTTTATACTTATAATATGTATGTATTTAAAGTTATATATGTGTAGTGTATCAACTATCTGGTATCCATAACGCAAGCCTCATAGCTTACCATGGAACTAGATGGTGCTGTGTATGAATGTCCCAACATATTTATTTATTTATTTTGTCGAACCCCCTATTCTATAAGTTGAGTCATAATGGTAAGCGGAATATATGTAGGTATATTTGTAGTGATGTTGAGGAAAATATACGATAAGCTTATACAAACATTGATAAGATCACACGATTTAGAAATTTCTGTAGGTATATGTTATAGGCTATCTCAGTATTATAAAAAAAAGTTTATATATAAAAAAAATACAACTGAATTGAGAACTTCCTCTTTTTTTGAAGTCGGTTGAAAATATATAAAAACGTCTAGCAGGTAATAGCTCCGCGAAGTTTGTAATAGAATAAGTACTTTTCAGAAAAGACTATGTTTTTATGTTGAATTTGTAATAGTGTCTATTTTAAGTGATATTTGTACGCAGAATAAGAAATTTTCGTTTTTTGTTTAAACTTTGGCTCCTTGATTAGGCAAAGGTCGTGAGTTCGATTCCAAATCATAGCAAATCATTATTGTTACATGTTTTTGTACTAACCATTATCATTGTTAATAATGAAACTTTTTCTCTCTTTCCAGAAACCACATCGAACCGCGAATGAATTCTCCAAAATTACCGAAAATTTGTAGGACTTTAAGATATTTTTTTATCAAATCTCTAATATTATGTGATATAGTGTCCAGTGTAGTGTAGATTGTATCGTGATGGCTTCGGAATTAAATATGTTAGGCATAAGGATGGGTGATATGGCGTTGCGTGTGGTGCTACTGTTGACGTTTTCGGTGTATTCTTCTTATGGTGAGTTTTTTTTTTATTATTCATACACAAAACCATACATACACGTTCATACATATGTATGTACACTCTTACATACATACATTTATTGATTCATTTAAATATATGTATATATTATTCTAGATTAGATAAGAGACTAAATGTATTTTTTTTTGTTTTTTTCGTTTCCTGTTTTAAAGTAGGTACAGAATTTTGAAAAAATATTTTTATTTATTTTTCATTTTTTTTTACGATAGAGTGGTGATATAGATGTGTGTATTTTAAATAGTTAATTTTAAAACTTGTTTGTTTATTTGTGTGTACAGAATTATATCTGTATCTATTATACTTTTATGATTATCGTTTAGTAAAATTGTTTTTCTTTCGGTAAATTCTTTTACTCGTACCTACCACCTACATCAATGGGTTGGATATTTGGAGACTCACCGGCTAAAAAAGCAAGTATTGTCTTCTAAAACACAGCATAACTTACCCCGTTGTATCACTTTCAGGTAAATTTCTAAGAAATTAATTAAAATTCTAATGTCCGATTTCACCAACAACCCATAAGCTACCACCTAAACTAACTAAAACTCCCCTAAACTAGCCCCTAAATTAAATTTCGTTTTACCATCGTCTTAAGCCCATATTTCGAGCGCCTAAATTTAGGGGGCGTTTTAACATTTAGGTGACCCCTAACTGTCGGTGAAACAGAAACTGTCCCCTAACAGCCCCCTAACCATGCTTAGGGGATCCCTTAAACTTAGGTGACGTTGGTGAAATCGGGCATAAGAAATCTATTGTTAACTGACACGCCGGCGTGTCCGCGGTCGTAGAGGGATTAATGGGGCGTCGCGCTCAACCATGACGGCCCGACGGCCGCCTGCTGGCAGACCACAAGGACCAAGGGGTTGCTTCCACGGTCCACTTGGCTATCAGAGCAGTACCAGGAGCATTTCCCATGGTAAACCTCCCTCCTCTCAAGTGCGTTTCATGGTTTCAAACTCCCCTGGCTTGCCGGCCGCCAATGACGCGTGTCCATAGATGATGTTTTATCTATTGCTAACAAATATTTATATTGCATTCTTTTGTTGCTACGTAAACGAAGCCGCGAGCGACAGCAAGGTAGTTAAAAAGTCATTTTTCAAACCTAACACTTTGTATACCATTAGTGGCTATAATAATATAGAGTGGAGCAATTTGTGTCCAATAAACAAATTAAAATGCATGATCCCTAGAAAATTACCCCATTTTGTGATTATTCCAAGAACATAATAACTATTTAGCTAAAAATTATACCAATTTCAAAATATATGTACGTATATATATACATACACGGCGAAGAGTAAGAGCTAAGTTCAGTACCTTTTTGTCGTCTGTTTGTCAACCATTTTTTTTTCTTGTTTCGTAGCTATTGACGAGCTTTTGTATTAATATATATCAATACAATAAAAAAAATTGCAAAATTAGTATTTTTTATATAGTTAGGTAAGTTCTATTCATATATGTTTTCCTCAAATTTTCAATAATAAGATGAAATTTCGACCACTTGGCGAACACTAGTTATAACAATTATACATATATTCTATCCTTAAAGCAATAGAATTTTGACAACACTTGGATGTTTTAATCTGTTTAGCTTACATATTTATTGAAGTTATCGTGTAACACACATACAAAAATATACATACATTCAAATCAAATTACCTCTTTTGAAGTAGGTCAAAGAGTGATCGTGAGCACTAAAAGCAGTGAAATAGATTGTACGCGCCGCCCTACCAAAATTTGTAGACCGATTTTATGTTATTTCGACTTATGACCACGTAATTTTGCGGTCTTTAAACGATTATAAGTTAACCGATTTTGTAAATTGAGTATGGCTTTTTTTTTATTTAGTACACAGTTAGATTATTACTTAGAGTTACACATAGGCTAGTTAGTTACAAAATTTGACAAATGGTGGCACTGCCTTAATATACAGTTTATATATATACATATACCTACTACAAATAAATAATAAATTGAAGTGTATGTTTGTAAGGTCAAAATAACCGACAGTCAAAATTTTTTTTTTTAAATTTGTCTGTCTGTCTGTCTTGTTATTTCCAGCTAATCTCCGAACTGCCTAGACTGATTTTGACGGGACTCTCATTGGCAGATGTTATAAGAAGTAACTTAGGCTACTTTTATTTTAGAAAAATAATTTGGGTTCCGCGCATAAAAATTAAAACCTATGAAATTGTGAATAAAATCGTACCCAAGGAACCCGAGCGATGCGAGTGTAAGTCGCTAGTTTATACGAATATTATAAAGAGGTAAAGTTTGTGAGGTTGCAGGGGGATAATCTCTGAATCTACTGAACCTATTTAGATGAAATTTGGTAAGAAGATAGTTTGGGACTCTGAAAAGGACATAGGATACTTTTTTTCCCGGAAATCATCCCTTGAGGGAGTGAAAATAGGGATGAAAGTTTGTATTTGGAAGCAAGCTAGGGGCGAAGTCGACCTGAAGACGAAACGAGTCTCTAGTACTTATACGATAAATATTATTATACCTACAATCAATTAGTCTATTCGATAGCTTAAATCCCATCACAATCGATAGTTAACATTTGTTTAGCGGATACTAAGTAACAAGTAACATTAGATATAAACGTATTCGGTATTCATGGGACTGTGTAATCGGCTTATCAATGGTTTGCTTGAAACTCTATATGAATGAGTGTTGTAACACCCTAATTCGCTGTTTACTTTCACGCTTTAGTGGATAAATCTTAACATTTAGCTTTACTAGTCATCCGCCCCGATTTTGCTTAGGTTCTAGATTTAGTTTGTTTGGAGACTGTTAGAGTCATAACGCTGATTGATATACATATAATAAAAATTGTAACTAAGCCGAATCTGTACATTAAATATTTTTTGGGAAATTTTATTGAAATAAACATTATTATCGATACAGAGGCCGAATCTATAGATTTTTTGTCTGTATGTCTGTCTGTTACCGCATCACAGAAAAACTACTGGAAGGATTTTGATGAAATTTGGTATGGTGATAGCTGGGTTAACATATAGGATACTTTTTACCGCGGGAAAATGTCTCATTTCTGAGAAAAAATACAAAAACTGCAATGTAAGAATATACTAATATGTAAAACCTAAGAATTTGGTTTTTGGTCATCAGAACGCGGGCGGAGCCGCGGGCAATGCTAGTTTGGTTTAATTCCATCCCGGTTATAAATAGACTCGTCATAACAATAAGCCATTTTCTAAGCACACCTAAATTTTGAGCTAAAAGCTAATCTAGTGTCTAAATTCTAGGCAATGCTAAAGTTTGTTAGACTAGTAGTGCTTTAGCATTAAGACCTAGATTCTATCTGACCACAGCCAGGTTGCGTCTTAATTACACGAATTATTGCGGTTTGCCTGGCGCTTGTAGTTTGTAATATGTATACTCATTTAGTGGTAGTGTAATTGAATTTGATTAACTAAGATAATGTAAGTTTGAAGTATTAGGCTTTCTGTGCGACGGTCGTGAGATCGATTCTTGCGTAGGGCAAATTTTTGAATTAACTGTTGTTATGATATGGTACTACATATTTTTTATTTCTCTGAACTGAAACTGAACTGAACTGATTTAGTTATTTCCGTAAACGACCACCTGGTAAACCTAATCACCGTTCATATAAATGACTGGTATTTGCCCGCGGCTCTGTCTGTATACTTAAAGAATATGGGATTTTTTTACGGGTTAATATCCAAAAATCTTTTTTAGCGGATAATTTGCTTCCTCTAAAAAAATCTATCTGCCATATTTCAAATTTGAAGTATTTATATTTTCTAATATTTCATCATTAATCAATTAATGAAAAGTACTTATATCGTATGTATATCAGTACATTTTCCTTCTCTGTTTGACAACTGATTTTCTTTTATTTTTTTATTTAGTAATATGAACGAGCTAGACTACCAATAAAAATTTTAAAAACAGTTTTTTTAAATATATAGATTGAAGTAAATTCTATTCATATATTTTTTTCCTCAAATTTCCAATAACCACTCGGCGATATATATTATATACTTAAATAAATCTGAATATCATTAAGTATCACTACATAGTATAAAACAAAGTCGCTTTCTCTGTCCCTATCTATATCCCTATGTATGCTTAAATCTTTAAAACTACACAACGGATTTTGATGCGGTTTTTTTAATAGATAGTGATTCAAGAGGTAGGTTTCAGTATATAATTTGTTAAGTTTTTGTATACATTGGCTAAAATATAACGATATTCGTTGGGAGGTGTCGGAAGAAATAAGACGTCTGAGAGCTTTCAACGAAAACGCTACCTAAACCCTTTGAGATATAACAAAATAATGTATGGTGGAATTGCGTATCTCATATAGGTCTACAGCCTCGGCGGTGTAGTGGCTAGCATGTACAGCTGCACACCCGGAGGTCTTGGGTTCGAGTCCCGGGTCGGGCCAAGTTTAATTATTGAGTCTTTCTGTATAGTAAGTCTCAGTAACAGCCCGGAGTTGGAAAGTTGGCGGTGTTTCACCCCCGTGCCTCGGAGAGCACGTAAAGCCATCAGTCCTGCGCCTTAAGTCTCACTGGTCGTGTCGAATGGTCGTCTCACCAGAATATGAGAGTGACAGGAATAGAGAGTGCACGTTGTGTCTGCGCGTACACGTGTGCACTATAATATCTCCTGCGCAGTTGGCTAGTCTCAATGAGATTGGCCGCCGTGGCCGGAATCGGTCGGGAGAACATCATCATCATCATAGGTCTACAGAAAAGTCCGCACGGTATATGTCTATCTCTTAAGAATAACATACTATATCCATTTTAATTCAAAACGTACCTAGGGACGAACCTGAGCGAAACGATTGTGAGTCGCTAGTATATAATATACTAAAGATGAGTGAAGTCACGGGACAGTTAAAAACGTAAAAGAGAATTTAACACGGCGTAAATAAAATAACATTTAACTGTGGACGGAAAAGTCGTGAACTAATAGTTTTATTTACACTTTAAAACTTTTTAAACGAACTACTTTTATGTCCCGTTCACTTTTAAACTTCAACAAATTAGACGTTTCGGCACAGTGTGAACCGTTCCCTTTGAAATGGTTCTATTTTTAAATCGCTGTCAACTGTCAAACACGATGACAGATGGCGCTAACTGGCTAAGGCGGGGATTTGTGAAAAACTTCCCGTTTTAGAGTGCTGTCATATTGACGACGCTTTTTTAATATTAGATTAACTTTTGTCCGCAATTTCTCTCTGTGAATATAAATTGCCGGGATAGAGAGTGTTAGATCCAGTTACCGTGATGAAGGTCATAGGTTCGATTATTATATAATTGAATTCAGTTTTTACTTTTAAATGTATGTAGTATAGTTTACGATAATGTCTAAACAGAAATATTTGTATTATTTTTTAATTGTAAGTTGACATGTACAAAGAACAATATTGTAGTTCAGTGTTGAAAGAAACACAAATAAAAACACAAGCTTTATAATACTAACATCGATTTGACTTTTTTATTTCTAAGGATCTATATATATTTTTGTATAAAAGTGCATGTATTTTCAACCGACTTCAAAAAGGAGGAGGTTCTCAATTCGACTGTATGTTTTTTTTTTATGTTTGTTACCTCAAAACTCCGTCATTTATTAACCGATTTGGACAATTTTTGTTTTGTTTGAAAGGGTATACTTCCAGATTGGTGCCATTTAAATTTAAAAAATACCACCCCTAAGGGTGGAAAAACAACGAATGATGAATTTAACCTACTTCTAATTGTCATATTGACTTGAAACTTTGCAAGTATTTCTATTTCCGTTAATAGTACAGTGGTTCAGTGTTGTTGACCTGATCTGATGGCAAGGCCAGAAGGTGGTTAGGTGGAACTCTTCAACGGCTAATACTACACTAATACTTTGAGTTTGGGCTTATTTTGTTTGATTTGACAAGCTTAACACGTTAGAATCCTTACTTTGCTACTACTGTCTACACTAAAAAGGGAAAAATAAAAACTTTTTAACAAAAAAATAAAAACCGACTTCAAACAAAAGCACTAAAAAGTAAAAAATAACTGATTGGTAGTTTTCATTTACTATACATACCTAATCAAATATTTTCGAAGTCGGTGTGCTTTGGCTAAGTAATTAAAGCCTACCTATTAAATACATACCTAATCAAATATTTTCGAAATCGGTGCCAGCCCATACAAAGCAAAGCACACCGACTTCGAAAATATTTGATTAGGTATGTATAGTAAATGAAAACTACCAATCAGTTATTTTTTACTTTTTAGTGCTTTTGTTTGAAGTCGGTTTTTATTTTTTTGTTAAAAAGTTTTGGTTGATGTTTCTAAACCACTTATCAATTTATGATAAAACTTTGGTCAATTTTATGGATATCGAATAGTTTGAGGTAGATTGATCTAAATATTTGACGTAGAACTTTTGGGAAAATGGATGTCGGTTTGAAGTTTAAACTCAAGTGAAAACTGAGCCAGAGCACTAGCTATTTATAAAATGTGTTTAACTTTAATATAAATATATGTAGTTCGAAATAACAAACGCGGCGACACTCTTTACAATATGAAGACGCCATAAGTTTTAAAATAGTACTTAGGAAAGGCACGTTTCGACGATTAGGAAGCGGGGAAGTGTAGCAATTTTAAATTTATTTATAATTTCGTGTTCTACCACGTGTTATTATCTCGACGCTCGCTAGCGAACGCGTTGTATTCTACAGGTAATATTCTTCAATAGAATTAAATATGTAAATTTATTTCTGATACATGAGATATTATGACTTTTTCTGCTCGTTTCTACGTGTCACTGCTGGGCGGGCGGGCATCCCTTGAATTTAAGGCGGACCAGGCCATGGGCTTCCACGCTGGCCAGTTACAGTTACAGTCTTTCGAAAATTTGCTAGGTCCTCTCTCTCGGACATGCAGGTTTCCTCACGATAGTTTTCTTTACTTTACGGTAAAGACCGTGAGTGGTAGTCATGTTGGAAGTAATTCGCACATGAATTATGATTTAAATGGCTTTTATTGAAAATATTGTCTCTACGAAAAATTAAATTATTCTCAGTATACATTTTTAACCGAAGAGAGAGAGAGAGAAACCCGAGAGAGAGAGAGAGAGAGAGAGAGAGATATTTCATAGCATAAACTACAACTACTGCAGTTAGCTATTATTGACTCGTAGTAATAAATGTGTTTAACTTTGTTTGATATTTGCCTCTCTTTAACCCTAATAGCCAAAGGATTACAGATAAAAATAGCAGTATTTAATATAGCACATTAAAGTCTGAAAATTGTTGTTTAACATAACTAGACTCTTTAATTCAGTTTTACGAAAGCGATATAAGTTTTTTTTTGTCGTCGTGGTAATGCGTTTGGAAGACCATGGGATATATATGAGTTCGAATTTGGATTTCATATGAGAAAGGTGTCTTGAAAGGCGTGAGAAGATCCCCCTGTGTGAAGATGCCTTTATATTGTGGGGGTGTTGCCCAATAGTAGAAATTTCAGAGTATTTTTTTTTGTATAAAGTAATTTACTTGCATAAACATACATACCTACTTATAAATTTTGTTTAGTAACTAAGCATGAAACTGTTTCCTTGTCAATTTATATTAAACAATCTTTTCGATTTTTTTTTTGTCTGACAAAAAATCCTAAAAGATCGTCTTATTTAATCGATAGATTATAGGAACTAAAATTATAAAGAGGCAGAGTTTGTTTGTGTGAACGCGCTAATCTCAGGAACTACTAATCCGATTTTAAAAATTCTTTTTGTATTAGATAGCCCGATTATTAAGGAGGCTATAGACTATAGGTACATATATCGTATAATATATAGGCTATCTATTCCATACTAACTGTTAAAACGTACCGATAGGTTCACATTTGTACATACATATTTATTATGCAAATGCAATATTACTATAATCTTTGTTATTAAAAAAAATAAACTTAAAGCGAATATACGAAATTCAAACGTTTAAACAGCTATTATCCTGCCCACATTCCTTAACTTCCAAGCTATCCCATTACACATTCTATTCAAAAATTCCACAAAATTGATTATTAATTGATTGATATACACAAATATTCATAGGGAGTCATTATAATATTTAGATTTACGCGAATATTTAACGATACGTTTTAACGGTTAGTATAGATTTCTCAGAAATGAAATATTTTCCCGCAGTAAAAAATAACCTATATGTTGATAACCCGGATAACTAGCTATCATCATACCAAATTTTATCAAAATCTGTCCAGTGGTTTTCTCGTCATGCGTTCCCAGACAGAGAGACAGACAGACAGACAAAAATACTAAAAATTGGCCTCTGTATCGATAATAATGAATATTTTAATAAGATTTTCAAAAAAATATTTAACATACAGATTCGTCTAAGTTAGAATTTTATTATATGTATAGATAATTATCTATACTAATATCATAAAGAGGTAAATTTTGTGTATTGTGAGTTTGTGACGTTGTAAGGGGTAATCTCTGGATCTACAGAACCGATTTAGATGAAATTTAGTAAGAAGATAGTTTGGTAAGGACATAGTATATTTTTTATCCCGGAAATCGTCCCTTAAGGGGTTGAAAATGGGGATGAAAGTTATATGGGGGATCAAGCTAGTTATTTATTATTTTAGATTATTAATATTAATCTAACAGTAAATCGTACTCGACAGTTTGAGCTTAATACGATTTTAATTGCCATTAAAAAACGTTTTTATGAAAAAGCGTAACTACTTTAGAAACCGTTACTGTGCATCTGAGTCGCGCCTCCTCTCAACTCAAATATATAAGTGCTTAGGGTTAATACAACAAGTAAATATTCTTATTACCTTCCCTTAAGTCTTACAATCCCGCAAAGTTATTACGAGACACGACTCCATCGTTTATGGAAATAACTTTTAAATAAATCCACCGAGTTTATAATACATTTTGTAAAGCACAGCGATGGGAGTGGAGTGGGTTTGTTGTTTGAGTTTTTTTTTTGTTTAGAAATTCTTTGTTTTTAGTTTCTAGTGTGTATATTATATAGTGATTAGGAGGATTTGTTATTGCATTTTTTACGGTCTCTTCAAACAGATTTTTATTTTATTTGAAAAAATATATATATTTGGCTTAGGCTAACAGGCTTTGACGGTCTTTCACACATATTTTTTTTAGGTTACTCAGTGATAAACAAGCAGACAGCCCACCTGATGGAAAGCGGTACCTGTCGCCCACAACACTTACGGTTCATGCACTTAGGTTTTACGTAACAATTTACACGTTATCACTGTGAGGACTAAGATGATATGCCTCTTGCCTTTAATTGCGTTGGCTACCTTATCCTTCAAACCGGAACACAACAATGTAATCATTGTTGCTTGGCGGGAGAAATAGATAAGGGGTGGGTACCCATCCAGTCGGACTCCTCAGGCTTGACAGAGTCCTACCACCGGTGAATGAATATATAATATAACGAATTGTTTAGATATAAATGATCTATTTACTATTGTTCAAACTGTTGACGTTAAAATAATAAAAGAGTTAAAATTATAGCTTATTGACTGGAAATTATAAAAAGTGTGCAAATTGAAACCGTTTTCTCGCCAATTGTAAAAAAAACTATATCCATCCGATAACTTAGAGCGTCTCCATGGCTTTCTGTGCCATTGATTCATAGCTCAAGGCGGGGTCTTCGAATTTATGACGATTGGTAAGTCTCGCTTCCGTTAAGCTTACAGTTTAAACGTAAATAATTGTAACTAAACTAAGTAAGATTTCAAGTAGCTTGATTTATATGTTCTTGGCTTATTAGGAATTACCCTGTGTAAGTGGCGGGTGCTTTTTCTAAGGGTGTTTTACCCCAAATAGGGTTTATTGGCTCAATCTTTTTCGGATATTTATCCAATGAAAATGAATCTATACTTTTATTTCGTACTAGCATTGCCCGCGGCTCCGCCCGCGTTCAGATGACCAAAAACCCAATTCTTAGGTTTTACATATTAGTATACATTACAATGCAGTTTTTCTATTTTTTCTTAGAAATAAGATATTTTCCCTGGGTAAAAAGTATCCTATATGTTGACCCGGGTAACCAGCTATCACCGTACCAAATTTCATCAAAATCCCTCCAGTGGTTTTCTCGTGATGCGGTAACAGACAGACAGGCAAAAATTCTAAAAACTATAGGGTCGGACTCTGTATCAATAATAATGTCTATTTCAATTAGATTTTCCAAAAAATATTTAAGGTACAGATTCGACTTAGTTACAATTTTATTATACCTATGTATAGATGTATTTAGTAAAATGCTGTTATTTTGACATCACAAACTGACACTTCAATTTTATGTATCTGTATAGATAAGAATGGCAGAATGTGAGCTTTACAAAATTCTTCCACCCCCTCTAATATAAAAATGACACCAGGGTATTCTTATAATTCATAAATTCTCGAAAATTTCACTATAAAAACATATTTACAGACAGACTTACATTTCTATTCACATAAAATGTTATATATCACAGTTTAAAGACAATAATATTCTCTCTTACATTTAGAAACAACCTCATCAATATAACTAATTTTAAAACTAAAAAGAAAACGTCGGCTTGGTCATCAATTTCAACCCGCTCCGTTCGGGGTAATTTGCTAAGACGCATTCAGACTGAATATTTATGCTTCGCCCATCAATGGGGACATTTTAGTATTTAGAGTTAAATATGTTAAGATAATACGATAACCAACTATAATATACTTTTTAAATAAAAATATCTTTTCGGATTTTTTCAGGGGATTTATTTTGATTTTTGGTTCCGGACGTTTCGAATGCTTTACAGCAATCATGGTCACGGGAGAGGCTAAGGTTTTAGACGTAAAAACAAGAACACGTATATAAAAATAAATAGATAAAAATCCGAAAGGATAGTTTTACTTAAAATAAATTAAACATTAGAAAATTGAAAAAAAAAAATATATACAAAAATGAAAAAAATACAAAATTAAGTAAAAATAATTACTTAAAAATATTCGCATAAATCTAAAAAAAATATAATATACTTGTTAATAGAGAATATAGTTAATTTTCTATTACGGTAGCGATTGTAGAAAGTTTGTCCGTCTATCGTTAAGAATGTTTCTATATCTTTAGAAGAGAAAAGGGTGTGCAAATGGTTAAACACAAAAATACAGTCCGCCTACATCATTAAACTGTCTTGGGCGGGAGTCGAACCGACATTAACATTTTTGTATGTTATGTATTCATAATATTACATTCCGACTTCTTCGAAAGCATTATCTATTTAGAATATTTACTCTGGCACATGATGAACGACCTCGGACACTCCGAAGCTCATTAAACAATTTAGGCGGGAACCAACTGTCACTGTCAACGATTCGCGCCAAACGACAAATGTCAGACAAAATGAACAAAACCACAGATAATATAGATGGAGTTGAAAGCTAATAAATAGATTGTATTAAATTTATTCACAACAAGATGTCGGTGGTTTTTCGTAAGTTTTTTTCGTTACTTGTTTAAAATATTGTAATTATTTTTTATTGAATATTAAATATTACCTACCCGCAAAGTTTATAATAATAATGTTGAGTTTAAGAGATTGCTCATAGCACTAAGAACGGCTTCGCATGGCCTTTTGTTATCTTTCTTTTTCTTTTCATCACTGTATTATTCTTGTGTGTGTACAATAAAGAATCTATACTTATAATAAAATTGTAACTAAGCAGAATCTGTTCGTTAGACATTTTTTGGAAAATCTAATTGAAAAAACATTATTATCGATACGGAGGCCGAATCTATGGTTTGTAGAATTTCTGTCTGTCTGTCCGTCTGTTACCCTATCACAGAAAAACTACTGGAGGGATTTTGATAAAATTTGGTATGGTGATAGCTAGTTATCCGGGTCAAGATATAGGATACTTTTTACCGCGGGAAAATATCTGATTTTTGAGAAAAAATACAAAAACTGCAATGTAAGAGTATACTAATATGTAAAACCTAAGAATTTGGATTTTGTTCATCGGAACGCGGGCGGAGCCGCGGGCAATGCTAGTTTATCTATATATCTATAGAATTTTAGGAATTCTTTCGCAGCAACGGCGAACTCAAATCCTTTATAACATCATGTATAAGATAATTATTAATTTAATATGAAATTACTTATTAAAACTTAGATGATATGGGAGTAGAAGGAAGGGGGGAGAGGAGGGGGGGCTCCAACCCCGCTGGTGGAAATGGTCGGTTATTATTTATCTTGTCGCGATGACACTTAGATTAAAACTTGTCCGGGAGTGTCTGATATATTATATCTAATTACGATAGGTGTTGCGCAAAACACCAAGTGAAGCCGGGGGAGTCTTCCAATCTATCTACATATATAAAAATCGATGTGTGTATGTATGTTCCCTATGGACTCCAAAACGGCTGGAGCGATTTTGATAAAATTTTCACTTAATCTTCAGATTAGCCCAACGGGTGATCCTGTGAAGTTTGATAGCGATGGGAAATTTGAACGCGGGCAAAGCCGCGGGTATTGCTAGTATAATATAAACGATACATAGGTCTAACTATATATTAATCGGCTTTTTTGATCGTCTTGGAAGTGTCCGACGCTTACACAAAAAGCCTTTATAAATATTCCATTGATATACCTCCAGTGTGTTCATCAGATAACTTCACTATCGCTAATGCCGTAACTGTGTCACCGTTTTAGTAATGTTTATATATACTGATAACGTTTCTATCTTGTGAATGCGATTATACTAGTTGTTGGGAGGGTTGTTTTGGTGGACATCTAAAAATAAAAAAAAATGGGTGCGTGTAACCTTCAAAACTTCTTTGGCAAATATCGCAATTAAATTAAAACAAATCAATAATTAAATAACGTATACATATTAGGCATATTACAATCATATATTTTTAAAATATCATATACGGAAAGAATATAATTTTATTTTTATTTGTCAGACAATAACAACGGTTACCATGGCAACATGGCAATGTAGTCTATCTCACTCTCTCACCGGCTTAATCCTATATATTTATGTGTTTGTCTCTTTTAAGTGTCTCATTTTCGTTTCATTGAGTTTCAAATCACAACGATTCTAAAGAAGTTTCACTACAAAAAATAAACATTACCCGCAAAATTAATAATTATAAAACGAGGAGTAGATAATTGACAGTTAATTTTATTTCTTTTCAGTGAATGAATTTTTCGCATTTTCAAAACTCTAAAATATTTGAGAGGTCGTATCTATAGAAGTCAGGGCAGGAAACTTGTGTCCCTAAATTTCTATAGAAAATGACAATACTTCGGTCGGTTTTAAAACTTTCTGAAACACTCGTAAATCGAATTTTCATTAGTTGACTTTCAAGCGTCTTACCAACTTAACAAGTAGGCTTTTATAAAGGTTTAAATAACAAAAATATTATCACTAGTGACATATTCTCGCTTTGCTTGACTCGTTCTTAAGTGCCTTTTGCGACCTGATACCAAACACTATTTTTTCTTTTTATATGTATGTATGTATGTATTGAGTCTTTGGCTAGCGGCTGGACGGATTTGGATGAAATTTACTCCACCGACAGACTATGTGCCGGACTAGCTTTTTTTCTCTGTTTGTCAATAGGTTTTCCTTTTTTTTGTTTAATAACTATTGACGAGCGTTAGTGTTATCAATAAAAAAAGTTGGGAACAGTTTTTTTTATATAATATACTTAGTGGAAAAAAATTGGGAACAGTTTTTTTATATAATATAGTGGAAAAAAAAATTAGGAACAGTTTTTTTTATACAATATAGTGGAAAAAAAATTGGGAACAGTTTTTTTTATATAATATAGTGGAATTTAGACCACTGTTCTTCTCCAAAGACGCCAAAATAAGTCACTAGCGGCATTATAAATAACTCTGAAACCGCATGGAATACCTAGGTATTGTAAATTAATTAGTATTTATTGCAGGCTATAATTTTTAAAACCAATTTAAATTTACGTGGAACTCGAGTTTTATGACGAATTGCTTAGTCTTAAACCATAAATAAAGCTGTCTCTACTTTCTAGGAAAAAAATTCAGTGTGAGTAATGCGAGATAAGCTGCTAACTCATGTTTGGCATTTGATAAATTTTATAGCAAGTGATTCATATAGGTATTTAAAGTATTGGGGACTGTTAATAATAAAGCAAACAAAGCTGAAATATATACTTAATATGAAAAAATCTAATGAAAAAATGCGAGTCGAGCTCGCACACGAAGGGTTCCGTACGAGATTTCTTTTTTATTTGCATGGTGGCCGTTTTAAAATTCGGCGTCTTGGTTTCATATTATTTGTTATAGCAGCAATAGGAATACACACTCTGTGAAAATTTCAACTATCTACCTATCACGGTTCATGAGATATAGCTCGCTGACAGATAGACAGGAGGACAGCGGAGGCTTAGTAAAAGGTTCGCCGGTACGGAACTCTAAAAAAATTCATTTCTGACTAAATGTAATGTGTGGGAACTTGGTAAAACACATCAAGGTTTTACTAATAGCTAGTTAAGCACGATAGTATAGATATAGGTACTAGAAGTACTCACGGCTTTGCCCGCATTTAATTAAATTACCAAACTTCACAGAATCGCCCACTGGGCGAGCTGAGCTAATCTGAAGTTTTACCTCAAAATTTCGTCAAAATCGCTCCAGCCGTTTTGTAGTCCATAGAATACCTACTACCTACATACATACACACAAAGATTTTTATATACATATATACTTATAGTTACATGTAGTGCTATAAGGATTTCAAATAGGAAGTTTCTAATTAGTAGGTTAATCGACTTCAAAGGAATGCCTCTATTAAACTTTCGATATTTGACTATTTAATATCAGTAGACTTCATAGAACAAAGCTGAAAATAATCTTAAATCTAATATATAGAAATATTATTTGTCATAGGCTCAAATCGAAATGAAAGTGTCACTCTTTAGGGTTCCGTAGCCTAAATTAAAAAATGGACACATTTTGATTTCGTTACATCCGTCTGTCTGTACATCACACGCTTTATGCTCATATACTCGAGTTAGTAGGTGTTTTGTGTCAACCGCTAGACGATTCTTGTGCCAAATTACAAAATATAAGAATATTTATATTTTTCATGATTTTGAACAATCTTGTGTTTAAATGAAATTGAGTAGTTTTTGAGATTCTATAAGATATTTTCGGTACATCGCATTTTATAGAATTTCTATCAAATACAAATTTATTTTTACAGTCGATAATATTATAATATCTAACTAGCAACTTACACTTGCTTCGCTTCTTTAAATTGGCATAACTTTTTTATTTATGAACCGATTAAAATAAAACAAATGCTAAATGTTTAGTGAAGCTTACCTCAATACATTAGTTAAAACCGCACCCAAATCGGTTAAGTCGTTTCTAAGATTAGTGCGCACAAATGCACAGACAAACAAATAAAAATTCTAATAATCATTCTTTTGGGTTCTATTGCAGTAATAAAGACCCGCAATAATAGTTTTTCTCAAATATCTTCCATGTACAGACAGCGATCAGTTACAGTTTTATTATATGTACTAGCGACTCACCCTAGCTTCGCTCAGGTTCGTCCCTAGGTTGGTTCCCCATACAAATTTTCATCCTCAATTTTACCCCTTTAAGGGATGATTTCCGGGATAAAAAGTATCCTATGTCCTTCCCAGGGTCTCAAACTATCTTCTTACCAAATTTCATCTAAATCGGTTCAGTGCATCCAGAGATTTACCCCCTACAACGTCACAAACTCACAGACTCAAAAACTTATCTCTTTATAATATTAGTATAGATAGTACATAGTAGAGATATTGTAGACAATTAAATATTTTATTTTTTACTTTTAACACCTCCAGGTAAATTTCTAAGAAATTAATGGAATTTCTAAGAAATCTATTGTTCTGTAATTCCGGCGTGTCCGCGCTCGTGGAGGGATTAACATAATAAATTACGTATGTTAAAACATAATTTAAATTTAATTTTTCGTGCTACTGTACCCTTGGTGTGCTAGTCAGATGCGGACTTGGCCGATCTTTTTCTTCCAAAGTTCTCGCGCTATCTTGATAATATGTAAGGGATCTATTAATGTTTCATTGGTGTTTCCTCCGATACAATCTTTATACGGTCGAAGGACATATGGGAAGCATGTGTGTTGGATAAAAAATGTATAGAGTGGATTTCGTTTATGTATTTTTAATAAGTCAGATCTATCTATATTAAGGAGAATCTCGTGTTTTTGGATACAGTTCTACTATAAAAAGCCAATTATTTGTATGAGCAATACAAAATTATATAGAAGTGATGGGAAAATTAAGAGTTTTAAATATACATAGTACCTATATTATGAAATAGGATAGGCAGTGAAAGCCTAGGTACCACCAACCAACCAACGCTAAATACTTTCTTAGATTTACGCGAATGTTTGACATTATTAAATAAAACTATCTTTTCGGATTATTTCGCGGATTTATTTTGATTTTTGGTTCCCGACGTTTCGAATGCTTTACAGCACTTTACAGCATCCATGGTCACGGGAGAGACTGAGGTGTTACATGTCTAGAATGTATAGTTGTTACAGACAGCCTACCCACATGTAACAACTAACGTCGAAACGTCGAAACGTCGGGAACCAAAAATCAAAATAAATCCGCAAAATAATCCGAAACGATAGTTTTATTTAACAACCAACGCTTGTGTAACCGAGTGAAGCGGGTTCAAATCCAGGTCTCGCACCTCTAATATTTTCATGTGTTGAACTCTCTCATATTGGCTGAATAGATTTAGATAAAAAAATTAAACTTTCGACAATTCAGATACTGAAATGACATAAAAATATACGTTTAAAACACTTCCCCTTATAAAGTTAAATTAAGAAATTGTCCTCAAATCCAATAGGTATATTTCATTTTGTTTGATAATAAACGACTCCACAGCTTTTTGATGTAGATTTCGGTGACAGTTTAAAAGATCGGTGTAAAGAATGGGTTTAGGATACATTACGTGTCGTCGGGTTTCAAAGAGACGATATGAAAAAGAAAATTATAAAAGTATGATGGTTTTAGTATATTTGATAACTGAATTAAAATATTTAGTAGCACGTGATCTAGTAGCAACAGATCGTGGGTTTGATTCTCGCGCTAAATAAGGTTTTGTACTGCTAACGCATATGCTACTATATATATATATATATATATATATATATATATATATATATATATGTGTGTGTGTGTGTGTGTGTGTGTGTGTGTGGTCCGTCCTGACCGATATTTCAGCGACGGTGGCTAATCTTACTGAAACTAGCTCTTTACACAAGAGATATTATAGTCCACAATTTACCGGTAAGCCATCAGGCGCAGGACCGACGGCTTAGTGTTTTCAAAAGCATTGGGTTTCTACACTATTAATTATTCTTGGCCCGACCCGGGACTCGAACTCAGTACCTCCGTATCTACAGCGGTACATTCTATCCACTATACCAACAAGCCAGTTCCTAAAAGTAGGTGTAGCGTTATTAGAAATAGCCACCCATTTTCCCAAATTTTGCTGAAATTCGAGGAAAGGAAGGGTTAAGTTTGTCGCATAATGTTAGACACTGTTGACAGTATCGAATAATCAAAGTATCAAATTCAATGCCCCCATTAAAGTAAGTTAGTATTGCCACATATGAAACGTTAAGGATAAGTACTGGTAAATTTGCCTTTTCCGGGAATCGAATGTGTGATAACGAATGGCGTGGCGAATGTTGTGACGCTTATAGGCAATTTAGGTTTTTTTATAAATACGAGTAACTAGCAGTACCCGCGGCTTCGCCCTAGTTCAAACTTCCGATACATACCAAACTTTACAGGATCACGATATGTACATCAAATAAATCTTGTTTTTTTTTTTGTTCTTTATATTTGATTTTAACCGACTTAAAAGGAGGTTAATACCTTTTAACAAATAGTAAGTTTGTTTAAAAATCACGTAAAAATAATTGTTACACGCTTAGTGATAAATATTTTTTAAATTGTTTAAAAAAATTTGTTTTTCTTTTGGTTTAGACGTTTCCAACGTCTAAAACCTTAGTGCCTCATGTGACCATGTTTGTTGTAAAGCATTTGAAATGTCGGGAACAAATATATTAAAGACTAGCATTGTCCGCGGCTCTGCCCGCGTGCAGATGACCAAACCCAAATAAAGTAGCGCTATTGTTATTTTTTTTCAAGATAAGCTATTTTAGATAGTTTTTGCCTTATTTAGTAAGTTACCTTGCTAAAATATATATAGTATCATCGTGGTTTTATTCTAACTAGTTTTTGTATTTTTTCTCAGAAATGAGATATTTTCCCGTGATAAAAAGTATCCTATATGTTGACCCGGATAACCAGCTATGACCATACCAAATTTCATCAAAATCCCTCCAGTAGTTTTTCTGTGATGCGGTTATAGACAGACAGATAAAAATTCTAAAACTATAGATTCGGCCTGTTTATCGATAATAATGTCTATTTCAAGAATATTTTCCAAAAAATATTGAATGTACCTACAGATACGACTTAGAATTTTATTATATGATAGATAACCGCGACAAAATCCGAAAAGATAGTTTTTATTTAAAGAAAAACAAAAAAAAAACTTTTCAAACGAAACGTCAAAATGAATTAGGTACTAGTAGCAGTTGAAGTTCCACAGCTCACCTTCAGACTTCATTATCAGATCAACTTGATGACATCAAATTAACGCTATCTATTGCTATGCAGACTTTTCAAGTAGATACGACAGTTAGACGGATGTTAATCGAGTATAGCTCGTACGTAATAAATGTTTGTTTTTTTTTCAAATACTAGGGAGTTACTCTGGCTTCGCTCGCTCGCTTCCTCTACGATGTTTGATACATCCCTAAGTGCCTATCAGTAGCCTATGTGTCACTCCAAATCGTAGTCTATCTGTGTACTAAATTTTCTCTAAATTGGTCCAGCGTCAAGAAGTAACAAACATATAATTATAAAAATGTTTAAAATTAAAAAAATATTGTAGGTAATGGTACTTTGGTGAAATTTTTCAATTTTTGAATTCATTTTGTTATTTCTGGGTAGCTGTCTATAACAACTATTATAATACCTTAGAGACATCTAACATCTCAGTCTCTCCCGTGACCATTATTTCTGTAAAGCATTCGAATCGTCGGGAACCAAAAATCAAAATAAATCCGCGAAAAAATCCGAAAAGATAGTTTAAAACAATTTTAGAATTTATAAAATTAGTACGATAACTAAGAAATATATGTGGTACGGAACCATCGGTGTGCGTCTACGACTCGCACTTGGCCGATTTTATTCCACGTAACCTAAGGAGATACATAAAAATGTTAACAAAGGCCATCTCTACATATTTTTATTTGTGATGTTGAAACAGAGCAATTTACTCTCCTTGACAAAGACGTAAAAGGACCGCTAAGAATTCTAGATATAAATAAAGGATGGGGATGTATCCAAGTCGGGCTTTTGATGTGCGCTAGTTTTATTATTTTACTGTGTGCTTTCTTGAAGCTTGGCTTTTCGGTTCTGGATGGTGTTCAGTACTATGCTGGAGTTTAAAGGTTCGATTCCAGCACGAGGCTTATGATGAAAATACTAGCGATGCAACGTGAGGGGGGTCAAACAAACAAAAACATTTTTTTTGTGTATTTATATTATGATTAACATTGGCTTTACGGTAAATAAAAATATGGCGAGGAAACCAGATGGTTGAGAAACGTAACCAGTTTTCGTAAGACATGTGAAGTCCGCCAACTCGCACTTAATCAATCGATGAATCGAGTGAACCTATTACCATCAAGTATCGAAACGAGTTAAACTTTGAAGATGTGCACACTGATGAATAAAATAGGGTTACCCAATTTCTTAGATAATAAGATTTTTCCATACAAATCATAAAAAAAACATCATGAGGAATCTTGCACGTCTAAGCAAATCTGGCAAGTTTTCCCGCACTTGGCCAGCGTGGTGGACTATGGTCTGACCCTCCTCGTATTAAAGAGAGGCGTGTACCCAGCAGTGGGACGTTAAAAATGCCTGAATTATTATTGTAGGTTCGAGAACAAGCTAGCAACACTAGAAAGACTATCAAAGTAACAAAAGCACTCACAAATTTATAATATAAGCAACAGTTAGTGGAGTAGATACGTACGTCTAAAGATCTATTTTACTTCGCTCTACATGTAATTTTGTACCATTTTTAAGTTTGTTGTTCACGCTTTATAGTACAAAGTACCTTAATGTCTCATTTCAAAACAAGACCGACGTACTTAACCGTGTAACGAAGTAAACCCCTCTTGAACAGCTTTTGTGGGGGAAGCGGGAAAATCGTTTGCATTCACGTTTTATTCTAGATGAGGCGCGAGATTTATAATTGTCGTCTATTAGGTATGGAGAGATGACTTGTGGTGTCAGTCTGTCAGGTGATGATGGTTTCTGATAGCATATATGCTATTAATTATTCTACTACGAGTGTTAATGTGAATGTTTGTATGTTGTGTGTGTTTGTAGGTTCGTGTAATGTCAAAATAACAGCTTTTTAATAAATGTATATGTACTTAGAAGAAATACACATTTTTTTGTCTGTCTGTTTGTTTCGGCTAATCTCCGAAACATCGAACTGATTTTGACGGGGTTTTCACTGGTGGATAGTTGATATTACGAGTATAAGGAGTAACTTGGCTACTTTTATTTTAGAAAAAGAATTAGGGTTCCGCTCAAAAAAATTAAAACGTACCTAGGGTCTACTCAAAAAAATTAAAACGTACTCGAGCGAAACGACGGTAAGTCGCTAGTTATAAATATAAAAGCACCTCCAGACGCGCACGAACGAATAGAGGACATGTCGCTAGTGTTAATTTTATTTTAACTGCCTCGGTGGTGTAGTGGCTAGCATGTACGGCTACACACCCGGAGGTCCTGGGTTCGAGTCCCGGGTCGGGCCAGGTTTAGTTATTGAGTCTTCCTGTATAGTAAGTCTCAGTAACAGCCCGGAGTTGGGAAGTTGGCGGTGTTTCACCCCCGTGCCACGGAGAGCACGTAAAGCCGTCGGTCCTGCGCCTTAACTCTCACCGGTCGTGTCGAGTGGTCGTCCCACCGGAGTATGAGAGTGATAGGAATAGAGAGTGCACTTGTGTCTGCGCGTACACTTGTGCACTATAATATCTCCTGCGCAGTTGGCTAATCTCAATGAGATTGGCCGCCGTAGCCGGAATCGGCTAGGAGAACATCATCAGTGTTAATTAACAAGAAATATTTTTTTTAAAAGCCAGTTTTGTTTAAATAATTTCTGAGCTACTTCTACATACTATAAAAACGAATTCAATGAGATGAACTCGTTTTTGAAAAGTTACTTGAGCATTCACAAGAAAACAAACATTTACCCCACACGGAAATCAAACCCTCCACTAGACGGTGCTTTTAAAACATATCCATTGCCACCACGATTGTGCTATTGTTTTCATTTGAATCGATTTAAGATCTTTAAATGCTGTACATACAACCACTGATTTTATGCAAATTGTTAAACCGAGTATAAAATCAAATACAAATTGTAATTAGAGCTAAAATTTACTTTGCAAGGGGTTGGAATTCTTTAAAGGTTTATTAAAAGGGTTGCGGACTGCGGTGCCCATGGCATAATAGTTTAACACCGGGGGTCGATGGTATTCGATTGCCGACCACAGGACTTTGAAGGTGTTAGGGGAAATCTTATAGGGTTAAAAACAATAGTGTGATTTTGTATTGCTTTAGATTTTAGCTTTAGCTTAGCTTTAGATTGCTTTCCAATACAAACTTTCATCCCCATTTTAACCCCCTTAAAGGATGATTTCTGGGATAAAAATATTCTATGTCCTTCCCAGGGTGTTAAACTATCTTCTTACCAAATTTCATCTAAATCGGTTCAGTAGATCCAGAGATTACCCCCTACAACGTCACAAACTCACAAACTTTACCTTTTTATAATATTAGTATAGAGTAGCGGCTCTCCCTCGCTTTGTTCGGTTCGCGTCTAGAAAAAATAAATTATCTCACGGGAACCGCACATTTTTCGGGATAAAAAGTAGCATATGTACCATTCCAGACTATAATCTATTTCAGTGCCAAATTACATCCAGATCCGTTCAGCCGTTTTAGCGTGATTGAGTAACAAACATCCAAACATCCATCTAAATTTTCACATCTATAATATTAGTAATTTTGTTTTAGTAGGTAATTGAACGGTTCTCATTGTTTTCCATATCGATTATGTTTTAATTGGTTTCAATTAGGACTTTGTAAGTTGTTTATTTTCATATTGTGATATACTATCTTTTGCCTGTGGGTTTGTGTTACAAAGAGGAGGTATTGTATGGGTTCGTTTATTGCGAACAGACTTACGGTTTTATTTATTAAGTTTACTAGCGAATCATCCTTGCTTCGCTCGGGTTCGTCTCTAGGTACGTTTTAACGGCTAGTATGGAAAATATAGATTAGGTATATATATGCATGTATGTTATATTTAATATGTATATAGGTATGATGAGTTGTTGTGGGTTGTATTATAAATAACGTGTTTTTACGTCGGAATGAGATAATCTCCCGCAGTAAAAAGTAGCATATGGCACTCTCCAGCTCTCCCAACTATTTTCACACAAAACCACGCAACTCTTTCACTCTGTTTCGACGTGTAAAAAGGACAAACAAAGATACTTTCACATTTATAATATTAAGTATCTGGAGAGGTCTGATGTAAATTACAAATATGTTGGGACGTAAACACACAGCACCATCTAGTTCCATGGTAAGCTACAAGGCTTGTGTTATGGATACCAGATAGTTGATACACTACACATATGTAACTTTAAATACATACATATTATAAATATAAACACCCAAGACTGTATTGCAAAGATTCGTGCTTATTACACAAATGAATGCCCCTAACGAGACTCGAACCCGCGACCGTAGCACAGCAAGTAACGTCACTACAAACCGAGCCAAACGTGTGGTCTAAAAAAATTAAAATATATTTCAAAATATTAATTGTAGTAGGAGTTAAGTTAACAAGTAATTATTTTACACTAAAATTTAATTAAAACATACAATTTTCATAATATTGCATTAAAAGTTATATCTAAAGTGGTCCATAAATTTTTAATAACACCAACATACATACATGTGTATATATATCCGGTTCCGGTTGCGTCGGACCGTAACGCCTAAACGTTGGAGACCATCCAAAGGCTCTGCGAATATAAATGTAATTTTAACTAGAATTTATTAAATTTCTTGAATAGTAAATTTAAGTATATACTGTTGTATTGTTATAATTACAAACGCGAGTCTCGCATAGAGTGGGACTTGGTAATGCTTTGTGTTTTCAAATTTTAGTATACACGTACATATAATGAGAATAATTTAGCTGGGATTTTTAGGTTTATGCAACAGTTAGTGGTGAAGCCCCCCCCCCTTCCCTCCCCCTCCTCCCCCTTATGAAATTAATTTTGAAAAATGCTAAAACACGAATTTTATTAATTGTATTGAAGAGCATTTATACCAAGTTTCAAGTAATACTGATCAACAATATTTTTTTGAATTATATTAAGTATAACATGTTTTCCCGTGGGAAAGAGATAATCTCCCGCGGTAAAAACTAGCCTATGTCACTCTCCACGACTATCTCCACACAAAAAATCACGCCAATCCGCCAAACCGTTTCGACGTGAAAGAAGGACAAACAAACATACAAACACACTTTCATATTTATAATATTAGTATGGATAGCCTTCCTCAATAAACGGGCTATCTAATGAACTGAATTTTTCAAACCGTATTAGTAGTTCCTAAGATTAGCGCGTTAAAACAAACTCTGCCTCTATATAATGTTAGTATAGATATACAGACGTAATTATTAATTTTAATTATTTCAATAGCCTTTAACCTTCAATCTGAAAGGGCTGGACGGATTTAGATGAAATTTAATGCACAGATAGTTTATCATCTGGAGTAATACATATGCTTCTGTTAGGCATCTAGGTAGCCTAAATTGCTGGTTTAAATTCATACTAATATTACAAAGAGGAAAGATTTGTATTTTTGTACGTTTGTAACGAATAAACTCAAAAACTACTATACCGATTTAGATGAAATCTGGTAAGAAGATAGTTTGACACCCTAGGTAGGACATAGGATATTTTTTATCACGGAAATCATCCTTCAACGAGGTAAAATGGGGATGAAAGTTTGTATAGATAATGTTTTTATAACATTACCATTCTATTGGCAAAATGACAAAGTTATTACTTCTAAGTTGGTACATATATACCTACCTACAGTGAGATACAGCAAAGCTGTACGTAATGAAAGGTCGTGTCTCACTAAATCACAGCCACGCCCTATCCGGGGAATCGAATGAATTCGTCCTGAGTGCATCTTGTATACTAGCTATCGTGTTCGGTTTTGTCTTATAATTTACAAGTGACTCGATTCGCTCGGATGCGTCTCTGGGTGCGCGGATTTTGTTGACAATTTTGACATGGGTTTTAATTTAGGTATGCGTGGGTACGTTAATTCTTTTTTAATATAATAGTAGCTTAAGTTACTTCTTATAACTTACTAGCATTGCGTGCGGCTCCGCCCGCGTTCAGATGACCAAAAACCAAATTCTTAGGTTTTACATATTAGTATACTCTTACATTGCAGTTTTTGTATTTTTTATCAAAAATTAGATATTTTCCCGCGGTGAAAAGTATCCTATATGTTAACCCGGATAACCAGCTATCACCATACCAAATTTCATCAAAATCCTTCCAGTGATATGTCCGTGGTGTGGTAACAGACAGACAGACAGACAGACAAAAATTCTAAAAACAATACATTCGGCCTCTGTATCGATAATAATGTATATTTCAATAAGATTTTCCAAAAAATATCTAATGTACAGATTCGGCTTAGTTACAATTTTATTATATGTTACATAGATTTTTATTATTCTTATAAAATCGGTCCAGCCGTTTGGAAGATTAGCCGGAACAAACAGACAGACGTACAGAAATTTAAATGAAGTTTTAAAAGTTGTTTTTTTTACTTATAAGTATATACTATCATATATGCTTTCAAAAATGTATATTTTGTTATGCACACATAGTTTTCTATTAGACATCTAGATACTAACCAAAATTGCTGGTTTAAATCTACACTATTATTATAAAGAGAAAAGATTTGTGTTTTCTATGTTTGTAACGAATAAATTCATAAACTACTAGACCGATTTAGATGAAATTTAGTAAGAAGATAGTTTGAGACCCTGGGAAGGACATAGAATAGTTTTTATCCCGGAAATTGTATAGGAAATCAACCGAACTCGAGCGAAGCGAAAGTGAGTCGCCAGTGAATAATTGTATGTAGAAATATATATATATATATATATATATAGATATATATATATATATATATATATATATATATATATATATATATATATATATATATATACTTTTTAAAACGTATGTATGTACATGTATAAATTTTGTAGTTTTAACGTGAGTTTCTATGGACTTGGATAGTATCCATATGGAGACCCCATCGGAAGTAAATTGTCTCAAGCCGTAGTGTAACTGATAGCCCCTACAATTGGATTTGCGCAATTTATGTCCGTATCATTAAATTTGGACCTTCTGAGCGATTTGTTGTAATAGACCCTCTGTGCGTGATTGTGGTGGTTTTGACACTGGTATATGGTTTTAGATAAAACTAGCTACTTGGCCTTGTTTTGCTTGTGTGTCTCTTTAGCTGTTTAACATTAGCCTTTGTATTACTCCAGGGTATAGTCTATCTGTGTACTGAATTTCATCAAAATCCGTCCAGACGTTTTAACGTGGAGGAATAACAAACAGAGTAGTCCGATATGTATTTGTAGTATGATTTACTTTTTAACTTTAAAGGTATACTTACCTCAAAATATCAAAATAAGTAATAATTATCGTGAAATTAATTAGGGCCCCCTTTGGGTTTGAAATATATATATAATTAAAATTTCGTATTAATTAAAAAGAATTATAAAATAGATTTAAGCGAATATATCATATCGTACAACCACCAAAATACAAACAAATAATTGTGGGCATTCTTTTTGATGTAAATCAAAAAACTCCAAGCTCGAATTCGATTCTCAAATACGACTTTTTATTAGTAAAGATTGAAAAATTCACTTTCCACCTCCTTGCTTCATAATCAGGTCAGCCCCACGGTAATCGATTATTGTATTTTTATCAGAATTTCACATACATACCTAGTTTCAAATCGATAACACAAATTAGAAATAGAGTGAAATCGATTTCTAAAATCTGTACTAATATTATAATCTATTATAATATTATAAAGAGGTAAAGTTTGTGAGATTGTGAGCTTATGATGTTGTAGGGGGTAATCACTGGATCTACTGCACCGATTTAGATGAAATTTAGTAAGAAGATAGTTTGAGACCCTGGGAAGGACATAGGATGCTTTTTATCCCGGAAAACATCCTTTAAGGGGGTGAAAATGGGAATGAAATTTTCTACTGGGAAGCAAGCTAGAGACGAACCCGAGCGAAGCGAGGGTGAGTCGCTAGTTAATATATAATTATATTTACAATAAGCAAATATAAGTATGTTTAAAACAGACGCAACATCGTTCCAACAAATCATTTAGGAATTGTGAATTGAAATAATAAACGTTGTGTTCAATAATATCTAAATTAACAAAATGTTCAAACAAAGAGAACAAGTCAGAACAACTAAGAGAAACTAACTGTAATATCAATATCAATACTCATACTCTACATTGTATTATAAGAAATTGTTTCAATTAAATGCTTCAAATCGATATTATATAATAATTATTTACATCGCGAAACTCTACGAAGCAATCATAACTGTTAGTATAGTTATGTATGTATGTAGGTCTGTCTGTCTGTTAGTAATAAAATTTGCCAAAAGATGGCGCTGATCGTTTGCCAATTGTCATGTTTTGTATTCATATACATACTATATTATATCTATACTAATATTATAAATGTGAAAGTGTGTTTGTTTGTTTGTCCTTACTTCACGTAAAAACGGAATGACGGATTGGCGTGATTTCTTATGTCGAGATAGTTGGAGAGCTGGAGAGTGTCATAGGCTACTTTTTATCGCGGGAGATTATCTCATTCCCACTAGAAAACTCGAAAAATTATTTATGATCAGAATTACTTGAAACTTGGTATTAAATTAATACTATTAATACTATTAATGCTCTTCAATACAATTGAATAAATACGTGTTCTAGCATTTATAGAAATTTATCCAATAAGGGGGTAAAATAGGGGATGAAAGTTTGTATGTAGCCTACCTTTTTAGAGCTTTTTATGTAAGCCGCGGGTTCTGCTAGTGTAACATATATGTATATTGTATACACATATATAACAAAGTTTTGTCTCAAGTCAGTCACTCAGTCTGTGTGTCAATGAAGGATAAAACGCTAATTGTAAATATTATTATTGATTTATAACGTACCTTTCTTATGTGAGAGTTCGAGTTATGCAAACTATGCTTTTGTATGGACTTCACCGACTTCGAAAGGGAGAGATGTTTAATTCTTATTTTCTGTATGTACTTTTTTATAGAATTATTGGTGTAATGGTCAATTGTGATCCGAATTTCATGTTTTTTTTAAGCATAAGCTAATTGTTGAGCTTCCATATAAAGCAAATGCCAGAAAAAAGACAAATAATAATGATTTTGAAATTTCCAATGATGATGATGATATTATCCTGACCGATTCCGGCCACGGCGGTCAATCTCATTGAGACTAGCCAACTGCGCAGGAGATATTATAGTGCACAAGTGTACGCGCAGACACAACGTGCACTCTCTATTCCTGTCACTCTCATACTCCGGTGGGTCAACACGACCAATGAGAGTTAAGGCGCAGGACCGACGGCTTTACGTGCTCTCCGAGGCACGGGGGTGAAACACCGCCAACTTCCCAACTCCGGGCTGTTACTAAGGCTTACTATACAGAAAGACTCAATAACTAAACTTGGCCCGTCACGGGACTCGAACCCAGGACCTCCGGGTGTGCAGCCGTACATGCTAGCCACTACTCCACCGGGGCAGTTAAAAGAAATTTCCAATATAAATATATGAATTTGACGATGCACAACGGCAGGTGTTTAGATATTATCATTATATCAGCGTTTCTCATCCGTAAAACAAAGGCTGTACGCGATTATAATCAAAACACTAAGATCGACCACTACGTTTGTCCCATCAATTGTAACTTGTCACTTCAACCCTTATTCTGCCTCCTGTCGATTCAATCTATAATGTTTATTTTGTACCCCACAGATCTCGGTTCGATTGAAAACGTGATTTATTTATAAGTCCTTTGATATTTCCACAAAACGTCATGTCGAAATGTCGCAACTTTTTCTGCTTTTGTTTGTCAGTTACGAGGAATGAACAGATGGATGGTTGTAGGTTTTCTTTTTCACATAATTTTTATTTTGATTTAACGTGATTAATATATATATATTTATTGCGCAGTGGTTAGCTTAATACTTGTTATGAGAGAGATAGCGTGTTCGATTTGCGAGGTGATTGTCGGATACTATCAATACAGATGTTGATGAACACGTAATAAAAGAGCAATAAGGAGTCGTAAAGGCGAATAGTTTATTTATTTATTGAACTACCAACAAAAGTTACAATATTATAATACTTAAACCTAGGTTACATATAATTTATCATGATAATTGCACTTTTAATTATGGGTAGTTACAACTTGCTGTTTTTACAGGCTATCACATTAGTATTAAATAGTATACAATAATTACAATTTAATTTTAATTTTTTAAATAATTAATTAATTACAATTACAATTACAAATTAAACCGGACTGTACAACATCGAATCAATGCAGGGTGGATGAAGTGGCGGCAGGTTACGGGAGCAATTTGCGACCCCAAGTCCCCTATGAAATTAAAGGGACAAATATATAAGACGATCATCAGACCTGCCGTCCTATACGGATCTGAAAGTTGGCCCACAAAGAGAACGGATGAAAGACGCATACATGTAGCTGAAATGCGAATGTTGAGATGGATGTGTGGTGTGACTAGAATGGATAAGGTGAGGAATGAATACATTAGAGGGAGCCTGAAAGTTGCGCCAGTGGATGAAAAGTTGAGAAGCAATAGGTTATCGTGGTATGGACATGTGATGCGGAGGGAAGAGCAAAGTGTGGTGAAAAGAGTTTTGTGTATGGAAGTTAACGGGGACAAGAGAAGAGGACGACCAAAGAAAAGATGGATGGACTGTGTAGAAGAAGATATGACTAGAAAGGGAGTAAGCAGTGAAATGACGAATAATAGAGTAGAATGGAAGAATAAAACATATTGCGCCGACCCCAAATAAAAATTGGGACAAGGGCAGGAAGAAGAAGAGACAATTACAAATTAAAAAATATATAATTTTATAACAAAAATAATTAATAATAAATAATTAAAAAATTTAAAAGTACATCCTAAGTAAATCAAATTAATATAGAGTTGGTCTGATGTTAGTGAACAATAGATATCTTGAATATCTAAGGGTTAAACTTTTGGTTTTAAGTGGTGAAAATGAATAGGGTGTTTTTTTATAGTTTTTCAAAACTATCATATTTGACGACACGTTTGGCTCAGTTTGTAGTGACCCTACTTGCTGCGCCAGCGGTCGCGGGTTCGAGTCCCGCTGGGGTCATCATTCATTTGTGTGATGAGCATGAATGTTTGTACTCCAGTCATGGGTGTTTATATTTATAATATGTATGTATTTAATATGTATAATGTATCAACTATCTGGTATCCATAAAACTCAAGCCTCGTAGCTTATCATGGAACTAGATGTTGCTGTGTGTTAATGTCCCAACGTGTTTGTTTTTTTTTAGTTTTTTAAAACTATCATATTTTATTACGGCATGGAATCAACTCGTTTTATCCCAAAAAATAACTCTAATGATTATATTTTATAAAACATTGTAGTACGTTGTACTGAGGAATCTCGCGTAACTTACTTTTCCTTTTTTAACTCTGCTAAAATTAAGTGTCCAACGCGGCTAGACATCGTGTCGCGTCCGAACAAAAAGTCCCTAATGATCGTGCGACAAAGCATCAGACGATCTATTTTAAGCGACAAAAAAGTCGTGGTTTCCAGTTGGCACCTTAGCATCTTAGATGTCCTTTTTACAGTCGTTAGTATAATTTTTTAAGAATTCCGGTCCTAAAGTAGCACTTTGTTGTACACCTGTTGGTATTTTCAGTTAACTGTTAAATTAGTTTTGATTTTATTTATTTATATTGTTATGATATACTAAAATATAAGTAATATTTAGTATAACTAGCGACTCACCCCCGCTCCGCTCGGGTTCGTCCCTAGTTACGTTTTAACGTTTAGTATAGATTTCTCAGAAATGAGATATTTTCCCGCAGTAAAAAGTATCCTATATGTTGACCCGAATAACCAGCTATCATCATACAAAATTTCATCAAAATATATCCAGTGGTTTTCCCGTCATGCGTTTCCAGACAGACAAACACAACAGACAGGCAAAAATTCTAAAAACTATAGATTCGGCTTCTGTATCGATAATTGAGTCTATCTCAATAAGATTTTCCAAAAAATATTTAATATACAGATTCGTCTTAGTTACAATTTTATTATATTTATAGATGGTAATATAATGTCGAAATCCCAATTTTTCACTGGGAATGAGAAAAATACTTCTTAGATTTACGTGAATCTTACTACGTAATATTATAAAATATGTGAAAGTTTAGATGTTTGGATGGCTGTTTGTTAGTCAATCGCATTAGAACGGCTGAACGGATCTGGACGAAAAATTGGCACAGAGATAGACTATATAGTCTGGAATACCACATAGGCTACTTTTTATCCCGTAAAATGTATGGTTCCCGTGGGCTAAATTTGTATTTGTGTTTCTAGAGTAGAACCCGAACGAAGTGAGGTTGAGCCGCTAGCATTTGATATTTTAATTCGAACTTTTTTTTTACAAAATTTTGGTTTTCGGTTTCCATTTTAAATGCCTAGCGGCAATTAGATTCGGGGTGGAATTCCAAAAATTAAAATAAAACCGTGAAAATTCGAAAGTATTAGGTTTTTTAAATGTAATGAATGAATATTATAATTAAATAAAAAATATACATATTACGAATAAATCAAATTTTTGTAATTAATTTTGTTTAAAATAGTCCTCGTCTCCATGCATTCGGAACTTTCAAATATTTTAATTAAGTGCGACTTGCTAAATGTTAAATGTTTACTAAAGCTCCACACTTTTAAGTTTTATTTCAACCCGGATATCCTTTCAACGGAAGAATTTTGATAAAATATTTAATCTACAAACTTTGTCTCTTACCCGGCTCTATTATAAATCTAAATTGTATAGTCGAGTTATTTATCAAAAGATCTCTAAAACAATAGGGTAATTCAATTCAAAGTTGCCGCCATTGATAACTTTGAGCCGGTTTGATCCGGTTAAAACTAACCGGGACCAATTAAAACCGGTAAACAACACCGAAACCTTTTGTTGAAACGAATTGAAAGTGTTAACAATTTTAAAATGTAAAGTAAAGTAACATTTCCAGTAGTTTCTGAGTTTATCTTTTTAATTAGTGTGACCGAAAGTTAAATTAGACTTGTCGTCAATTTGGGGGTTTCCGAGCAAATAAAATAATACTCACGAGTCACGCTCCTTTAACTGAACCTATATTGTTTTCTTGCATTTATGATTTGCTCATTTTATTACTTAATATGGATCTTCTTTCTAATATTAAAGTAATAATCTATACTAATATTATAAAGAGGTAGAGTTTGTTTGTTTGAACGCTTTAATCTCAGGAACTAATCCGATTTGAAAAAAATTTTTTGCATCACAACCCGTTTATTGATTACGGAATTTATGGAGTTTTTTTTATTGATTAAGGCTATAAAAGTTATATATCTTATAATACATATCATGTAACATACTAGCGACTCACCCTCCCTTCGCTCGGGTTCGTCCCTAGCTTGCTTCCCAACACAAACTTTTTTCTGGTATAAAAAGTATCCTATGTCCTTCCCAGGGTCACAAGCTATCTTCTTACCAAATTTAATCTATATCGATTCAGTAGATCCAGAGATTATCCCCCACAACGTCACAAACTCACAAATTTTACCTCTTTATAATATTAGTATATATAGTTTACCTATTCTATACTAACTGTTAAAACGTACCTAGGGACAGGGAGTACTCGCTAGTTTAATGTAAGTGCATATTATGCATCTTGTAATAATAAAATACCAACGTATGTTTGTTTTATCATCTTAATATTATATTCCTTCGCTTAAAAAAAAACAGCTTCTCTCTAACATAACTTCTTTTTGTTAAAGTTAGTCAAAATAGGAAAACGCTGTACACGAGCGAAGCTGCGGGCAAAGACTAGTATATTTATGTTTAATGCTTAATACAAAACAGTATAATTTCAAAGGGACAATTAATATTCTTGTTAATTAGTATACCGAGTATTTAAGATGCCTTTGTCTCAAACATGCCCACGGCAAATAATTCATTTGTTATGTTATTAAAATGATATATGGAAAATACATATTTTCATATATATATATATATATACTACTAGCTGACCCGACAGACGTTGTCCTGTCTACACGTCTTTAATTTGAAAATGTCAAACTTTTTTTAATAAGCTAAAACATTCTGGACCATTTTGATGAAAATTATTATTGAAATTGTGAATCTAAACCATTCTCAGATCCCCTTGAACACACACAAAAAATTTCATCAAAATCGGTCCAGTCGTTTGAGAGAAGAATTATATGTATAAAGATATATATATATATATATATATATATATATATATATAGTAATTACGTTTCAAAGTTTAGTATAGATTTCTCAGAGATGAAATATTTTACCGTAGTAAAAATCATCCTTTATGTTGACCCGGATAACCAGCTATTATCATACCAAATTTCATCAAATCAAGTCCAGTGGTTTTCTCGTGATGCGTTCCCAGAAATAACTATAGATTCGGGCTTTGTATATATTAATAATGGCTATTTCAGTAATATTTTCCAAAGAATATTTAATGTACAGATTTGAATCAGAATTTTATTATATGGCTTATAATTTATATAATATATATTATATAGTAATTTTATTTTATTTAAGTGTATGTGGTTTTAAAAGGCAGTGGCAGCTCAGTCGTAACGCGCTCGCTTGGTAAACGACTGCTGCGGGTTCAAATCCCGGGTCTCGCGCCTCTAATATTTTCATGTGCGGAACATTCCCAACATGATTACCACTTATCTTAACGGTGAAGGAAACCTGCATGTCTGTGAGCATTGTACCATAGTATTATATCTGCGCTTATACTTTCTTATATTAACGCGAATATTTGACATTTTAAATAAAACTAATTTTTTAAAATTTGTTCGCGGATTTATTTTGATTTCTGGTTCCCGACGTTTCGAATGCTTTATAGCAATCATAGTCACGTGAGATTCAATAAGGCTTTACACGTCTGTCCCAAACCCGTGAAAAAAATCTGAGAGACTCGAGGCTCGTTTAAGTGAATTCAAATTTCAAACCGTCGTGTCTGTTTATCTATACTAATATTATAAAGAGGTAAAGTTTGTAAGTTTGTGACGTTGTAGGCGATAATCTCTGGATCTACTGAACCGATTTAGATGAAATTTTGTAAGAAGATAGTTTGAGACCCTGGGAAGGAAATAGAATAGTTTCTATCTCGGAAATTATCCCCTAAGTGGATGAAAATGGGGATGAAAGTTTGTATAGGGAAACAATCTAGGGAAGAATCCGAGCGAGGCAAGGATGAGTCGCTAGTTGTCCATAAAACTAACATCACTTGATCGAAACAAATAAACAATAAAAGAAGGCAAAGTCGAGGACGTTAGCTAATCACGATTCTCACCTAATCAAGCGCTAGTGTCCTTTAGAATAGCCGCTGACCAAACACTGTGTAATGAAACCTCCCATCGAGTGTTCCCTTAATGCTTATATGTTTTGGGGTTTCGTAACGTACGTATCTACTAGTTTTTTTTAATATGTGACTTTGTTTTTATTATATATATATATATATATATATATATATATATATATATATATATATATTGTGTAATATATTAAAAGATCTTTTAAATTGAGTTTTTCATCATTTTTTCTGTTGAGCCTCTCCTGATTAAAAAAAATATTCACATGGCCCCCTTTATTTTTTAATTATGATAAAACAAATTATTTTAACGATTTTTATTTATTTTCATCATGTAAAAAATCTAAATATTACAGAAATAATCTATAAGTATATCTTTTTAGTACAAAAAATAGCAAAGTGTGCACTAAAAATGCGAATCACGAGTTTAAAATTAACTAACTGACATAACAAAGGTGTCTTTAAGTTACCGGTTTTAATTGGCCCCGGTTAGTTTTAACCGGATCAAGCCGGTTCAAAGTTATCAATGGCGGCAAGTTTTCGAGCTCTTATTAATTTTCTTGTTTTATTCTCTTTGACGAATCTCTCTTGTAGGTATAAGACGTTATAAATTTTGCTAAATATACGTTTGTGTGTTGTGTTATGTTACATTATATACACATAACTTATGTCGTGAAAGCGTGTTTGTTTGCTGAGCCCGATGGTAACAGATGCGATATGAGAAGCAAATGTTCCGAAATGACCATGTAGATATATCTATTTATATGTTTATGTACATATATCTAAGCAATAAATATGCTTTTGTACATATGTTGTATTTTAAATTAAAAGTATAAATTACTTGCTGATGGGACACACGTAGTCCTGTCCGAATATGATTCTAAGAAAAATCCTAGAAACAGACTGCAGCGCCACCTACGGGTCCAGTTGTAAATCTAAACCGTCCAGGAACTCACTCAGATAGACACAAAAATTTCATCAAAATCAGTCCAGTCGTTAAGGACAAGTTCAGTGACATACTCACGTACAGAAGAATTATATCCATACTAATATTATAAATGTGAAAGTGTGTTTGTTTGTTTGTTGTTTGTTTGTTTGTTTGTCCTTCTTTCACGTCGAAACGGAGTGACGGATATGCGTGATTTTTTGTGTGGAGTTAATTGGAGAGCTCAAGAGTGACTGTTTATCGCTGGAGATTATCTAATTCCCACGGAAAAACACGTTATAATACAATCCAAAATCTATAAAAGATATGTCGAAGAATTGAAAATCGAAGGCTATTTTTAGCCGCAACTAATCCACATTGCGATTCAAAGGGTATTCCCATCCCATCGTTGTTACCATTCTTGCCACAATTCCACTCGGATGTGACTGGTACAGTATTTATTAAGGTTACCTTTGGTTTTGTTTAAATATTAAAGTATATACAAATATTATTTATAAAGAAATTAAGTAGGTAAAGAAGACATAGAACAAAGGGCTGACTGAAGGATGTAGTCGGAGGCAGGCAGAAGGAGACAGGTCGGTAAAGGGTGCAACCGATCAAAAGGAGTTCTTATAAAAGAAAAAAAAACAAGGATAAATCCATATATATTGTAATAAAATTGTAACTAAGCAGAATCTGTACATTAAATATTTTTTGGAAAATCTTATTGATATAGACATTATTATCGATACAGAATCTTTAGTTTTTAGAACTTCTGTCTGTCTGCCTGTTACCGCACCACGGAAAAACCACTGGAGGGATTTTGGTGAAATTTGATATGATGATAGGTGGTTATCCGGGTCAACATATAGGATACCTTTTACCGCGGGAAAATATCTCATTTCTGAGAAAAAATACAAAAATTGCATTGTAAAAGTATACTAATATGTAAAACCTAAGAATTTAGTTTTTGGTCATCTGAACGCGGGCGGAGCCGCGGGCAATGCTAGCATGCCTATAAGAATCTGCACTGAAATAGAAGGTACTATGTTTTCACTAACCCTGAGGAATAAAGCTCCTGTTCAAGCATATATTTTATTAGAAACTAAGCTATTACACCATTTTGTACGTCAGTGGGAGCAGCATCCAGTCAAGTCGATGGCGAGCCATTACTCTCTATACATACATATGTATGTAACATATTGAAGTGAAGGGAACCTCTGATATCTACTCAAGATATTTATCAGTCAACTTTAATGTCCGCTGTTATATATTAAATACATTTCTTATTTTATTATGCTACAATAATATTTTGAGAAATATATATATATATACTAGCGACTCACCCTCGCTCCGCTCGGGTTCGTCCCTGGGGTGGGGTCTGGGAGAACCACCCTTATCCTTATCACTTAGGGGTATGGAAAATAGATAGTAGCTGATTCTCAGACCTACTGAATGCGCATATAAAATTTGTTAAAAATCGGTAAAGCCGTTTCGAAGGAGTACGGTAACAAACATTGTGACATGAAAATTTTATATATAAGATAATGAAACTAAAAACTGTTTATCTGTGTGTTTGTTACTCCTTCACGGTGAAACGGCTGAACGTATTTGGATGAAATTTAGTATACAGATAGTTTTTGATCTGGTGGAACAGATGGGCTTCTGTTAATAATAAAATTTGCCAAAATGCGGCGTAGTTACATATACATACTTAATATTATAAATCTGAAAGTACCTGTCTGTTAAGACCTTTTCACGCTTAAACCGTTGAACAGAAAAAAAATTTGGAAATAACATAGATTGAATCCTGGGGGCGGACGTAGGCTAACCTTGATTGCCGTCCCGCTTAATACGCGAGCGAAGCCGCGTGTATAAACTAGTCTATATATGTAATAAAATTGTGACTGAGCCGGATCTGTACATTAAATATATTTTTGGAAAATCTTATTGAAATAAACATTATTATCGATACAGATGCCGAATCTATAGTTTTTAGAATTTTTGTCTGACTGTGACCGCATCACATGAAAACCACTGGACAGATTTTGATGAAATTTGATATGATGGTAGCTGGTTACCCGGCTCAACATATAGGTAACTTTTTACTGCGGGAAAATATATCATCTCTGAGAAATCTGTACTAAACCTTAAAATGTAATTAGGAATGAACATGACTGGAGCGAGAGTCGATAGTAATATTATAAAATACAAAAGGCACCTAAGCCTCTAATATTATCTAGTATAAAATAACACCCTTAAATGTGAGAAAACTAGCGGAAAATATCAAATGTTACATAAACACGTCAAAACTGATATACCATTTGATTACCATAATGCTTCAGTGAAGGCTTTTGGAAGCTTTACATTTTTAATTACATCTAATCATCTTCTTTGTTAAAAAGCTTATAATATTTGAGCAGCATCAAGAAATCCTTTACAGTCTTCCAAGAGTGCGTAGACATGACAGCTCTTTTGCTTCGTTATACCCCACTTGCTTTATTATACTTTAGCAATGGCTAGTACTTTTGGCGTGGATTTTATTTATATTTTTTCAGAATGTTAGTACATGAGATTTTCTGATGTTAATTTTTATGTACATCGTACAGTGTGCCGAATTTGATCAGGTTTCGAGACAGAATGTGAACAATAATGAAGAAAAATGGGTTAGTCAATTTCTTTGAAAATTAAATGTTTTCATACAAACGTCCAGAAAAAAATGTGAGGAAACTTACATGTCTGAGAGAACCTAATAAGTTTTCGAAAGACATGTGAAGTCCGCCAACCCGCACTTGGCCAGCGTGGTGAACTATGGCCTGATCGCCTAACGAAGGAAGCCCCACCCCCAGAACTGGGACTTAAAGAGCTGAATATAATACAGAAAGTGATAATTAAAAGTTAAATGAAATTATTTTATAACAAACATGTAAATTAAAAACTGACGACGACGACGACGACTATATGAAATTCTAATAAAAGATATCAGATCTGTTATAAAATTCTCATGTTTTCACGCAAACCTTTTTAAAATCAATGTAATATAGTGTTAATATTGTGTAGCATAGTAACTAAAAATTTTCCACCACATACTAGCTTTTCCCGCGGCGCTGCTCGTGTAGTCTTATTTATGTATAACTCTTTCGATCCTTAAATTCGGTGCGTGATGTTAGATAGCCTATAATTTTCCTCAAGAATTGGATTAGCGCCTTCAAATAAATAAACAAACATACCATTATTATGTTAGGTTTATTATATACTAGCGACTCACCCTCGCTTCGCTCGATTTCGTCCCTTGCTTGATTCCCCATACATCCCCGTTTTCACCCCGGAAGATTTCCGGGATAAAAGTATCCTATGTCCTTCCCAGGTATCAAACTATCTTATTACCAAATTTCATATACATCGGTTCAGTAGCTCCAGAGATTAGGTACCCCCGTAACTACAACGCCACAAACTCACAATTCACAAACTTTACCTCTTTATAATATTAGTATAGATGTAATTAATGACACAATTTTAATGCTTATGACAAAGAAAAAACAAATTAAAATTAGTATCTTTTAATATAAGTTTATAAATCCCTTAATTTTTTTTACAAACTTTTATTTAACATGTCTTTTTTATGCACCTCCATGATATGGATATCAAATGAAAGGGTTTGCTGAGAAGAATACGAACAAATAACTAAAAAAAAAACCCTTTAAATTAAATCAAACCCACCAATTTCTTACACTACACAATTAATATGTTATATAAAAGTTTGTCTTTTAAAATATATTTTTTTAAATATCTTTTTTGTATTTCCATAAAGAATGCAGGAGGCTTCATCGATTGACTTATTACTCATAGATATTTATTTGTACTCTACAAAATACAATACCTTCCATTGTTAAGTGTAATTTGTTTATACTTTATTTCCGTATTATTCTATTACAATTCTTGGACTGAACATGATCATGTGTTTATTCGCTAAAAGTTATAATTAAAAACGGTTATCTCAGTTACAAACAAACATTTTAATTTTTTAATTTTATTTGTACAAGTGCAGATAGATTTTTATCCGCCCAACAAAATATAAGGCACCAAAGCCGCCCAACCGTTGCTGGTTAAAAACGAGAAAAAAACAATGGGCCCGCCCAAGAAATTTCAATTTGCGCTAAGCAAATCAAACTTTTAATTTTTCCCGTTGTTTTCCTTTCCATCTGAACGCCTCTGTTGACATTCATAATGAAATGCTAACTGGATTGTAGGGAGAAGAGTGTTATAATTAGAAGATGTTTATTCTAAAAGCAGTAGGGGTAGAGCAGGTCAGGCATTGGCTACTGGTACTGAATAGCCGGGTTCGATTATACTTGATGTTGAAGTAACTTTTATTTACAAAAAAGGAAATGAAATTACAAATATACTTAACTAGGTACGTGTTTTGATGCTTAGTATGGAATAGATAGACTATACAATATACATACATAGATATGATGAGTTTAATATTCTTTACTTGAGAAATGTGTACTTTGATAACCCATACAAACTTCCACCCCCCATTAAACACACCCATTCACCCCTTTAAGGGATGATTTCCGGGATAAAAACTGCTATGTCTTTGCCAGAGTCTCAAACTATCTTCATATCAAATTTCATCGTAATCGCTTAAGCGGGTTAAGCGTGAAAAGGTAACAGACAGACTGAGTTACTTTCACATTTATAATATTAGTAAGAATTATACTACATAACATGTAAACTTATTATATGCAACAAAAATATTATTGCATATATTACTGTACAAGTCATGTCCGTGTGGAATAGTGGACAGTGGTTGTTTGAGGACATTAACACACAGCGCCATCTAGTTCCATGGTAAGATACGAGGCTTGTGTTATGGATACCAGATAGTTGATACACTACACATATATGAATTTAAATACATACATATTATAAATATAAACAGTAAACACCCATGACTGGAGCACAAACATTCGTGCTCATCACACAAATGAATGCCCCCAGCGGAACTCGAACTCGCGACCGCTGGCACAGCAAGTAGGGTCACTACAAACTGAGCCAAACGTGTTGTCAAACTTGGTTTTGGGTTTACAATAGATACGCTAAGTAGCTTGTGATGTAATCAAATCTTAGTTGATGATGACCCACTTCTAACGTGAATGTTATACATTGATTTGATTCCATTGAGTTGTTCTAGTGATGAAGCCACGAGGTGGATAATGAAACTCTTCGATGGATGTTGATTGTGTTAGTGTTGTACTGAGTGTTGTACTGGCCAAAAACTTATTTAGTTTTTACGAACTATATTTATTTTATTACAACTATACATGACAATATATCTATACATATAATAAAATTCTAACTAAGGCGAATCTGTACGTTAAATATTTTTTGGAAAATCTCATTGAAATAGACATTATTATTGATACAGAGGCCGAATCTATAGTTTTTAGAATTTTTATCTATCTGTCTGTCTGTCTGTTACCGCATCACGGAAAAACCACTGGAGGGATTTTAACGAAATTTGGTATGACCGTAGCCGGTTATCCGGGTCAACATAAAGGATACTTTTTACAGCGGGAAAATGTCTCATTTCTGAAAAAAAAAACACATAAATTGCAGTGTAGAAGTATACTAATATGTATGTACCTAAGAATTTGGTTTTTGGTCATCGGAACGCGGGCGGAGCCGCGGGCAATGCTAGTTTAACTATATTTTTATTATTTTATTTAGATTAGCAGTATGAATATTTCATATATATGTATTAATGTATGTTTTTATATCGTCTGATATACAATATGAATAATACATTTGACATTCTATAATAAAAAATATCCTTTATTGTACACCAACAAAAAGTAAGAAAAATAATTACAATAAATATAAAAGATAGAACTATGTACAATGTAATGTATCGCTAAATCTATATATATATATATATATATATATATATATATATATATATATATATATATATATATATATATATATATCGTTTCTAACATTATAAATAATATATAATTTCTTTAGATTTTTGGTTCCCGACGTTTCGAATGCTTTACAGCAATCATGGTCACGGGAGAGACTGAGGTGTTAGACGTCTCAAACACATATAATTGTTACAGACAGTCAGTGCCTACCCACTATTTTACAAAAATGATTTCAAAAATTCAAAAATGGCACCAAAATAGGTAACTTACAATATTTGTCTTTTTTTTTTAATTCTAGACATTTTTTTTATTAAATATTATAATTAAATATAGCAATACTATTTATTTAATTTTAGGTGTTATTATTATAAATATTACATATTTTTTTTAACTTTATTAATTACTAATATTATTTAGTGTTGCTAGCTAGTATTATACTATGTATAACCATAAAGACTATTAAAAATTTAAAAATATTTATTTAGATTGCTATTGTTTAAAGTTTGAAAAATATTAAGCAAACAGTAAAATTTTTACTAATACAATTTGGGAGTGGTAGCTCATTAGCAAACCGCTCAGTTTCTAAACCAAATATAGTGGGTTCAAACTCCGGCCTCGGAGAATCTTTTTTTCTTTAATAAATTAGGGTAAATAATGATTTTGCAGTCTGTATACTTTTCAAATGAAACTGTCCGTTTGGATTTTGTCGCGGTTTTATTTTGAAGTTCATGTCCTAAAGTTTGGAACGTTTTACAGTAAACATGGTCACGGGAGAGACTAAGGTTTTAGACGTCTCAAGAGTTTATGATATTACCGCCACTAAATTCGAAAAAAAATTAGTTTCTTTTAAAATGTCAAATATTTGCATGAATCTTCTAAGGCAATATTATCGTTGATTCTCTTATTTAAATAAAATCGGTCAAGTGCGAGTCGAATGCGCACACGAAGGGTTCCGTACCATCGTACATTACTTTTTATTAATATGGCTTTTATTACTTATATGTATGCAGTATATTAACTTCGGCGATCGATTACGAACGTTAAAAAAATATTGCTGAAATTTATTTATTTTATTTTTATTATTTGTTGTTATAGCGGCATTAGAAATACATACTCTGTGAAAATTTCGACTCTCTACCTATTACGGTTCATGAGATACAACCCTCTGACAGACGGACGGACAGCGGAGACTTAGTGATAGGGTTCCGTTGGCACCCTTCAGGTACGGAACCCTAGAAAGATAATGATCATTTTACATAACTGAACAATATAGAATATATGTATATTCATTCGTCGCCTGTCCGTCTGTGATAGCTATTTGCAAACTAATTTACATATGTAGATATATGTTCGCCAATACTGCTCGTCCTAAGCCTATTTTACATTGCATAGCTGTTTATCCGTAAAATAGTATACTAGCGACTCACCCTCGCTTCGCTCGGGTTCGTCCCTAGCTTGATTCCCCATACAAACTTTCAATCCCATTTTCACCCCCTTTAAAAGATGATTTCCGGGATAAAAAATATCCTATCTCCTTCCCAGGATCTTAAACTATCTTCTTACTAAATTTCATCTTAATCGGTTCAGTACATCCAGAGATTACCCCCTACAACGTCACAAACTCACAATTCACAAACTTTACCTATTTTTAATATTACTATAGAAAGATATTATGGTATACGTAAAGATATATGGTAAGTAGTAGTCTATATAAATAAAAATGAATGTTGGTTCTCTATGGGTTCCTAAACCGATACCTAATCCGATTGTGATGAAACTTTGGTGAATTGTTCTGCGCCCGCCAACGTTTTTGGCCCAAAAAACTTTTTTGTATGTATTCCTAATTTTATTCATTAATTTTTAACTAAAAATTGCATTGACTTCAAAATAAGTAAGTTCAAAGAATATATGTTGTGGTAAACTTTCTCGCAGAATTATTTAATATCTAAATTGATTTCGATACAGATAAATAAAATTGAAGTGTCTGTTTGTAATGTCAAAATAACAGCATTCTTACTAAATGCATATGAAGTTTTGTACGGTACTTATAAGAAGACCATAATTTTTTAAATTTTTGTCTGCCCGTCTGTATGTATGTCCGTGTGTTCCGACTAATTTCCGAAACGGCTGGACTGATTTTGACGACATTTTCCCTGACAGATAGTTGAACTTATAAGTCGTATTTTGGGGTACTTTTATTATAGAAGAAAAAGTAGGATCCCCCTCAAAAAAATTAAGATACTTAGGGACACTCCCGAGCGATGCGAAAGTAAGTTGCTAGCTGTAAAATGTACAAAATGGTACGAAACAATTTAAACTAATATGGAATTCATATCGCAATTTGCCAATTTTGAATCACATGTATCTCCAACAAAAAAAAAAACCATAATTCTAAATCGGAAGAATATATTTGCTAATGATCCGTTTAGCATGCGATCGACACGACGCGGGATGAAATTAGGTATTTATAATCCACAGTTTAAAATGTTAATGTTCCATGCTGAATACTTTATCTGGTGTTAGTTAACAATCTATATACGACGACGACACGTTTGGCTCAGTTTGTAGTGACCCTACTCGCTATGCCAGCGATCGCGGGTTCGAATCCCGCTGGAGGCATTCACGTCAACCATTTCCTGCGTAAAAGAAAGTTATATACAAACGGACAAACAGTTCTCAGGTAAATTATATAGCGATAATAAATATACTAAAACTTTTTGTATGTCTTATTATACATACGTAATTTGCAGAATACAATCCAAAATTGCACAATTAGTATTATATAAGTACCTATCTTCATATCGAAACAATTTACTTTTTCATCTAATCGCTTAATAACCATTCATTCACATCATCGCCCGCGGCTTATATAACAGAATAAACCCCTTTGTACTCCGCCACAGTACAGACAGACAGACACTGTAGATATTAATTAGTTGTATTATGTGTTATGTTTACCATAGTTTGTGTAGTTTTTGGGATAACTTTGATGTATGAACTTTTGGTTTTGAGTTTCCTTGGTCATAAACAATTATATTAGTTGCTATAGCTATTGAAACCCATGAGTTTTCAGTACTTTGTTGTGAATTGTTGTTTTAATTTTTTTAATGTTTTTTTTAAGTTTTTTTTAGAGTTGTGTGCGTTTAAACAGACGGATAGATCAACAAAATTAAACTGTCAATTTAGCTTTTATTATTATACTAGCGGCTCAACCTAGCTTCGCTCGGGTTCGTCGCTAGGTACGTTTTAAATAGATATAAATAGTTATCAGCCAGCGTTAGCGGTATAATTTTTTTTTTCGTTAATTTTCCCGATGTCTTAATAGTTATTATCGTATTCCGGACTAAGAGTCCAGCCGTTGTTAAGTTATAAATGGTGGTATATATGTATATATACCTTATTTTTTTTTTTCTCTATATTAAAACTTTCCGTGTACCTTAAGGAACATACGAAAAAAATTAGCTAAATTGGTCGAGCCGCTCTCTAGTTTTGCGCTTAGCAACATTCATTTTTATTTATATAGATGTTAATGAAATTTAAATATTTATAATCTCTTAGTGAATTACCATCGCGTCGATTAGGAGCCTATGAGTTACTCCAGGTTGTAGTCTATTTATGTACCTACTTAATTTCTTCCAAATCCGTCCAGCAACAGCAAAAGAGTAACAAACATACGCACATTCAAACTTTCGTATTTAGTTGTGCGATTGCAAAATTTGTCGACATTTTTGGCTCATTTTGTAGGGCCTACTTGCGGTGCCAGCGGTCGCGGTTTCGAGTCCCGCTGGGGGGAGGGCATTTATTTGTGTGATGAGCACGAATGTTTGTACTCCAGTCATATGTGTTTATATTTATAATATGTATGTATTTAAAGTTATATTATATGTAGTCGATCAACTATCTGGTATCCATAACCCAAGCCTCGTAGCTTACCATGGAACTAGATGGTGCTGTATGTACCAACATACTCATATTTATATTTATAAACAACACAGCTTTGCCTTTGTACATGTGAATTGTAGATGGCTAGATAAGGAGCATCTGACCACGAAATTGACCACCAGACAATATGGTGACCCTACACAAAGTAAACAAGTTCAGGTCCATAGTAGGGACACCACAGCCCTTGTTTCCCAGGATTACAGCAATCCGCCCGTTAACCGATTGAATTGCTTAGTGATGTTCCATCGTGGACCTATTTAGCGAACGTTTTTCTTGTACGATAATTACTTTGGTTCTGTTTTATTCTATACGAAATGAACCGACAGACGTCCTAATTTTATTATAGATTTGAGTTCATATACAAAAAATCCTAGAGGAAAAAGTATTTTTAATTTTCCTTTCACTGTCCAATATTCCGGGTTTCTACAAATGCTTTTCGCTGAAAATTTCTTCAGGCTATGTTCTCATGCATTGCTCGTACCAACAGACATTTCACGATTTAGTAAATTATTTTTTAAATATTCGTATTTAATTCATACAATAAAATGAATATTTTTTGGAAGAAATCGGAAAAAATGATATCGTTTTTTTTGTATGAGATTTTTATACGTACTTACAAACATTTTTTTTGATTGCTTGCTTAAATTATTAGTACAAACGTGTAAACTAGTGGTTGAAAATCGCCCATATTTTTTTTTAATTGAAAACACTAAAGTTTGTCTTTAGCTACTAAGTAAAAAAAGGTAAAAGAAAATGATTGACTAATATTACAAAGAGGCACAGTTTGTTTGTTTGTTTGTTTGTTTGTTTGTTTGTTTGTTTTGTTTGTTTGTTTTATTTGTTTGTTTGTTTGAACGCGCTAAGCCTATAGGTTATATCTAAACATATAATAAAATTGTAACTAAGCCGAATCTGTATATTAAATATTTTTTGGAAAATCTTATTGAAATAGACATTATTATGGATATGAATCTATAGTTTTTAGAATTTTTGTCTGTCTGTCTGTTACCGCATCACAGAAAAACCACTGGAGGGATTTTGATAAAATTTGGTGTGGTGATAGCTGGTTATCCGGGTCAACATATAGGATACTTACTTTTTACCGCGGGAAAATATCTCATTTCATTGAGAAAAATACAAAAACTGCAATGTTAGAGTATACTAAAAAGTACAACCTAAGAATTTGGTTTTTGGTCATGTGAACGCTGGCGAAGCCGCGGGCAATGCTAGTACATAATATAATATACTCGTAGTCTATCTATTCCATACTAACCGTTAAAACGTATCTAGGGAAGAACCCGAGCGAAACGTGGGAGTTTATATTATATAAGAAGATTAAGAACGTCAAACATTAATTAATTATTTATTAGTTATAATAATATCATGAGACATTAAACTTATTATTTAAACATTTTACTTGAAAGACCGGAAACAAACAATTTAACCGAGTTTTATTACTAGTGAAGTAAAAAAAAAATACTTTTAACGCAATGACTCAAGCTTCGCGCTAAGTGGATTAAAAGCGCTAAATAGGATGCGAATTAAATTGACGTGTAAACTGGAAACTTGGTTAGTGCGAGTATATGTGCTTTCTCTTATCCCGTTTTGTTTGCGGATGGAGAGTTTTTATAGACGAACTATAGGTTATGGACTGCCCCGTTGGTCTGGTGGCTAACATGTGCGGCTGCCGATCCGACGCTTCTGGGTTCGAGTTCCGTGTCGAGATAAATGTTTATTACTTAATGGAGATTTTAAGTGCCGTAGTTCGGAAGTTTGCCTTCTTACACTGCCATGCATTGACGTGCCGTCATTGGCTGTCTAGAAGACTCTCATCGGGAGAGTGAAATAGGGAATAACGTTGTGTTTGCACTAATTTTTTTGTTTTTTTTATAAAAACGACATTTTTTGTGCTATGTCTTTTCTTTGATACGTCATTTTCATAGCTATAAAAGCTATAGAAGAGATAGCTTTAGAAATTATAATAAAATACTGTTTTAAATAATAATTATTTTAAATTATACCAATTAAATCAAGAATTCAATTGTACAATTATTTTACAAATAGCGACCCTGTGTCTATGGCGGCTTATTGTTTTCACAATAAATATTTTTTGACTAATTGTTTGACTATCATTTGTCTATGTGTTACTTCTACTGGTATAGGTCATACCTCTCTGTGTACCAAAATTCGTCCAAATACGTCTAGCCGTTTCATTATAAATGAACAACAAACACCTATACAAAATTTCACATTTATAATAGTAACTTTGAATTTCTCGGCTTTTCTGTACTATAATTTGCATGTATTATACATATAAACCTTCCTCTTGAATCATTAAAATGCATTAAAATCCGTTGAGTAGTTTGAAAGATCTAAGCGAACAGACAGCGGAAGCGACTTCATTTTATACTATGTAAAGACAAAATATGGATTTACATATAATATCGATACCGAGCGATTACATCACTATTTTAGCCCAAGGCGCTGTACGCTGCTTTGCGCCCTTTGTTGCCATGCATTATAGGTGCAATCCATGGTACTTCAATAGGTTTTATTATTTGTATGTGTATTTATATTGCATTGCATACTATATATACTACTACTATATATACTATATATAATATGTACTAGCATACTAACTATTGTCTATTATGTCTGTCTGTATGCCTTTGTTGAAATTTATGTTTTTTTTTCTTTTTTAAGATATCTCAGTTTTTGTTAAGGTATACGCTTTTGCTACTAAATGATAGAAAAAATATTATAAAAACCGAGTTAAATGGTGGATATTTCTAAAAAAAACTGAAATTAAAAGCTCGTCAATAGCTACTGAACAAAAAAAAGAAAATCAGTTGACAAACAGAGGAGAATAGGTACTGAACTGTTTGGTATTTGACTATTTATTTATATCCCAATACGTATGTATAAGCTGCAGATTTATAACCCTAATGAAGACAATAATTATACTAATCTATACTAATATTATAAAGAGGTAAAGTTTGTGATCTTGTGAGTTTGTGAGTTTGTGAGTTTGTGATGTTGTAGGGGGTAATCTCTGGATCTACTGAACCGATTTTCAAAATTCTTTTACCACTAGAAAGCCACGTTCTTTCTGAGTGTCATAGGCTATATATTAACCCGAAAAATGAAAAGGCTTTTTCGTGGTAGTCGGATTTGCAAAGTAAGTCGGAGAAAAAACGGTCGAACAAAAACGTTTCTTACGAACGCTGCCTTAACTATGAGAGATATATGATTATGTTCTAGAGAAAAGTTGTAGAGCTTAATAATGCCTACAAAAAAGTCAGCGATAGCATATGTCTAACTTTTATATTTAAGTCACAAAAAGTAGTTTTTTATATTAAAAAAACAATTTAAATCGGTAGGTCATGTTTATTGGTCATATTATCAACAATTATGAATTCTTATTAAAATAAGCAAATTAATCGTCTAAAATGTTTAAAACAAAAGACTTTTCCCTTTTACTGCATATAATTTGGACAAATGGTTAAAGAGATAATACAACATATTCGTAGGTATGGACGAACCCGAGCGAGCTGTATGTCTGTTTTTCTCTTTGTATGGGCTAATCTCCGGATCTATTGGACCTATTTAAATAAAATTTTGCATGGTGGTACCTTATATCCCCGGGCAACATATTAGATACTTTTCATCCCGGAAAATTAAAGAGTTCCCGTGGGATAGTTAAAAAACTATAACAACTTATACAGCTTAGTACACAAAAAGTACTGATTGGATTTTAATGAAACTTTACAATAATATAGTTCATACATGACAAAAACAAATCAGCTACTTTTTATCCCGGAAAATTAAAGAGTTTCCGTGGGATCGTCAAAAAACTATAGTAACTTATACAGCTTAGTACATAAAAACTACTGATTGGATTTTGATGAAACTTTACAATAATATAGTTCATACATCAGAATAACAAATAGGTTACTTTTTATCCCGGAAAAATGTACTTTTCCCGTGGGATAGATGTTTTTGTTTATTTGTAACGTATTATGTACACAACATAAACCCCAAAACAATAGTTATTAAAAGTTTGCCTGTATGATAACTTATTAATCGTGTCAACATTTAGGGTACCTTTTGTATGTATGTATGTATGTTTGTATGTTGTATTCAGCCCTTTTTAACGTACCACTGCTGGGCACGGGCCTCCCTTCAGTACGAGGTGGATCAAGCCATAGTCCACCACGCTGGCCAAGTGCGGGTTGGTGGACTTCACATGTCTTTCGAAAACTTGCTAGGTTCTGTCAGACATGCAGGTTTTCCTTTACCGTTAAGACAAGTGGTAATTGTGTTAGAAATGATTCGCACATGAAAATATCAGAGGTGCGAGACCCGGGATTTGAACTTGCTTCACTCGGTTTCTCAAGCGAGCGCGTTACCACTGGGATACCACTGCCTAGATACCTTTTACTTAAAGAAAATCTTTCCCACGGGAAAATAGAATAACTGGTTTTATCGAGTCCTCCCTAGAAACCTTCCGCTGGCTAAGCCTTAAGACTTACATACATCAAAACAATATACTAAAAAATTGTAGGTCTTGAAAACTCCTACAGAAAAATTCTGAATAGTATATGTCTATCTCCTAAGTTACACTCGCAATATTTATTCTTATCTATACCTATAATAAAACTTAGTCAAATCGATGTGCGCGTTTCACGCAAAAAGTAATCAACCGATTTTAACTTAATTTTGTATAGTGTTAAAACTTAGTGCTCGGGTTAACATTTATAATACCTTTTACGACAGGCAAATTATTCATTCCCACGGGAAAACACAATAACTGGTTCTATCGAATTGTCCTTAGAAATTTATATGGCTAACGTTGGCTCATCAAACATTGTACAAGAAAATTGTAAGTCTTACAAAGGTCTATAGAAAAATTCTACGTAGTATATGTCTATATCTCCTAAGGTACACTCGCTATAACTATTTTCATTATTATATAGTACTGTTTTATTATACGTTATTTATTCTATCTCAATATACATATATGAATAATAAAACTGTAGAGGTCGAATGTCTGTACATAGATGGTAGAAAAAAATGCTGAAAAACGAGTCAGTTCTCTTCTTACATCCCGTAAGGAGAGAAATAGAACAAATCCAGATTTTTTCAATTTTTTTCTTTCTATGTCTGTTTGTCTGTTTGTGCGGGCTAATCTCCGATACTATTGAACCTATTTAAATGAAATTTGGTACTTTTCATTCCGGAAATTTAAAGAGTTCCCGTGGGATAGTTAAAAAACTATAGTAACTTATACAGCTCAGTACACAACAACTTATGCACCTAATTGAGTAATATAGGCATGCTGATACCTTATATTGCCGGTCGAACAACAGGTTACTTATTTTTATCCCGGAAAAATCAACGGTTCCCGTGGGATAGATCTGTTTGTACTTTTCTAGAGGTGAACCCGAGCGAAGCGAGGGTGAGCCGCTAGTATTATATATAGTCTGAAAGTTTGTGAATACCTTTATGTTAGTTCTTGCATATTGTCGATATTACATCTCACGGGAATCGAATGTACTACTTACAGCTTCTTAAATGCATTAAAAATATATCTATATCTTTTGTATGCAGTGCAAAAGATATTTTAAAAAACTGTTTCATACGTATCTGTTCTTGAAAAGTAAAACGCGTGCTAAAAAGAATATGGCGTTCTCCTAATTCCACATTTGCATTTTAATTATTTGCCTAATTCCCTCTCGCTTAAAAATGTTGGTAATTTTAAAAAATATCTCACTACAAAAGTTTTAGGTTTAAACCTTTTGTTTTTGACTATCGTTTGTTTTGTGGGTTCGCACGCGTTTGTATTATTTTTTTTTCCGATTATGAAAAAAGAGTGTTATGACAAGTCTCTTGAGTTTTTTCTGTACGTCGAGTGGAAAAATTTCTGAGTTCACTATAATTGTACGATATTAAAATACTAGTGACTCACTTTCGCCTCGCTTGGGTTCGTCCCTAGGTACGTTTTAATTTTTTGTATGGAACTCTAATTCTTTTTCTTAAATAAACGTATTCTAAGTTACTCCTTGTAACATCAGCTATCTGTCAGTGAAAGTCTTGTTAAAATCGATCCAGCCGTTTCGGAGATTAGCTGGAACGAACAAACAGACGGAGAAATTAAAAAAAATGTGTTTCTCTTGTGAGTACTGTGTACAATTTCATATGCATTTAGTAAAAAGCTTTTATTCCGATATTACAAACAGACCCTTTAATTTTAATTTATCTGTACAGTTTATTTTTTTCTTATTCTAAAGCACTTAAAATAGCCTAGATTTATATGATAATGTAGAAGTCAAACTATATTACTTAGTTTTTTTTTTAATTTCTAAGCGACTTTCGATAACGTGCAGTAGTTTTTGTGTATAAAATAATCAATATTTTTGTCTATCGTGACACCGATTTTCATTGATATTTTTTTTAACCAATAGTCTTTTCTTTAGGATAATTTCATATAAATTTTAAGCTAAACAAAGAATACATAAGACATAATCGAATTCACGACCTCCGCCGTAGAAACACATCTGATCAACTTCTTCAAGAGAACGAATTCGATTCGGGGTTCCTTGAAGTTATTAAATTAAAGTCGAACCAAGACTAACCAATTACATGTGAAACGTCACAATAGTACAATACGATAGCATCTCGTCGTACGTAATGCAAGTGGAATTAAGAACTTCCTGCTTTTTGAAGTCGGTCAAAACTCTCGACTATAGTTGAATCATCGTTTATACTTAATTAAATTAATCGTGGAATATTTTTAACCGACTTCCCAAAAAAAGGAGGAGGTTCTCAATTCGTCGGAATCTTTTTTTTTATGTATGTTTACCGATTACTAAAAGACGCCTGAACCGATTTTAGATTTTTTTTTGTTTCAAAGGGTATACTTCCCAGGTCCCATATAAATTTTATCGAAATCGGTCGAGTGGTTTTTAAAAAAATCAACAATAAATATATATTTTTAAATAAATTGTTTAATCGGATATGTTATAAAAAAACTTTCTTCTTACAAATTACCTGCTTATTACGTCTACACTAAAAATGGAAAAGTAAAAACTTAAAAAAAATAATAGAAACCGACTTCCAGGCACTAAAATGTAAAAAAATAACTAAACGGGGGTTTTCATTTAGAATAGATACCTAATCGGATATTGTCGAAGTCGGTGCCAGCCGACAATATTTTAAGATATGAATATCTAATTGGTAAATATGTATTTTACGTATCGAAATATATTAGATTTGCTTTTCATCGGCAATATTATAATATCGCGTATTAATTAAACGCTAATACTCTTGCGGCACTTTGAAAGGAGAATTTCTCAGAATTCAAAAGAAGTTTTCAGAATTTCAAAAACTATCGATACAAAGTGCGATAAATGTACCTGGGGTGTTCATAAAAGTCATTGAGTCGACTAATTTTCTTGGCTTCTATATAATATACCAGTCTTCATGCATCTATCGGTTTACAGAAGGTCTAGGAAACCCTTCAAGATTGGTCTAAAAACTGCAGGGTGATGACCGGAATGAAAACGTAAATAGCGGAAGTAGGTTTTAATTGATTAAAAAAGAAAAAGGTTTTTTTAGTATAGGTTCTTAAGTATATGATGCTTTAGTGGTCTAGTGCTAGCTGTAGATCCTGGAGGTCTATCATTCGAGTCCTATTGAGGTAGGGCCAAGTATAGTTAATGGGATTTTCTTTCAAGGGAAGGAAAGGAGTAAAGCAGAGCATGTGTTGTGTTAGTCTAAAACCTGATCTTTCAACGATCGTGTGGAAGATCGTACTTCTGGTTTTTAAAGGTGAAAGGAATTGACAGTGTACTTTGTTTGCGTACATACATACTTGTGCACTATATATACTTTATATAGATAATAAATAAATATGTTGGGACATTAAGCACCATCTAGTTACATGGTAAGCTACGAGATAACTTTAAATAATAATAATAATATTTATTGAAACAATAAAGACACATAACACGCTAAACAATATAGCATACAAAAAACAAACATACATATATTATTAAATACATACATAATATTATAAATATAACCACTGATCACACAAATGAATGCCCCCAGCAGGCTCGAACCCGCGACCGCTGGCACAGGAAGTAGAGTCACTACAAACTGAGCCAAACGTGTCGTCAAAGATAGATAGAATCCTTATACATAATGCCCTAAGAATATCCTGCGCACTAAGCTAGTCGTCTTGATAGAATGAGATTGGCCGCCGTTGCCGATAATGGCCGAGGAGAACAATTGAAAAATCAAAATGTAACTAAGCCGAATCTGTACATTAAATATTTTTTGGAAAATCTTATTGAAATAGACATTATTATCGATAAAGAAGCCGAATCTATAGTTTTTAGAATTTGTCTGTCTGTTACCGTATCACAGAAAAACCACTGGAGCGATTTTGATGAAATTTTGTATGGTGATAGCTGGGTATTCGGGTCAACATATAGAATACTTTTTACCGCGGGAAAATATGTCAATTCTGAGAAAAAGTACTAAAACTGCAGTGTTCTTGTATACGAATATATAAAACCTAAGAATTTGGTTTTTGGTCATATGAACGCGGGCGGAGCCGCGGGCAATGCTAGTATGGTTATAAAATCGAAAGTAGGTACCTTGTTTTTTGAAGTCGGTTATAATATCTTTAAAATGGAACCTAATCAATATTAAATGTTAGTATAAATCAACTTGCGGATGTGACAACAGTAGGTATATTGATATCGGAAGCAATAAAAATTTTTGAATTCTCGGTCGAAAGATCGTTTATCTCAATCTGTCTGCTAGTTTGTATGTTGTCGAGAGGGTTTAGGGTTCCGTGTCTAATCGATGGGAACCCTAGAAACCCTAAGCTCTTTTAGAGATACTGAAGTTTTAGTTTATTTTTTTATTAGGCTCACTTATAGTATGTACTATTAATATTTATTAACTAGCGACTCACCCTCGCTTCGCTCTTGTTCGTCCCTAGCTAGCTTTCCAATACAAATTTTCAGCCCTATTTTTACCCCCTTTAGGTATGATTTTCGGGGTAAAATGTATACTATGTCCTTCCCATGGTTTTAAACTATGTTCGTACCAAATTTCATCTAAATCGGTCCAGTAGATCCAGAGATTACCCCCTACAACGTCACAAACTCACAAACACACAAACTTTACCTCTTTATAATATTAAGTATAGATAACTAGCGACTCTGTACGACTGGCATCCTTGCCACAATTCCGCGACATGACTTGTACAGTAATAACTTAGTGTACATTTCTTTTGTTTACATATATATATATATATATATATATATATATATATATATATATATATATATATATATAGGTACTAGTATGTTTATTTATTATACATACGAATATTTACAGAATATTTTAAGTCTATAAATTACATTAAACTAAAAAAAAAAAAAACCTTACGTATATATACATAATATAATAACTAAAAAATATTATTAAAAGGAGTCCCTTTAGGCAAGGTTCCGAAGATACTGGCAGCGTTCCCCCTTTGAATAGCTAGACTAATTCTCTGTCCGAAGTAGCTGCCAGCTCTTCGGTCTCCTGTGACGTCGAATAACCTTTTTGCTATTTCCTTAAAAAGTCTTTTAGCGCTAGGACCCCACGGACCAAGGGTCTCGACACCGAAAGGAACAAAATCATATTCAGAACCTAGATCCCTGTATTTGTATGCCTTGGTTTTCTCAGCCGCTTCACAAGCCGCACCAGCTCTGTTGTTGGTTCCATGTAGATGGGAAGGGGCGAGCGTGTCTGAACAGGTTGCATCCCATACCAGCACCCGGCCCATCTTCCATGGAATTAAACTCATACCATCCGGTCTCTTGCCATCGTCTCTTGCAATACCAGTCGGCTCAAGTAGACTTGGCACGTTGATGGTGGCAAGGGACCGGCGTATGATATCGTTAAGCGCGGCATGTCTCGAGAAGCGGCCTGCACTTTTTTGGCATGACAGACCATGATGTCCTAGCTTGTCGACATCACTACCACAGGGACATTTATGAGGAGCGCAGACCGGAACCCCAAGCCGTAGACAGGTTGCGATTCGGAGCGTTTCAGGCTCCAGAAATGTTCCTGTATTTGACGAAGGGTACGCGTGAAGCCAGTAGCCAGCCTCATGCGTACCCACGGCCAAAAGCCTAGCACGCGCCGAGCCTGTACTACAGCTTAAAAGATTGTTATAAGTCAATTTGCAGTTTATGTCGTCCCAGCTCCTCTGTGAATTTGCAGAAACTGGAAAATTTTGACCTGGGCATGCAATTAAAAAAGCCTTTCTAGCTTCTTCCAAACCAGCAATCTCAAAGTTTGAAGGGGATGCCCTTAAAATTTTACTTATGAGATTCGCTGAACTATGGATAGAAGATAGGAAGGCTGGTAAAGCGACACTGGAAATTTTGCGAATCCCTAAACCACCATAACGGATAGGTAGGGATGCTTGGTTCCAAGATTCCTCGTTCAGTTGCATATTAAGAATCGATTCTAAGCTGATTTTGATTAAGTCGTCTACTTGTGTTAAAAGATCTGGGTGATTCCAAAAGGAACAGCAACGGAGCGCATACGTAAATTTTGGGATGAAAAGACAGCATTTTAAGATGCAAAGTGCATAATGTGGACTAATTTCAAGGAGACGGTCAACAGAATTTTGAAATTTAGTGATTGAATTATTAATATATTCAGAAATAGATTCATCAAAAATTGGAGAACCTAAAAGGTAAAGGGAATTACTATTAACTATTTTAATATTTGGAGCCAGAATATTAAATTTTTGTTTTACATCATTTAGATTTAAGTCACAGTTATTTATAAAAAGTTCGCATTTGCTAAAATTAAGTTCTAAACCAATGGCTTCAAATTTATTTTTGATTAAAAAAAGGTCCGAAAACACAGTATCCACATCACCTCCTAGAGTTCCGTATATATATATCCTGGTAAAATGTATACTATGTCCTTCCCATGGTCGTGTTCATATATCGTGTCGAGTGGTCGTCCCACCGGAGTATGAGAGTGATAGGAATAGAGAGTGCACTTGTGTCTGCGCGTACACTTGAGCACTATAATAATATCTCCTGCGCAGTTGGCTAACCTCATTGAAATTGGCTGCCGCGGCCGGAATCGGCTAGGAGAAAATCATATATATATTTGTAATTTTCTTTACTGTAAATAAATAGTGATTGAACATAAAAAAAAATTAATATAATGTACACATGAAGATAAGTTTGTCTGTTGTTTATTTTAGTTACGTACAGCAATAATGCTAACAATATGATTTAAAACACTAAAAGTTTTAATTAAACTTAATCAAAATATATCATAGTGCTAAGAGGATTTCTGAGAAACTCCACAGTTTTCTTTAACCGTAAAACAAGCGAACGAGCTATTTCAGGAACAGAAATACCGCACGAGTAATCAAAACAATACGCTTTATCCCACGTCCATATGTCTTTTAGAGAATCATTTGAATTCCACGTTTCGTTTCACATTTTATTTACTCTGAAGAAACAATTGAGTGCGTATTTAGCAGTGTTTATGACTTCCGGAAAAATCATGGGTTTGACCTCTATGAGGACAATATAAAGGTGTTTTTAAAGTTACACCATGATGGTGCTCGTATATTCATGTACATATTTAAATTTATTTAATTTTTATATATATATATATATATATATATATAAATTAAATAAATTTAAATATATTGGGACATTACATTACAGCACCGTCTAGTTCCATGGTAAGGCCTGTGTTATGGATACCAGATAGTTGATACACTACACATATAAAACTTTAAATATATACATATTATAAATATAAACACCTACGAATGGACTACAAACATTCGTGCTCATCACATAAATGAAACCCCCAACGGGACTCGAACCCGCGACTGCATCCTTTATCCAAATCTATCCAGCGTAAGAATAAACAAACAAACATACACACAAAACTGACATTTCTAATAGTCCGACAGTTTTAGCAAATATCGCCAACATTCCATATGATCACAAGTACGAGTAAGTAGCACTAGTACATGATTATTCTGTCGCTCAAACGCAGAGCTTAAGTTTGCACAAAGCTTAATAGGACTTACGCTTAGAGCTGTCAGGAGCTTTTTTGAACTGTTTAATTTGATGGGAAATCGTAGGTGCTAGTATGAAAATGAAAGAGTGTGTATGACAAATGGAATATTCTGTTTTACTTAATAATTATATAATCTAATATATAAAATTTCCATGTCACAATGTTTGTTACCGTACTCCTCCGAAACGGCTTTACCGATTTTTAACAAATTTTATATGCGTATTCAGTACGTCTGAGAATCGGCTACTATCTATTTTCCATACACCTAAGTGATAAGGGTGGCCCACCTTAGGGACGAACCCGAGCGGAGCGAAGGGTGAGTCGCTAGTTAATCTATAATATGTAGTTGTATGTTAGCCTCGAAGGTACACTTACTTGACCTTGAAATATATTTTTTTTATTTTTTTTTATTTACATGTACATTGTACATACATATACAGATAAAAGCTTAAAATAAAAAAAAATAAAACAATAATTATTCATATTTAAACGATACTACTCGTATTATCTATACTAATATTATAAAGAGGTAAAATTTGTGATATTGTGAGTTTGTGACGTTGTAATATCTTGATCTACTGAACCGATTTAGATAAAATTTGGTAAGAAGATAGTTTGAGACCCTGGGAAGGACATAGGATACTTTTTATCCCGAAAATTATCCATTAAAGGGGTAAAAATTGGGATGAAAATTCCATATCTATTGTACAAAAAAACTGAATCCAAAATTATTTTATCGATAACACTTAAGCTCGTTAATAGCCACTAAACAAAAAAGGAAGAAAATCGTTTGACAAAAAGAGGAGAAAATGGCACTGAACATAAACAGGCAAAGACAAAAGTCTTTGCCTGTTTATGTTTTTTTAACGTTTAGTATAGATTTCTCAGAGATGAGATATTATCCCGCAGTAAAAAGTATCCTATAGTTATGTTGACCCGGATAACTATTTATCATCATACCAAATTTTATCAAAATCTGTCCAGTGGTTTTCTCGTGATCCGTTCCCAGACAGACAGACAAACACAAATTCTAAAAACTATAGACACGGATTCTGTACCGATAATAATGATTATTTCAATAAGATTAGCAAAAAATATTTTATGTACAGATTCGACTCAGAATTTTATTATACGTAAGTTTCGATACATGCAATAGAAAATTGTGTAACTAAGTTTATTATATAAAACTTTTCAGCTTTTTATATAAGATTCCTTTGATTAAAGTTATTTCTGTTGTTTGTTACAGGTAAGAATTGTGAAAACCTACGATATGATTGTGTAACTTTAAAGATAAGCATCAGGTAAGTTGTTATGATATTACATGAGGGAGGTCACGAAGGGTGGTACGTTTGAATGTATTCAGTAGTGTAATTTGTACAAATGGGGTTATAATTGTACATAATATATCCGTGTCAAAATATTCGTGCTAACATATTATACAGGTTAATATGTCCAGGCTAATTTGTCCGGGCTGACATATCCGTGCTAACATATCCGGGCTATTATATCCGTGTTAAGATATCCGTGTTATCATATCCTTGTAATCATATTTTTTGATTTTATCAGATTCAAATGATTTTTAATCGCTTGATATTAAAGGAATATTTAATTGAAAATATCTGAGTTTGCATTCTCGTCCTTTCATGCAAGTAAACACTTTTTAGTAGGTATCTCTTGATTCTATCTAATTCAAATGGTTTTGAGTCGGATACCTTATATGTTATTTATTTAACTGCCTCGGTGGTGTAATGGCTAGCATGTACGGCTGCACACCCGGAGGTCCTGGGTTCGAGCCTCAGTAACAGCCCGGAGTTGGGAAGTTGGCGTTGTTTCACCCCCGTGCCTCGGAGAGGTCTAACTCTCACAGGTCGTGCCTCGTGTCGTCCCACCAGAGTACGAGAGTGACAGGAATAGAGAATGCACGTTGTGTCTGCACTATAGTGTATAGTGTATAATTTCTCCTGCGCAGTTGGCTAGTCTCGATGAGATGGGCCGCCGTGGCCGGATTCTGTCAGCAGAACATCAATCTATCAATGTTATTTATTTAAAGCACGCTTTATACTCTACTAGCATTGCCCGCGGCTCCGCTTGCGTTCAGATGACCAAAACCCAAATTCTTAGGCTATATTAGTATACTCTTACAATGCAGTTTTTGTATTTTTTCTCAGAAATGAGACATTTTCCCCCGGTACAAAGTATCCTATATGTTGACCCGGATGACCAGCTATCACCATACCAAATTTCATCAAAATCCCTCCAGTGATTTTTCTGTGATGCGGTAACAGACAGACAGACAAAATTTTAAAAAACTATAGATTCGGCCTCTGTATCGATAATAATGTTTATTTCAATAAGATTTTCCAAAAAAATATCTAATGTACAGATTCAGCTTAGTTACAATTTTATTATATGTAAAGATTAATATATATTCTAACCACTCTACATCGGTAACATAAATTAAAATAGCCAAGCAAACAGCGCCACAGGTAGAAACTAGTAATAAAGGTATTTCATATGAAATACAGGCTCAAAAGCATATTACACGTACCTACACTACCGCAGTGGTCAACACACCTCGAAACGCTCAAATCGGCTTACGTGAGCTTTGGAAGCTAGCTAGGTATTGCACCGTTCCAGGATTTGATATTAATTTTACAAACTAATATATATATATATATATATATATATATATATATATATATATATATATATATATGTATAAATACTTATGAGAATTAATGTCTGTCTGTGGATTTGTACTGCTAGTTTGTGGTTATTTAATACGTCCCTTTATGTATGTTTTTACTTAGAGGAGAAAATTGTATGTGTATGTTTTGATTTTATCTGAAACTAGCGGCTTACCCGCGCTTTGCTCTAGTGCCTTTTGTATTTATACTATTACTAGCATTGCCCGCGGCTCCGCCCGCATTCAAATGACAAAAAACCAAATTCTTAGGTTTTACACATTAGTATACTCTTCCATGTTGACCCGAATAACCAGTTATCATCATACCAAATTTCATCAAAATCCCTCCAGTGGTTTTTCTGTGACGCGGTAACAGACAGACAGACAGACAAAAATTCTAAAAAGTATAGATTCGGCCTCTGTATCGATAATAATGACTATTTCAATAAGATATTCCAAAAAATATTAATTGTACAGATTCGGCTTAGTTACAATTTTATTATATGTATAGACTAGCGACTCACCCTCGCGTCGCTCGAGTTAGTATTGAATAGAGACTATATATTATATAATAATACATAAGTGTGATGAGTTGTTGTGGGTACAATACACAAAGGATGTAATAATATTTTTGGGCTATTCAAAAAAAAATACTAACTTAAAGAGGCAGTGGTAGCCCAGTGGTGACGCGCTCGCTTGGATAACCGAGTGAAGCGGGTTCAAATCCCGGGTCTCGCACCTCTGATATTTTCATGTGCGAATCATTTTCAACATGATTACCACTTGCCTTACGGTGAAGGAAAACATCGTGAGGAAACCTGCATGTCTGAGAGAACCTAGCAAGTTTTCGAAAGACATGTGAAGTCCGCCAACCCGCACTTGGCCAGCGTGGTGGGCTATGGCCTGATCCCCCTAATATAGAAGGGAGGCCCGTACCCAGCAGTGGGACGTTAAGAAGGGCTGAATACAAAAAAAAATACTTAAGAACCCTACGCTCAATACGAACGAACCACCTATTTTTGAAAATCACTTGACCCCAAACAATCTGTATTCACAAATCATCTCCAGTTTATTTATGACGAGATGAATATAACGAGCCTTCATGTATATTTCGGTGTGATAAACGTCCAGATTTCCCCGCTACCAAGATTACGCAAAGTGCTAAACAATTTAAAGAGACCGAGTCTCTAGGGCTGACCGGACTCAAACGTTTGAAATGATAATCTTTTCATGGAATATGCTTAAATATAACGTAATATATTTACCGTCTGTGGTTTTGTACGTGTGTATATTTCTAGTTTAACCCCCGAACCCTTTAAAATGATCCTCTTGTGTTTTATATGGAGTCGTGTAGAATGTTCGTGTTTTATTTATTATTAGATCTTTTTTGACTTATTTACCGATGTTAGGTGATATATTTAACTTGTGTTTTAAAATAGGTTTGTTTATTATTGCATAGCATTGCCCGCGGCTCCGCCCGCGTTCTGATGACCAAAAACCAAATTCTTAGGTTTTACATATTAGTATACTCTTTTAGCAGTTTTTGTATTTTTTTCTCAGAAATGAAATATTTTCCCGCTGCAAAAAGTATCCTATATGTTGACCCGGATAACTAACTATCATCAAACCAAATTTCATCAAAATCTGTCCAGTGGTTTCACGTGATGCAGTAACAGACAGACAGACAGACAAAAATTCTAAAAACTATAGATTTGGACTATGTATCGATAATAATGTCTATTTCAATTGGATTTTCCAAAAAATATTTAATGTACAGATTCGGCTTAGTTACAATTTTATTATATGTATGGATATGGTTATTTTTCCATTACTCTTCTTTAATGGTCATGAAATATTATAGACTTGTAGGGAAGTGAAAAGATAAATTATATTGATTCGATTCGACGACACGTTTGGTTCAGTTTGTAGTGCAAGCAAGTAGGGACTTGCTGTGCCAGCGGTCGCGGGTTCGAGTCCTGCTGGGGGCATTCATTTGTGTGATGAGCCAATTGTTTGCACTCTAATCATGGTTATATTTATAATATGTATGTTTTTAAAGTTAAGTATATTGTATTCTGGTATCCATAACACAAGCCTCGTAGCTTACCATGGAACTAGATGGTGCTATGTGTTAATGTCCCATAAAAAAATCTATGTATTTCGGTCTCTACACATATAGTGATGTACCAATGACCTATATTCTGTAATACGATAAAATTGTAATCCCCTCTTGTTTTTATAACCCGCGGGATTTTGAAAATATTATCGTGGAAATTCTAGACTAAATAGATTTTCAAACTCAACGAGGGCTTCTATATAATCTGTCTATCAACTATCCCGTTTCTGATAGGGAAAATTTATTATGCAGCGATAGTTTGATGACTTTTTGTTTAGTGCACGTAAACCTATCTGCTCGATAGATTAGTATGGATATAATACTAAAGTATCTGTTATTGTAGGATTAATTGTTAGAACGCGTACTTATGTAAGTACTTAGTTGTGTTCCATTTAGTTTGCTCTCTCTTCACACCAGACATGCACTCGGTTTACTGTTGAAGCGTATCTATCTGTCTATATCTATACATATAATAAAATTCTAAGTCAAATCTGTACATTAAGTGTTTTTTTGGAAAATCTTGTTGAAATAGTCATGCAGAGGCCGAATCTATAGTTTTTAGACTTATTGTCTGTCTGTTGCCGTATGACGAAAAAACCACTGGAGAGATTTTGATGAAATTCGGTACGATGATAGCTAGTTATCCGGGATAACATATAGGATACTTTTTACTGCAGATAATATCTATATAATAACTGTTAAAACTTACCTAGGGACGAACCCGAGCAGAGCAAGACTGAATCGCTAGTAGGTACTAATATAATATGAAAGCTAAATAATCTATTTGGACTCTGAAGGTACAAGTTTCGAATAATTCTTTGCACTTTGTAGTCTATTAATTTACAAAGGTTGTAGGTTAGGGTTTTAGGTTATCTAACGTAATGACTACTTCTAAGACTCTTAGCGAAATGGATCAATTATAATTATCTATGCTAATAGGTATTATAAAGAGGTAGAGTTCGTTAGTTTGTTTGTTCGTTAGTTTGAACGCGCTAATCTCAGTAACTACTAATTCGATTTGAAAAAATCTTATCGCATTAGATAGCCCGTTTGTTGAGAAAGGCTATATCTCGTCCCCAAAAAATTATAAATATCTACATAAATATTATAAATGTGAAAGTTGGTATACGTCTGTGGGTGTTTAGTTATGCTGCTTTGTTACCGAAGAGATAGATTGCTAGTACATAGTAGTTCTTAAAGCAGTAACTACTCGCTTAGCCATTCTGAACCTATCTATACCTACTAATATTATAAAGAGGTAAAGTTTGTGAGATTGTAAGGGGTAATCTCTGGATCTACTTGACCGATTTAGATGAAATTTGGTAAGAAGATAGTTTGACACCCTGGGATGGACATAGGATACTTTTTATCCCGGAAATCATCCCTTAAGGGGGTGAAAATTGGGATGAGAGTTCGTATGGGGAATCAATACAACTTTATAAGGACGTGCAACAAAGAGGAACAAATTAAAAACGTGATATATTTGCTTAAATTGTCTAAATTATAATTATTACCAAAAAAAGAATCAATAATTAAAAAACCAATTAACAAATAAATATGGCCATAACCAAAAGCAAATCAAGTATCTGGCGCTTGTATTAAAAATACATGAAAGCAAGACTTTGAACTGCCAGAGGGCTGTTAATTTCTCATCTCATTCGGAAATCCAAGAAAAAACACCCCAAAATAAATGTTGGCAATCGAAATTATAAACGTTATCTAATTTAATTAAGTACTGAATTCTTTATGTTGTAAGAGCGGTCGGCTTTATATGATTTTTTTTATTCTAATACAGATTATGTAATGGATGTTTTTTTTTTTAAATTAAAGATGGCGTCGGGTTTCTGTAATATCGATTTTGGTATATTTATTTTAATTAAGTTATTTTTAGTACTTCACGTAATACTATTCTTGGTGCGCGTGTTTACTTCTCTCCTCATCTCACGTGGTGATGTCTGAATGGATTTGGAAGTACTCAGATAGACTACGACCTGGACTAACACATAAATATGTTGGGACATTAACACACAGCACCATTTAGTTCCATGGTAAGCTACGAGACTCGTGTTATGGATACCAGATAGTTGATACACTACACATATATAACTTTAAATACATAGATATTATAAATTTAAACACCCATGACTGGAGTACAAACATTCGTGCTTATCACCCAAATTAATGCCCCCAGCGGGACTCAAACCCGTGACCGCTGGCACAGCAAGTACGTCACTGCAAACTGAGCCAAACGTATTTTCATATTATATACAATACATAGACTATTGTTAGTATTAGAATTGGTCAAAAGGTGGCGCTGATGGTTTGCCATAGTTGGCTCACAATTACAAGGTTCTATGTTAATTTTAATAAAGTTTAGTAATTTTTACATAGAACTTCGTTATTTTGTTATCGTAAAAAAAACAACATAGAACTATGTAAAATTGAATATTTTGTAGTTAAAGTGCCGCTATCTAGTGGTTTGTTTTTGCAAAACTGTAGCTAATGACACATAGAACCTTGTAGCATTAATAACTAAATAAGTACTAAAATTGTAACATAGAACCTCGTAATTGTGAGCCAACGATATGATGCATACACCTATTTTTTTCTCAAAGCCACGTCATTGAATGTAAAAACCACTAAAAGTGTTCTTATGTTTTCTTCTAGACATTGAAAATTTATATAAAGTTTATCTTATGTAATACAGACAAAAAAAATCTTTACAAAAAAAATCTGCAGGTGGTATGCGAAAATGCATTTTCCAACATTAAAAAAATAGATGTTGGAAGCCTCCATAAGAATATATATATATGTAACTACAGATATACATACATATTATTTGTATTAGCACCGATACGTGTAATAGTTACCTATAGCGCAGTATAACTCAATATCGACACCAGCGATCACGCGCGTAATGAAATAAGTTAAGGCTATAGTAGTTTTTAGGGTTGTCAGTTATGGATTTTCTTACTGCATCAAAGAAATGGTCGCGGGTTCGGTTACCGCTTGATGTATGTACTAAGTATCTGTTTTAAACAAACATTAACTGAAGTTTTAAATTATACTAATGGTCGAAATTCGACCATAATCATTATTGAAAATTTGATTAAAAGATACAGGAATAGAAATGGAATCGTACATATGAACATAAATTGAAATTTTCATGATTTTTATTTTAATAAGTAGGTAAGTAGGTCATCATCATATATAAATTTCAAGAAAATTTTCTATATAAATTAAAAAACATAATACTATAATTACTTAGAAAGACCTTTTTAATAAAAAAAAAAACGTGTGTGTGTACTTACTTATATACGCACGTAAGAAGTTATACTTCTTTGGCGTAACAGAACAAAAATAGCTAAAGATTTCATCACGTATGTCACAACTCTCTGTTTGTAATGGGAATGCTGCTAACTTCATCATGTCGCTTTTTGGCTGTCGGTGTGCGCGCGCATCGTAAAAATATTACTCCCATATTTTTTTCTAAACGTGCCAAAAGAAGTGTAATTTCAAAAGTTATTAAAGAATTGTACATAATATTAATCTATACATATAATAAGATTGTAGAGGTCGAATGTCTGTACATAGCAAAAAAATGCTAAAAACCGAGTCAGGGGGATGTAACAAGAGAAATAGAACAAGTCCAGTTTTTTTTTTTCAATTTTTTTGTTTCTCTGTCGGTTTGTATGCAAATAGCGTGCCATCGATCACATAATTCTTTAGATATATGTTTTTTTTTATGTAAGAGTTAATAATGCTACAGAAAGTTACGTCTAGTCCATAATTGACGCCCAATTTGCTTTATATAAACTTAACTTCTTACTAAAGAATCAAACTGCAAAGAACATTCCCTAACACACATCCCGAAACTCGATATCGCGTGGGCTTTTAACAAGCTCAAAAATAAATGGAATAATATTAGATATAGGTATATTTTATAAGCGGTATTTTAGTTTTCAAGTTCGATCGTTAAAATATCATATTTATCTTCTTTTTTTTTGTTATATAAAATAACAACATTCATGTAAGTATATTTATATATAATTTTATATGTATATTTATTGACGGTTAGTATAGACTTCTTAGAGATGAGATATTTTCCCGCAGTTAAAAGTATGTAAGTAAGTATAATATATTTAAAGTATATGTTGAACCGGATAACCGGCTATCATCATACCAAATTCCATCTAAATCTGTCCAGTGGTTTTCTAGTTATGCGTTCCCAGACAGACAGACAAACAGATCGACAGACAGAGAGACAGACAAAGAAAAATCTAAAACTTACACATTTGACCTCTCATTGATAATAATGACTATTTCATTAAGATTTTCCAAAAAATATTTAATGTACAGATTTGACTCAGATATTATTATTACCTATATAGAAGGAGAATAGTGTCTGGTCGATGATAATACAGCATTAATTGAAGTAAAAATGGACTCATATTAAAGAGTCTGAATATTGAGAGGCGAATTATGGAAAGCTTATAAATGTGCTTTAGAACTAACCTTTGGTAAGGTCCAAATCGTTTTGTTCCAACATTTTGTGATTATGTGTTTGTTTGTTTGTTACTCCTTCTTGCTGAAACGGCTGGAGAGATTTGGATGGAATTTAGTAAGAAGATAGTTTGAGACCCTGGGAAGGACATTGGATATTTTTTATACCTGAAATGACCCCTTAAGGGGATGAAAATGGAGGGAAAATTTTGTATGGGGAATCAACCTAAGGATGAACCCGGGCGAAGCGAGGATGAGTCGCTAGTAATATTATAAATACAAAAGGCACACAGAAGTACACCCGAGCGAAGATCTTTTAAAATTGCTAATGAAATATAAACAATTTTTGATTAATATAATACAAAGTTGGCGCAACCCTGCTCCGTACCAAAAGGAAGAGAAAACCCACCTTATTTATTTCGGTGTTACATACGCTTTTTACGTCGAGTTCACTTACTTTAATGCTTCCAATAACGATCTGTTTATACATTATATTATGCTTGTAATTCTGAAAAGTGATCCAGAATGGCTTTGGGGTTAATAATTTAGTACGAATACACGTTGGAAGTCTTGTATTGGAATTGTAAAGTATCTATACTTTAAATACATACATATTATAAATATGAACACCCATGACTGGAGTACAAACATTCGTGCTCATCACACAAATGAATGCCCCCAGCGGGACTCGAACCCGCAACCGCTGGCATAGCAAGTAGGGTTATTACACACTGAGCCAAACGTGTCGTCTTATAATATACTCTGAACTTATTTTTAACCGACTTCCAAAAACGAGGAGGTTCTCAATTCGACTTCGAACATGTCTGATTAGGTATCTATTCTAAATGAAAACCCCCGTTTAGTTATTTTTTACATTTTAGTGCCTGGAAGTCGGTTTTATTTTTTTTTAAATAGTTTTTTGTTAGGTCTTCTTAGCTTTTTCTGTTACAATAATTTTTTAATGGAATTAAGATATGGGTTTATACATATCTATCATTGTTTCAACTCCTATGTGTGGCATTGGAAAAGAGAAATTGATATAAAATCGAAATCTAGACAAAAAAAATTGCTATTGAGAAATGCCGTGGGGTAGTTCCCTACGACTTTCTTATCTATAGATATAATAATTCTGAGTCAAATCTGCACATTAAATATTTTTTTGGAAAACCTTATTAAAATAGTCATTATTATCGATATAGAGGGCGAATTTATAGTTTTAAAAATTTTTGTCAGTCTGTCTGTCTGTGATCGCATCATGAGAAAACCACTGGACAGATTTTGATGAAATTTGGTGTGATGCTAGCTGGTTATCCGGGTCAACATATAGGATAGTTTTTACTGCGGGAAAATATCTTATCTCTTAGAAATCTATACTAAACGTTAAATAAATATAAGCAAAGGAAAAATAGTACCTTTTTCTCATCTGTTTGTCAACCGCTGGCACAGCAAGTAGGGTCACTACAAACTGAGCCAAACGTGTTGTCAATGAAACACTCTTCCTTCTATACTACTTTGTAGTAAAGCTCTGTATGAAATCATTATTTTAAAAACTTAGTGCTTATTATATTTGAAAGCCAGGTTAAAAATCTGAAGATCTTTACATGCGTGTATGAAGATAACGATGTCAATTTAAGAAGTGAAAGCTGTATATAGCACTAAGTACAATTGCGGTGGTACCACATTTGGTAATAATCTTTCTGATTCAAAATGACGACCATTCTAATTTAAAGTTTTAGACAGTACGTCTTCTGGGGATGAAAGATAGGGGATGATGTGAAACTCTTATACTCGTATATTTGAATATTAATGTTTATTTCAATAAGGTTTTCAAAAAAATATTTAATGTACAGATTCGCATTAGTTAGTATTTTAATATATGTATGGATATAGATAAACTTGAGAATAAAAGGGAGAATAATTTTCTAAATATAAACTAAGTGATTAAAGCTGAGGGGAAGCGCTAGTAAAATAGATAATTGTTATAACTTTCGGAACAATTTCCTCAACATCAAGACGCCTCGACTAAATTATATGGTACTCGATGTTTGTATGTAGGTACTTAATAGTACGATATCAAAGAGAAGCTTATTTATTTTATTTCTATTGAAATATATTCTAGTGTATTTTTGTGTAATCATCTATATCTACATACATATAATAAAATTGTAACCAAGCCGAATCTGTACATTAAATATTTTTTGGAAAATCTTATTGAAATAGTCATTATTATCGATATAGACGCCGAATCTATTAGTTTTTAGATTTTTTGTCCATCGATCTGTCTGTGAACGCATCACGAGAAAACCACTGGACAGATTTTGATGAAATTTGGTTCAATGATGGCTGATAATCCGGGTCAACATATAGGATACTTTTTACTGTGAAAAAATGTCTCATCTCTGAGAAATCTAAACTAAACGATTATAAGCGGAGCAAGGATGAGTCGCTAGTTATATATAAAAATCGATGTATGTATGTATGTATGTTCCCTATGGACTCCAAAACGGCTGGAGTGATTTTGTTGGAATATTCAAGCAATCTTCAGATTAGGCCAGCGGGTGATCGGGTAGCGATCGGAAGTTTGAACACGGAGGAAGCCGTGTGTACTGCTAGTTCTAAATAACAATTCATCGACATTTTTATATGTTATAACATACGAATTAAATTAGAATGCATCTAATATTTATAATATTTTTGAGTTATATGTTATATTTGATTTCTTATTTATATATATTGAATGAATTTATTCATTTAAAAATCCATATTACTTCGGGATTAAAACAAAATTTTTAATATTAAGTAACCTCGTAAAAAATATTATATTATCGTTTGTCTGCGTGTTTTCTTATGAGAAGGAAAGTATTATTATCGTATTTTTGTTATGTACATATTTATTCTACTATTTTACACGGATTTTTAATACCTTTTTAGATTCATGTGAGGTTGGGGGTTTTCCGAGGATTTAAATTGATTTTTGGTTCCCGACATTTCGAATGCTTTACAGTTATCATGGTCACGGGGGAGACGTTAGAATGGGAGACTCGTTTGTTTAAATAAATATCGATACACCAAGTATATTTGAATAAATAAATATCGACAGACCGCGTGTCGCATCACTATGGAGTCACGTATCGTGCTCCGAAAACGTACAATTTATATGTTGTCAACATTTTTTTCTCCACTTTCCATTTCTAATTCGAAACTTTTACAAAAGTTCTCGCAGAAACGTTATTTATTATTGTTATTTTAATAGGGACGGAGGAAAATCCACATGCTTGGTTATTTTTAGGGTTCAAAAGTGCAATGGTTCTCTCTATATTATGTATATAGTTTTTTTTTCTATCAATCTGTCACGGTTTCGAAGGTTTATATCTTACTAATATTGTAAATGCGACAGTTTGTGAGGATGTATGGATGTTTGTTATCTTTCACGCAAAAACTGTTAAATGGGTTTTAATGAAACTATACAATAATATAGCTCATACATCAGAATAGTGTAATAGGCTAATTTTCATCCCGGAAAAATGTATGGTGCCCGTGGGATAGATATGTTTTTGTTTTAAATAATCACTCTAGTAATAGATATAATCTTTTGTTAGTTTTATTGTTATAGATTATCTCAGGAACGTCTGATTCTCTTTTAAAACATTTTTCTATTACCTAGTCTGTAACAGTTATAACATATTGTATGAAGTAAGTTTATACGATTCGTAAATGTCAATATGTTTGTTTGTGCATCATGTAATAATCTGGTGAACGCGATCATTTTTTTCCTTTGTTCATGTTATTGGAAATAGGCTGAGGTGCAAGTGAAGTCACAAGCAAAAACTAGGGCTTTTATATATTTTAGTTTAGATATATGCTTTCTCCATAGCTTTATTAATTAGAAAAAAAATACTACTCTCATTAGAACAGTAACATTGTAGATTTTATTTAATAACCTAAGGGTCCTTCGGACCCCACTGTTTCCTATAGAGGTATGAAGGGCCACTATACTCTAGTTTATATCTTTTAAATGAGTTTTGCCCGTGACTTTGCTCGCTGGTGAGTAAAAATATTTTACATATGATTTTTTCCATAAAGTGCATTATATGACTATTTTTGTACTAAAATCGGTATATTATTATCAATTATATCTATCTCTCCCTGGGGTCGGTCTCTCATGTCTGAGGATCGTGGTCAGTGTTAGGGTTGCATCTGGAGTGGATGATCTGCCTCCCCTCCACCGGTTTCTGTCCAGCGCGTCTCTTACCACCGTGTGGAATTTCGATGACGAGTCTTTAATTTGGTCAATCAATTATATGTATACCTACAGATAGATAAAATTAAGTGTCCTTTTGTAATGTCAAAATAATAGTTTTTTACAAAATGCTATGAACTTATATACGACACTTTTAAGAAAAACAGTCTTCTTTTAATTTTTATCTGTCTGTCCGTTTGTTCCGGCTGATCTTCGGAGCGGCTGGACTAATTTTAACGGAACTTTCACTAGCAGCTGATGTTATAAGAAGTAACTTAGATTACTTTCATTTAAGAAAAAGAATTAGGGTTCCGTTCAAAAAAATTAAAACGTAGGTATGGGGAAGTACTAGGGATGCATTCGAGCGAAGCAAGGTGAAAGTCGCTAGTCCTATTATAAAAATATACATAATTTGTTAATTGAAGCTTATAATATAGTGCATTTGCCATTGCCTCTGGCTGATCGTGGCTGGCTTAAGCGCACGTGCTCTTTTAAATTGATATAACGGTAATTAGAGGGGGGTGAGATGTATCATATATCACCTGTTATTAATTTCTTCTACCTTCTCGAATAAACCCCTTGATAATCGTTTAACCCCTAAATTAAGTCTTACAAACAAACACTGCTTGTATTTACTTGTATGTGAATCAATTATTTTATGGATATATATATACATATATACATCCTACTATAAAAATATTAATGTGAAAGTTTGTGAGTACGTATGGATGTTTGTTACTCTTTCACGCCAGAACGGCTAAACTGATCTGGATGAAATTTGGCACAGAGATAGGTTATAGTCTGGAATAGTACATAGGTTACTTTTTGTCCCGGAAAAATGTACGGTTCAGGTAGGATAGACTTGTGTTTGTCTAGGGACAAAGCTAGGGTGAATCGCTAGTATATTTAATGTACATACATGGTGCGTGGGATGACTTATCGCTTCTTATTTATTCAGCCACGATTTGCACCTTTAAAAGTGATAGTATATAGTGAGGTATACAGGAGGATAAGTTGCTAGTATCCTTATATATGGATATGTATATAAACATCAAAATAAAAACTTAAGAAAAAATTAAAACCGACTTCCAGGCACTAAAATGTAAAAAATAACTAAACGGGGGTTTTCATTTAGAATAGATACCTAATCAGATATTTTTGAAGTTGGTGTGCTTTAATTTGTGTCGGCTGGCACCGATGGACCGACCACCTAGGAAGTATACTCTTTGAAACAGAAAAAAATTGCAAATCGCTTCAGACGTTTTCGAGTAATCGATGAACATACATAAAAAAAGAAGAAAAAAAATCCAAAGAATTGCGAACCTCTTCCTTTTTGAAGAAGTCGGTTGACAACTAGTTGACTGCTCAGTCATGGAAAAGTAGGACGGATGCATAAACAGCATCAGCTAACGTTTAGTAAATGAAAGGATAGCCCGTAACGGATAGAACTCATTACTTCACTTTGCCGATTATACACTTTAATAATGCCTGCCAGTCGTTATTAATGTTTATTGTTCATACTGGTTACACTCACTGTGCACTGCAAGGTAGTGGGTTCGATTCCTTGTGGATAACGTATAAATGCTTATGTATCAATTGAATAAAACCCTAAAAAAGTTCAGGTGTACTCTTGTTATTTTTATGGGTTGTTTCTAGTAATTTCTTTATTTTACAATGAATTTTTAATAGATTAGAGTTTAACTTAATGCAATTAATAGTATAAACATGCTAGTTATTGCCCGCGGCTCCCCTCGCTTTGTAAGCGAGGCGAGAATAAAATATAGAACGTTTCCGTGATGCGATCTATGCTCTTGCGGAATTTCATCGAAAATTGTTCAGCGATACAAGCAATAAAAAAGATAAATAGACAGCTTACTTGAGTTTACGAATAGTTGTGGGAGAGTCAATCTCTGTCTCTCTCTCACTCTCTATTTGATATTTGGAAAAAATAGAGAGAGTCCCTTCATTACAAGGGGCCACCCATGGATTAGGCCATAGTCCACCACGCTGGCCAAATGTGGATTGGCGGATTTTACATGTCCTTCCACTGCTGAACTTGCTAGGTTTTCTCAGACGGGAAACTTGAATGATTTCCTCATGGTGTTTTTCTTAATCGTAAGACATTTGCACAAGAAAATATCAGAAATAAGGGATCTGGGATTTGAACCCGCTTCACTCGGTTTCCCAAGCGAGCACTTTACCTCTGGGCTACCACTGTCTTGTATTTATAATAGTCTTATTATTAATGTATTGATTTGGATTAGAACCTGTGTCTTCCGTCAATCTTCTACGACCCACAATCACACGACTGGACCTCAGAAATTGAATTTCCAACCGAAACTCCATGAAGACCAAATCATAACTTTATTACACTGATTTATATGGATTATACGGCTTCATATGTAAAACACGAAGTGACATAGCCATTTTAAGTTAGTTAGTAAGTTAGTAGTAAAACAATTTGCGAAGCCCAAATCCCGTGTGCTTCATATTAACGTATCACTAACAGTGGCCATCAAAATGGTATTTGCATGTATAATTATATAAGGGCGCCCCAAAGTCTTCGGAAACATACGGGTGTTCACTTGGGACGTCAACGCTACGTCTTTATATTATATTGAATTTAGCAATGTCTAATTATTATTAACTAGAGATTTACCCTCGCATTGCTCAGTCGCGTCCCTAGGTGCCTAACAGTAGCTCATGTGTTGTTTGAGATCATAAAACATATGTGTACTAAATTTCATCTAAATCGGTCCTGCCATTTCAGTGTGAAGGAAGTAATGTACATACACACAAACAATTTTTTGTATTTACATATAATATTAGTGTAATATATGTATGCGGGTTATTTTTAATTATAGTAGCCTGAGCTTCACTAGGTTTTCCGAACAATCTGGGCTACCAATTTTTGTTGAACATGGATAAACTAAAATAACTTCGATTTTGATTACGTTAAATATAGTGAAGGTTGCTTAGTCCCATATATTCTTTGTCTGTCTCGTTGGTCTAGAGGCGAGCATCTATGTCTGTATGTCTGGAACCTGACTACATGGCGCAGGTCAGGTCAAGTATAAGTTGCAGTTTACTGGCAAGAAAACAATGTACACTATAAAATCACCTATGCACATTGCTAGTCTCGGTTAAGATTGGCCGCCGTGGCCTAAATTGATTTATATAATACTTTCTTAGATTTACGCGAATATTTGACATTTTAAATAAAACTATCTTTTCGGATTTTGTCGCGGATTTATTTGTATTTATGTTTTATATTTGCGAAGAAGAATTGTAATGGATTACTTCTAGATATTTCTTTCTTAAAACAACAGTACCTGGGCCAACGAGCTTCGCTCGGAGTTTTTAGTCAAAAGTACAATTTTCTTTTTTTTTAAATAAAAACTTGAATAAATACAAAAAAAGAACAAAAATAAATTATACCTTTGTGTCCGACCGGGATGTGAACCCGGATACCAATGATTGCAAACTTGCACGTTTGCCGCTTGACCACGATGTTTATGCCCGAGCGTGCAAATTACCGACCATATTTTGCGTGGTATAGCAAGAGAAAACTGCATGAAAACTCGAAAACACGCTTTTCTCAGACATAAGACTAATCTAGATCGATTTATCGCCCCTGAAACCCTCTGAATACTAAATTTTATGAAAATCGTTGGAGCCGTTTCCGAGATTCAGATTATATATATATATATATATATATATATATATATATATATATATATATATATATAAGAATTGCTCGTTTAAAGATATAAGATATGTACATTTACTTGAATTGAAGAACTAAATATAAGTAATTTATTAAAAAGCAAGTAAAATGCCAAATGATTACGTATTTTTATAGCATAAGTCACAAACAAATTATACATATACATACATAATTTTGTATAACTTAAGGGTTAATTCAAATTAGTTAGCAAGTTGTAGTGAAGCAAAACAACTTACGTGTCCCCGAGCCCTTGTGTTTTGTTTGCCATTCGCTGGCCATCTTATTGGTATTTGCATATTTCAACGGCCTCGTTGGTTTAGTAGCTAGCATGTAGGGCCTGAAGATCTGGAGATCCTGGGTTGGAGTCCTGAGTCGGGCAAAATTAAATTATTGGACTTTTTTGGTCAAATTCTCAGTAATATACTCGTCGAATTGTCATCCCACTGAAGTATAAAAGTGACAGAAATAAAGAGTTTGCTTGTATTTTTGTATACATACTTGTGCACCTACTATAAAATCTCCTGTGGACATGACAAGTCTCAATGAAATTGGCCGCCATGGCTGAAATTGGTCTGGAGGACATGTTGTTATTATATGCATATATAATTTTACTGTGTAGTAAATCTTAAGTAGATTGGATGCTGTAAAGCTTTTTATTGTTAGCAATTGTATTAACAACGCTCCATGCGTCGTTTAGTACGTTTTTTTAATATATGTATATATGTAGTGGTGTCTGAAATAGAGTAATATTGCTCTCAAATAATGGGGTGATGAAAAATATGGTGATTTTTATTGATGTGATCGAAGTTGCTGCGTGTGTTTTAAAAAAGAACAAACACACATTCGCAATTATGGCTAGCTGTTGTTCACGGCTTCCATTGCCTACTTTATTTTTGTATATTTTTATAATATAGCTTCTATAATATATTAATGAAATAAACATTAATATACAGTACAGAAAATTTTTTATCTGTAAGAAAAATACCTAATTTTAATAATTTTGGAAATTCCCTAGAGAAACGGCTACATCGATTTTTTTTTAAATGTTTATCATATTTCGAATAAGGTTTTAAGGGGAAATAAAATTGGAAAAATGCCTGGGAAATTGGAAAATTCTGGAAAAACTAAAATCTTGACATTTTCTATAGGATTTGTGCTGATAAATAGATAAATAGATATGAACGCGCTAATATCAGAAACTACTAATCCGATTTGAAAGATTGTTTTTGCATTACATAGCCCGTTTATTGAGGATATATATATATATATATATATATATATATATATATATATATATATAATAATGTATAGTCCATCTATTCCATACTAACCGTTAAAACGTACGTATGAACTAGGTATGAATTACGAACCCGAGCGAAGCGGGGGTGAGCCGCTTGTTTATTTATATTATTAATAGAAATAACAAACAATTACTTAGTATCTTATCTAGTCGTTTATGCTTGAATTAATAGGTTGTATATTGCGTAGCTAAAGTACTCCCGGTATTACTGTCTCCCCAGAGTTTTGGTAAGACGATCTCTTAAAACTCTGAGCCATCTACGAGTAAAATGGAAATTTGATACATCTCTTTGTCTTCAATACTGCTAATGATTTTATGTATAACGGGTTTGATTCCCGACTAAGTGTTTAAGACTAAGGTTTTTGGTGGTTTTTTCTTTTCTTTTAATTTACTGTATCATTTTTGGAGGTAGATGTTATCTGTAATAATGAACCCGCGAAAATTGATGGTACAATGTAGACTACTAGTAGATAGACTATGTAATTTCATTTTTCTTTACTTGCTTATATTTAACATTAATTCGAACCTGTGACTCAGTCGGTACGGCCGGCATCTGCTGTGTTGTCAAGGTACTGCACCGGGTCGAATTAATTATGTCGGAGGCACCTGAGCAATGCAATTCTCGGTGCCCTTTCACCCTTTTCTAACTCATTAAAAATCCTTTTTTCGTAATTACGCTATTAGATAGATTTCATATAAATCTAACTGTTGCATTTGTCCTCATGGTGGAATTTTCATCTTTTTTTTAATTATTTTTTTTTCTCCGTGCGTGGGGCCCCTAGCCGATATGGGGCCCATATGCAGTTGCCTTAACTGCCTTATGGATAATCCGGCCCTGTACGAGTAGTACTGCACCAGATGGACTATCGCTGATAATAGTTTTAGGTGTGGATGCTCTTTTCGTTCTCACAATAATGCAACAATGATATATTTCCATAGTCTATGTAAGGAACGATGGTAGCTTATAATACCTTCGCAAATATTCGTCACGATTCTGTTAGCCTGCGGTTGTACTGGATACTGGAATATAGCTCGCCTGTAGCTTTCGTATTAAGAAAGCTCAGAAGTTTTAGAGAAGATTCTATGTCACATACAGATAAATAAAATTGAAGTGTCTGTTTGTAATTGCAAAATAACAGCTTTTTACTAATGTATATGAAATTACATACGGTACTTATAAGAGAAACACAATTTTCAACATGATTGTGTGTCTGTCTGTTTGTTCTGGATAATCTCCGAAACGGCTGGACCGATTTTGACGGGACTTTTACTGGCAGATTGCTGATGTTATAAGCAGTAACTTAGGCTACTTTTATTTTAGAAAAAGAATTAGGGTTCCGCTCAAAAAAATAAAATGTACCTACGGACGCACCCGAGCGAAACGGCGGTAAGTCGCTAGTAATAGAGTGATCGGTTGGTGTGTTCAGAAATAAGTCGAGAATGTCAAATAAAATTCAAAGTAATGGCAGTTTTTTATTTCTCATTTCGGCACTGTTACAAACAGAATATCGAGGACTCTCGAAAAAGTAAGTACTAAATATTGCAAATATTCCGTTTTACATTGTAATAATATTGTCAGTGACCATGAAAGTTTAAAAGACTTTTAATGAAACAATTTTTGGTATCTGTAGAGTTAATTAAGTTTTTAACTTTTTATATTTCATACAAATATATTCTTGGTCTCGACTCTTAATTGGCGTTAACGATGCGAACATTGTTTTTGTGGTTTAAATATATTTCTACGTTATTATTATACTAATAGAGACTTCCTTCTTCGTCCCCTAGGTACGTTTTTTTTTGAGCGGAATCCTAATACTTTTTCTAAAATAAAAGTAGCCTGCCTATGTTACTCCCTATAACATCAGCTATCTTTCAGTGAAAGTCCCGTCAAAATCAGTCCAGCCGTTTCAGAGATTATCCGGAACAAACAGACAGACAGACAGACAGACAAACATATAAAAGGAATGTGTTTTTCTTATAAGTACCGTATATAATTTCATGTTGCATTTAGTAAAACGCTGCTATTTTGACATTACAAACAGACACTTTAATTTTATTTATCTGTATAGATTTAGTTTAATAACGTGGCTTCTTCTGTTCTCGTAAGTGTTTGTGTGAAAAAATATTCCTTGTATGATGCATCCTGTGTCTGTGTATCCAGTCCCTTTTTAAACGTCCCGCTGCTGGGGGGTGGGATCAGGACATAGTCTACCACGCTGGCCAAGTGGGAGCGGACTATGTCTTTTGAATGACCATGACCACCGTATGCCAAGTGGTAATCATGTTGGAAATCATTCGCAAACGAAAATACCAGAGGTGCAAGACCCGGGACTTGAACCCGCTTCACTCGGTTTCCCAAGGGAGCGCGTTACCACTGGGCTACCACTGCCTTATATCTTTATATTACAACTAGCATTGCCCGCGGCTCCGCCCGCGTTTAGATGACCAAATACCAATCTCTTAGATATATAACATTATTAACATCTTAATATACCCTTACATTACAGTTTTTGTATTTTTTCTCAGAATAAGAGATATTTTCCCGCAGTAAAAAGTATCCTATATGTTGACCCGGATAACCAACTATCATCATACCAAATTTCATCAAAATCCCTCCAGTGGTTTTTCCATGATGCGGTAACAGACAGACAGACAAAAATTCTAAAATCTATAGATTCGGACTCTATATCGATAATAATGTCTATTTCAATTAGATTTTTCAAAAAATATTTAATGTACAGATGCGACTTAGTTACAATTGTATTATATATATAGGTATATAATTTATTTTTTCAATCGCATATCGCTCACAATCGTACACCGTATTTAAGAAAGCATGTCGAGATATGTAAATAGGCATACGGTTCACGTTATCGGCATCGGTATAAGTTTTATTGAAGAATTGGATACATAAGTGAAGATTTTTTCGTAGATTTTATTTGACTTGGAGAGTTGAAATTTGACCAATTGTGCGTATAAAGTAATGAAATTCAACTTGATTTTTTTACCGACTTTCGAAGAAGGAAGTTCTCAGATGTATGGTATTTTTGTCTGTTCAGATTTTTTTCTATAGTGTTCGCCATGTTGTCGAAATTAAACCATAATCGTTATATAAAATGAACATTTTTTTTTATTCATAACACTAAAGCTTGACAAGAGCTACTTTGGGTTTAATAAAAGAAAATCGTTTGGCAAACACAGTAGAAAAAGGTACTGAGTTGTTTTGCCTTTGCCTATTTGTATGTACCTATATAATTTTTTTTAATTAATTAGTTGCTTCAAGAGTAGGCTCTCATTATTACGTAATATTTTTTTAAATTAAATTCTTTTATAGTTTTTATTTAAAGTAAAGTCTATCTTTTTATTTTATAAGTAGGTAATTACCTATTATGTGCTACTTTTAAATGCTAGCTGACCTTAGTATGTCATCTTTGAGACCTCAAACTAAAGAATTATATATCACTAGCGGCTCACTCTCGCTTCGGTCGCGTTCACCTCTAGAAAAACAAAAACAAATCTATCCCATGGGAACCGTACATTTTTCCAAGATAAAATACTATTTATGTGCTATTCCAGACTATAATCTATCTCTGAGCCAAATTTCATCCATAACCGTTCAGCCGTGATTGAGTAACAAACATCCATCTAAACTGTCACATCGTCATTTCGTATTTTCTTCTCAAATATTGTCGGTATATTAATTTAACTAATACACATATAAACTTTTACTTATTCTTAAGAGAAAGTAAGTTATCTGTATGGCATAACCAAAAACAGTAGCATAAACAGCAAATCACGCTACTGATTTTGACTTGACATTTATTTTGGCGAAATCCGCTTATATCGCACTTATAATAAAAAACTGACCAATTATAACTTAGGTCTATATATATATATATATATATATATATATATATATATATATATATAAGCTAGATTTGTGTTTGGTGTTTACTTATTAGGTATTGTGTATAACTTAGGTCAGAATTAAGTTATTAGATCAAAATAATTACACAAAACGAATCATCATACGTTTAAATAATATCTGGAATAATTAAAATATATTAATTTACTTTGTAAATTTTTATTCTATTTAAGAATAAACGAGGTCGTTTTAATGCAAAAATATTTTTCTTGTATTATCAAATATTACGTTTTTTGCGTTAAGTCAGTGTTTTATTTAGCGTGCGATTATATTTCTTTAATCTGAGGTACGTGCGTACTATATTTATTTAGCCTATGTCATACTATCATTTCTCACCGTATCCTTAACAGAAGCGTGCATGTGTATGGAAATAAGCCGGTGCCTGGCGGTGATCTCGGTTATATCGACGAACATTGTAATACGTATTGCGTTTTCGTAATGATTCTGACAAATTTCCAAGTTTTTGAGATAGGTTTTACCTAAAAACTCTGAATTATGTAATGCTTCTAGTGGCACGTGTTTAGTGTTTTTTTTTTCAACTAGATCTAAGCACTTAGTTTAGGTACAGTTCATATAATACTATACTAGTACTACAGATGCCTCATCCCATACAAAGGAATTGGACAGCGCTAATTCGGGCTATTTTTGTTTGCTTCAATAGATAATAGGTGTCGTTGATTCGCACATAGTTAAACTGTTTTGTTTTATAATAATTAGCAAACTAACGTATGGTAAATATTGTAAAGTACATCCTGCATTCGAATAAATTTTTTTGTTAATTTTAACAATTCATAAATAGCAAAAGCGCCATATACGAATATACACTACAAACCCATGATCTGATTACAGATTTTACAATAATTATCTGTAAATAATACTTTCTTAGATTATTTTGCGTTTTTATTTTGATTTTTGGTTTTCGACGTATCGAATTCGTTTCCCTTCACTTAGAATATTTTTTAAAACTACTTTTTATCTTTTGTTAATTTAACACAACTTCAATAACAAATCGATACATGTAACGTCATCTATTGACATTTATTTGAACTAATTTTTCTTTGTTCGTGATGAGTCATGAGACCCCGTGGTTTAGGTTTATATTTTGTGTTTTTTTTTATGTTATCTACGCGTTATTTATGAAAAAAATTTCTTCTATATCTCATAGGTAGGTTTTATTTAGTTCCTCTACAGCTACATTACTTTTAACGTTAACTGGTATAATTTAGTATTAAGACGTAAATCATTACTAATACATACTGTACATTAAATATTTTTTGGAAAATCTTATTGAAATAGACATTATTATCGATACAGAGGCCGAATCTATAGTTTTTAGAATTTTTGTCTGTCTGTCTGTTACCGCATCACAGTAAAACGACTGGAGGGATTTTGATGAAATTTGGTATGGTGATAGCTGGTTTTCTGGGTCAACATATAGGATACTTTTTACCACCGGAAAATATCTTATTTCTGAGAAAAAATACAAAAACTGTATTGTAAGAGTATACTAATATGTAAAACCTAAGAATTTGCTTTTTGGTCATCTGAACACGGGCGGAGCCGCGGGCAAAGTCAGTAAACTATAAAATGCAAAAATATTTTTTCAAATTGCACCAGTAGTTCTAGATATAAGTGCGTTCAAACAAACATACATAACGACGAGCTCTTCCTTCTACTTATATATTAAATATAGATTAGCTCACTACTAAACAAGATGTGGTTTTGAGTGGGAGTATCATATGTGGTCACTGTACAAACAATCTTGTTAGTCATGTTGTCGTGAACGTGATCGAAATGCTGTAAGGTTATTTCTTAAAGCTTTTTGTTTAGAGCTATTATGTACGGTGAAATTTGGCAGATTTTATATCTTCTTCGATGGTATAAGGTTCTATTAGACTTGTAGATTTCCTCACGATGTTTTCATTCACTGTAAAGCAAGTGGTAATTATCAAAAGTGGTGAAAATCATGCCCAGATGAGAATATCAGAGGTCGTAACCCGACGTTTGAACACGCTTCACTTGGTTTTCCAACGTTACCACTAGACTGTCACTGCTTAAATTTCAATCGGCTACATCGAGAGATAGGGCTTGAGCTTTCGAGACTACAAAGGTATAAAGCTAGATTTGTGTTTGGTGTTTACTTACTAAAGGAAAATACACGCCCGTATGAAAGTACAGGTAGTTGTCTAATAGGTAACTTACAAATCCGACGTTCGTCTCCCGAACTATACAATACGACTTTTTTAAACTAGCGACTCACCCTCGCTTCGCTCGGGTTCGTTCCTAGGTACTTTTACTTTTTTTGAGCGGAACCCTAATTCTTGTTCTAAAATAAAAGTAGCCTATGTTACTCCTATAACATCAGCTAACTTCCAGTTAAAATCCCGTCAAAATCCGTCCAGCCGTTTCAGAGATTATCCGGAACAAACAGACAGACAGATAAAAATTAAAAAAATGTGTTGTTCTTATAAGTACCGTATATAATTTCATATGCATTTAGTAAAACGCTGTTATGTTGACATTACAAACAGACACTTTTATTTATCTGTTTTGATGTGAAATTTAATATTTGCGAGTGTGTTTGTTAAATCATCACCACCAACACTACCACAACACCTTATTCTGCTCTGTTTTTCAACCGATTTTTGTTTGTTAAGCTATTGAAGAGCTTTAGTTATCATAGAAAAATTGAAAACAGTTTTCATTATATACATAGATGGATAAATTCTATTCATATATGTTTTCCTCAAATTTTCATTAATGATTAAGGTCTAATTTCGACCTCTCGGCAAATGTGCTAGTGGGTATATAATTTATCCAGTAATTAAGGCAGTGGTAGTCCAGTGGTAACGCGCTCGCTTACGAAATCGAGTGAAGCGGGTTCATATCCCGGGTCTCGCACCTCTGATATTTTCATGTGTGATTCATTTCCAACATGATTACTTACCACTTGTCTTAACGGCGAAGGAAAACATCGTGAGAAAACCTGCATGTCTGAGAGAACCTAGCAAGTTTTCAAAAAGACATTTGAAGTCCGCCCGCACTTGGCCAGCGTGGTGGACTATGGCCTGATTCCCCTCGTACTGAAGTGAGGCCCACCCCCAGCAGTGGGACGTTCAAAAAAAGTGCGGAATGAATGATGTGACCGTACAATATATGGTCACCTGTTATCATTCTATTCCCGAAATATACCTATATATGTAAAGGAGCAAAACGTTATAAGATATTTTAATAAAATATAATATGTATAGGGTGCAAAGCAATAATTCATTCGTAACCATATTTACAATAAACATTAGTGTACGTCATTCGATTTGTCGGTTTTTAATGTCCAAGGGGTGGTTTTTGTCACCCCTTTTGATTATTAACGTGGGATACTAGAATTATAATATAACAACGTTAGTTTTGGCTGTGTAGTGGTGAATTCAAGTAATGTGTCAAATTTGTCACTGTAATATAATAGGCAAATTTTGTACTTTTTTTTGAAATATAATATATATGTAAATATCGAAGCAAAGACAAATCAGTTTAGTATTTTTCTTCTCTGTTTGTCAACTGATTTTAATCCCTCGTGGACCGCGGACACGCCGGCGTTACAGTTAACAATAGATTGTGTAGAAATTTATTTAATTTCTTAGAAAATTTTCTGGAGAAGTTATACTTCTTTTGGCACCTTTGGAAAAAATTATGAGAGTAAAATTTTTACGATTCTGACATTCAGACTTCAGTAAAAATTTTACGATTCTGACAGCCAAAAAGCAACATGATGAAGTTAGCTGCATTCCTTTTATAAATAGAGAGTTGTGACATACTGGATGAAATCTTTAGCTATTTTTGGTTGTGTTACGCCAAATAAGTATAACTTCTTACGTGCGTACATAAGTACACACAGACGTTTTTTTTTTGTAAGTTTTCTGTAAGATGCCTAGGAGAGCACGTAAAGCCGTCTGCACCTGATCTTTCACTGGTCGTCTCGTTGCCGTCCCACCGGACCATGAGAGTGACAGGTGTCTGCGCGTACACTTGTGCACTATAATATCCTGCAGGTGGCTAGTTTCAGTGAGATTTTGTTTATTCCACAAGATGGATTTTTTTATCCATATCTAAAGATTTTTGGAGACATTTCTTTTCCAAACTTTCCGAAAGTTTTTGAATTTGAATTGAATTGTTTAAACTTGCTATAATCAATCAAGTTTTTTAAAGTAATTTATGCAAGTACAATCAACAATTATATTATGTATATGGAAATTTATAGTTAATGTATCCGTCTGTGCGTCACGCAGTCATTATTGGGATGCAATCAAATAATACATTCATATATCATCGGCCCTAACCTAACGGTTCGGATTACAACAATTTTGGGTGTAGTGCTGTGTAGTACTAGTCGATAAAATTTAATATGGTATTTTATGTAAATTATTTATGTCATAAATTTATTTATTTGGGAAAGGAAGCCGAGAAATCTATACTAATATTTTAAAGAAGAAAGATTTGATTTTTTGTTTGTTTGTTTGTACTGAATAGGCTCCGAAACTACTGGACCGATTTAGATGAAATTTGGTAAGAAGATAGTTTGAGACCTTGGGAAGGACACAGTTCTTATCCCGGAAATCATCCCTTGAGATTATGAAAATGGGGATGAAATTTTGTATGTCATAATATCATGTATTATTGGTCATATTTCAAATGATGAATATTTCGGTGTAGGTACCTTTTAGTTAAAGAGTAATTATTATTAGTCCTATCTATTCAGTAATACCATAAGATTGATGTCCTTCTGGTCGATTTCGACCACGGCGGCCAATCTTAATGAGATTATCAATACAAAGGCCGAATCTATAGTTTTGTCTGTCCGTCTGTCTGTCTGGAAACGCATCACGAGAAAACCACAAGACAAATTTTGATGAAATTTGGTATGATGATAGCTGGTTATCCGGGTCAACATATAGGATACTTTTTACTGCGGTAAAATATCTCATCTCTGAGAAATCTATACTAAACGTTAAAACGTAAGTAGGGACGAACGCGAGCGGAGCGAGGGTGAGTCGCTAGTAAATTATAATTCCGATGAGTTTCTTTCTGCAATAATCCGGACTGACGCATATTCTCTTTATGGCTTTTTGACTGCGGAATATCTCTCTTTTCTTTGGGGAATTTGACAAGCAATATGTACATATTATATTTCTCAAATTACCAATACTGACAAAATAATTTTTGATTGTGATTTAGTTTTGCCACTAAAGAAAGTGGAGTATGAAGGCCGCTGTCAAAACGAAAGTCCAACGCTAGTATAACAATATCTTTTGAAGTAATGAAGTGTATCATATTCAGAATTCCTAAGTCCATAATAAAAGGCATGATAAAAAATTTGGCTATTATCGTATTGAAGACTAATCTAGCTTGAGAAATACTCAGACAGTATTCGAGTGGAATGAAATATAAAATTGTAAATTATAAAGGTATATAAAAGATGGTAAATCAATAAAAACTGAGTCGAATCTGTACATTAAAATATTCTTTGGAAAATCTTATTGAAATAATCATTATTATCGATACAGAGACAGAATCTATAGTTTTTAGAATGTTTGTCTGTCTGTTTGTCTGTCTGTCTGGGAACGCATCACGAGAAAACCACTGGACAGATTTTGATGAAATTTGGTATGATGGGAAATGGTTATCCGGGTAAACTTGAAAGATACTTTTTACTGTGCGAAAATACCCCATCTCTGAGAAATCCATACTAAACGTCAAAACGTAATTAAAAAATAAAAATACAAAATTCTAGTATAATTATGCAACTTAACATATTATTACGTCATTCTACATTATATTATGGTCATATTATGGCTATTAACGTCGTATAATTTGAAAATATACTGTAAAGGTTATACTTACTGTAAATGGGTAAAATGTTAGCGTATTTAAATACATACTTTATACTACGAGCTATTGTTTTAATTTTTCTTTACCCCTTTTTTATATGTGGGAATGTAATGTAAGTGAAGAATACTTGACTTTTTAAGATCACCCCATAGGTATTTCTTAATAGCATACGTTAACGACGGTTAGTGCAAGAAAATTATTTATTGGTCTTACGCGGAAATTGAAGTTTATTATGATTGTACCTATATGGTGTTCATTTATTATGAGTATATATATATATATATATATATATATATATATATATATATATATATATATATATATATATATGTAAACTTGTATTTGCCTGCGGCAATGCTTGCGTGGTAAAGGGTTTAAAAGGGTCTATGTGTGTCCGATGCCAGGATGCAAGCTATGTCCTCGCCAAATTTTATCGAAAATTGTTAAGCGGTTTAAGCGTGTAAAGGTAACAGACAGACTTACTTTTAAATTTATAGTATATATGTAAATACATGTACAATTTACATACATAATTGTATGTATATATGTACATTTGTTATAGTACATTTTTTATGATTATGTACATGCAATAATGTGGATATAATTTTTGTTTGATTGCCTTCAAAGTATGGAGGAGGTACTTGATTCGATTCTATTTTGTTTGTTGTTGTTGTTGTTTGTATGTATTTTTTAGGTATATCGTATGTCAATGATTGTCTCATATACATTTTATCATTACTTAAAAAAAATACAATTGATTTTGAAGTGTTTCATCCACTTTTTTTCTATCAATAAAAATACGAAAATTTGTAGATGTGTGTGTGTAATGTGTGTGTTTGTAGTGAGGTACCCGAGAAACGTGAGTAAAAGTCGCTAGTATACTATGATTTAACTTATTCTAGATAGATTTATTACATTATTATACTGGCAGAAAAATGAAACAAATCTATCCCACGGGACCCGTACATTTTTTCGGGATAACAAGTATTTCGAACTATAATCTATCTCGGTGCTAAATTGTATCCAGATCCGTTCAGTCGTTCGAACAAACAACCAAACATCTAAACTTTCACATTTATAATATTATGTAGTAAGATTATGAATACCAACAAATTATTTTTGTCTTTAAACTAGGGGATTTTCTAGGGAGTGAAAGAAGTACAAACAAACAAACAAACAAACAAACAAACAAACAAACAAACAAACAAACAAACAAACAAACAAACAAGACCATTAATTATATAAGTGACGATTTTATTATATCGATATTAATTCGCCAACTATTATGCATCACTAGTGCAACCTCGCATTTTAATAGGCGTTTTGTTTACAATGTTAACTGAAGGGGAATAACATCTGTCCGGTTCAAACGGACTTATATATCGCGTAAACGAATTTGAACCTTATCTATTATCATTACGTTACATATTCCTTCAAAATATGTCGACTAACTTAAATTTATAAGGTGCTAAGTGCATTACAGTTGTACGTACATCTTATGTTAATGGGATAAAGTTGAAATTGGCACGACTTTCAGAGATATATGTTATAGAAACGGTGTTTATGAGAAATAGAGATCAATAACTCAGATTGGGTTCTTGCCGCGTATCTTTGGTTCAATTTTTTTTTCTTGTTTGACCGATTTCTCAAAAGGAGGTGCTCGATTCGGTTGTATGTTTTTTTGTATGTATATTCTTTGGCGATTTTTGTGATTATTTTATATATAATTATATTGTTGTTTTTTTTCGTATATAACCCTTTTTTAACGTCCCACCGATGTGCTCGGGCCTCGGGTGTAAGGGGAGTTTGGCCATAGTCCACTGAGCTTTTGAAAGCTCTTTCGAAAGCTTTCTAGCTTCTTGATGTTCTCCTTCCACGCAACATAAGTGGTAATCACATAAGAAATGATTCGCTCATGAAAATATCAGATATGCGAGATCCGGGATTTGAACTCGCTAACACTGCCTACTTATATTGTTTTATAAAATTATAATACTATTTAAAGTTCAAGTTCTTTTATATATTACGATATATTGTTATTTATGTTATACTTCATGGATATAATAACTTCAAAATATAGGATTCTATAAAAATTTCAAGAAAAAATCATGACTGCGAGTGGATTTAATTACTTTTTAAAGTTTAAGGTTTTGAGATCTGTGTAATTTATTATTCAAAAAGAGAGAAATGATGCTGGAACAAGAAGGAAGAGGGTAGATAGTGGAACTTTTTAACTATCTGTAAAATTTTAGTTTGGACTCATTTCATTTTTTTAGACAAGTTTCATAAACTACTTTATCTATACTCTGCCTATTATTATAATATAATAAATAAATATGTTGGGACATTAACACACAGCGCCATCTAGTTCCATGGTGAGGTATGAGGCTTGTGTTATGGATACCAAATACTTGATACACTACACATATGTATAACTTTAAATAAATATATATTATAAATATACTCATGACTGGAGTACAAACATTCGTGCTCATTACACAAATGTGAACCAGCGACCGCTGGCACAGCAAGTAGGGTCACTACAAACTGAGTTTAACGTGTCGTCAAAAAAAAACACAATTTCGTATGTGCGCCACAGCAAGTAACAACGCGTGGCTCGGTCCGCTAGTAACTTTTAAAACGTATAGAGTAGGGCTCAAATAAAATTAGAAAGGCAAACGATATTACGTACAAAAGCTTGTGTAAAAGCTTGTATATTTTATACTAGCATTGCCCGCGGCTCCGCCTGCGTTCAGATGACCAAAAACCAAATTCTTAGATTTTACATATTAGTATACACATGATACACGCATTACATATTAGTATACATTGCAGTTTTTGTATTTTTTCTCAGAAATGAGACATTTTCTCGCGGTAAAAAGTATGCTATATGTTAACCCGGATAACCAGCCATCACCATACCAAATTTCATTAAAATCCTTCCAGTGGTTTTTCTGTGGTGCGGTAACAGACAGACAGACAAAAATAAATCAATAGATTCGGCCTATGTATCGATAATAATATTCATTTCAATAACATTTTCCAAAAAAATATTAAAATACAGATTCGGCTTAGTTACAATTTTGTTATATGTATAGTTTTTAAACAGTTAATACAGTTATATACATGGATATAAATTGTTCCCATCATATACATAACCATGGTGATTCTCACGTTCATTGAAATGGCGTAATTGTTTTTTTTTTGTTTGTCTGTATGGTGTGCGAAAAAATAACGTTGTATCATGTATGTTTCATGTAATATGTATATATTATACGTAGAAATGTCATGGGTGACTTCTGTTACTTGACTCCCATAGAATTTCTCATATGGGTTTTTTTTTGTTATGCTACAGATATAGGTAGTAATGGAGGTCTGTCTACTTGGTATTTTAGTTGTTTGAATATATAATTTAAAATTTATTATCCGATTTCAAAAAGAGGAGGTACTGTAAGAGCGTGTTGTATGTTTAACCATATTATTGTATTGTGAATAGATTTTGCGAATAGGTTTTTTTTGTCAACAATCCATACTTAAATTATAAACTAGCGGCTCACCCTCGCTTCGCTCGGGTTAGTCAAGTCCCGCTGGCTGCATTCATTTGTGTGATGAGCACGAATGTTTGTACTCCAGACATGGGTGTTTATATTTATAATATGTAATATGTATGTATTTAAAGTTATATATGTGTAGTGTATCAACTATCTGGTATCCATAACACAAACCTCGTAGCTTACCATGGAACTGGATGGTGCTGTGTGTCAATGTCCCAACATATTTTTTTTTGTATATAGATTAAGAAGATTATAAATTAATGTTTCCGTAATGGACTTCTTTTAAAATATTCACCGTATTTATAATAATTAAAATTAAATTAACCCACTGCGAGCTATTTTTATACGATTGCCATCTGACCTCAGAGGGTCGTTAGGGGTAGAAGTTGCCACATTAAATAGGGCTAATTTCAAAAAACATCATGAGTTTTAATTGCATTGGCCACATCGTAACGTGCCGGCCCCAGGGATGACCCCATGACACATGTGTCTTAACGAAAAGTTATGGTATGTCATCTCGTGGGTCGGAGATTCGATTTGCGAAATGTGTATTTTAAAAATTATTATTATATTTACTAATTTGTGAACCTTTTAAGTAAAACTGTCTTTTCAGATTTTTTCGCGGATTTATTTTGTTTTTTTTCCCCGAAATTTCGATTGTCTCTCCCGTGCTCTTGATTGCTATAAAGTACTTGTACAATGTAATTGTAGTAATGTTTGTTCGTATGTATGTACATATAAAAAACGGAATATTTTAAAAATCATATTCGTATTATAATATGTATTATAATTATGAAAGTTAGTGAGTATGTATGTGTGTTTGTTACTCGTTCACGCTAGAACGGCTGAACGGATCTGGATGAAATTTGGCATAGAGATAGATTATAGTCTGGAATAACACATAGGCATATACGGTTTCATGGGATAGGTTTGTTTTTGTTTTGCGAGCGAAGCGAGTGTGAGACGTTAGTACTGTAATAAATGATATATAAGTACATATATGTATCTAAATAAAAACACCGTAAGTTAATTTTATTCGTCGATTTTGGTTTAATTCCATTCGCAAACAAAGAAATTCTCGTGGAAATACCAATATTCGCATAAAATAAAGTGTATGGGTGTTCGTAGTGCGCCGGTCGTCTGGACAATGGTTCCCGAACAAAGGGTCATTAACCGACGAGGTTTTTTTTTCCCATAAAAATTATGTCATCTCCTTTATATGCAGCCTCCATGAAGTGTTTGGGGAAAGAGATCGTATTGGTGTATTTTCGGGACGGGTTGTGTTTTTTGTGTCAGCTTTTGTTTTTAATATGTTGCGAGTAATTATAGCTTCTTTTGATAAAAAGATAACATTTAATCATGTTCAGGAGATAAATTCATTTATTAAATTTTATGCGGATACGATATGAATATGTGAGACGAACTATCTATACATATAATAAAATTCTGAGTCGAATTTGTTCATTAAATATTTTTTTGGGAAATAGTCATTATCATTGATACAGAAGCCGAATCTACAGTTTTTAGAATTTTTGTCTGTCTGTTTGTCTGAGAACGCATCACGAGAAAACCACTGTACATATTTTGATGAAATTTGGTATGATGATAGCTGGTTATCCGGGTCAACGTATAGGATACTTTTTACTGTGGGAAAGTATATTATTTCTGAAAAATCTATACTAAAATAAAATTCTAAAATAAAAGTAGCCTAAGTTACTCCTTATAATATCTTATATCTGCCAGTGCAAAATCCGTCAAAATCGGTTTAGCCGTTTTTGGAAATTAGCCGGATAAAACAAACCGACAAGACAGACAGATAATTTTTTTTAATAAGCAAGTATCTGCTAATATATTTTCATTATTAAAAAAAAACTGTTATTTTGACATTCCAAACAGACAGTTCATTTTTTATTTATCTATATAGAGATTGTAATTGATAAATAGACAGTAAACCCGCGTACAATAGCAAGTGTCCACGGTAATTTAAGAAGTAGCAACAATCGTATCTGTTTTTAACTACACGGCGAAACCCCAGTTAAATCGAGTTTGAAATTGATGCGGTCGCACACTTCGAATAGAACCACCGCCACAACGTTTGGTTTTAACCTAAAAACTGTAACATACACGGCTTACGTCAAGGGTGCGCCACCCCCTTTCACCTATGAGGGTACTTTGAAAAGAACAGTATTTTGAATATATGTATGTATGTATGTATATATGTACCCTTTCTTAATTAGTTTACGAGTTTTTGTTAGCTTCCTTTGAGAGAAGAATGAAAATTTATACTTATAATAAGACTAACGAGTTACCCTCGCTTTGTTTGGGTGTGTCTCTAGGTGCCTTATGTATTAAAAATATTACTAGCGACTCACCCGTGTTTCGCTTCAGTTCGTCCCTTGTCTAACAAATCTATCCCACGGGAACTGTACATTTTTCCGGGATAAAAAGTAACCTTTGTGCTATTGTAGACTATAATCTATCTCTCTGCCAAATTGCATCCAGATCCGTTCAGCCGTTCTGGTGTGAAACAGCAATAGACATCCGTCTATCCTGACATACTTTCACATTTATAATATTAGTATAGCTATGGATTTTACATAGCGCTACCTTACCGTTATGCCTATGTGTTCCTCCAGGTCATAGTCTATCTGTGCACTAAATTTCATCGAAATTTGTCCAGCCTATTCGGCGTAACAAACAAACACACTGACATAAAAAAAATATAATTATTATTAGTGATAGTGTGTGATTGCGGTTCATGAAAACTTTTCAATTGTAATTTTTACAAGGGCATTTTGTGTTTCGTGAAATGTAAACCAAAAGCTGCTAAATACTTAAGCCTAAAACAGTCGTAATGTCCGGATTATGGGGAGGGTTGCACCCTTCACTCTTTAAACCCTAACATGTTAGCGGATTTGAAACGTTTCTAGTTCGGTTGGTTACTAGGTTTCAACTTGACCCATGTTAATACTAACATTTGCCTGCCGCTTTACTCGCGTTTTTTTCAATAGCTAGATTAACTTTATATATATATATATAATAATTTAACCATTAAACCACCATATAACCATTAGTTTTTTTATTTATGAAATGAAAATTTTAACAAAGTTGTACTGTAATCTGTTTAGCTGTTTTTAAGATATTTAGTCAAATCTGAACAGATCTAATGCAAAATAAAATAAAAATACATAGTTATATGAAAATAATGTAATACGTATATCTTTTTCATTTCAGTAGTAAAATATAAAGCAATTGGAAAGGTATTAACCAAGTCGAGAATCGAATACGCTACATACTCAAGGCTCTACCAGACCATCGCTAGTTGTCGATACAAAATAAAAGTTAAATTAAAACTTCATATTTATAATTAAACCGAGCGAAAGCCTCAAACGAATTCAAAACTAATAAAATAGAGTTTGTAGCAAAAACCACAACAGCATATTAAGTATACATTGTCAACAGACGGACAAACTATATATAACTTATTATTGCCGTTATACACGTTGACGTATTCATGGTTGTCAACAAACTTTTGTCATTAGCTCAGAGCACCTGCACCCGTTTTCACATACGATGGACTTGATTTTTTTTATTTTAAGTCCCTTTAATATATTGATTTGGGGGTTTAATTGGTTATGTATTTCGTAATGTTTATTGATTTTGATTTTTTATGTAAGTATGTATGATATTATAAGTTACTTGTCGCACGTTATATTCGACACTTGGCGAATGAGAGCTAGACGGAAACAAGTGGAATATTACGACCGTCACGACACTTTTTATAATTTACTAGCGACTAACCCTCGGTTCGCTCGGGTTCGTCGCTAAGTACGTTTTCTTTTTTTTTGAACGGAACCCTAATTTTTATTTAAAATAAAAGTAGCCTAAGTTACTCCTTATAATATCAGCTATCTGTCAGTGAAAGTCCCGTCAAAATCAGTCCCAGCCGTTTCAGAGATTAGCCAGAATGAACAGACAGACAGACACAGACAGATAGACTGACAAATTTTTAAGAAATTGTGGTTTTTCTTATAAGTACCGTATATAATTTTATAAGCAGTTAGTAAAAAGTTGTAATTTTATAATAACAAACGGACACTTCAATTTTATTTATCGGTACAGACTAAGCGCATGCCATGTGACGAAATCATGATTGCCAGGCGATTAAAAGTATTAAGGAGTGTATGTTACATGAAATACCTATGCATTCTGTGCCAGGCCTTTCTTTGATGTACTTTAATATGTACAATGCAAGTTGCTTCATGTTTATGATACCCTGGTACTCGTGACAATTTTTACGACATAGTTTAGCACCTACACTTGTTTTTAATTATATTGTTATAATTTCATTTATTAATGTAATACTTTTCTTTATTACAGGTAAATATGAAATAAATTACATATGAGATAAATTGGTATAAAGAGTTCTTCTGTATTGTAAGTACTTTTAAATGTGTAACTTTAATAAAGCAAGGTTGTGTTCGTTTAAGTTTGCATGAGTTTTTTTCAGTTTGATAACTTTAATTTTAGCGTTATATCGGTCCATATTACGTATTAGCGACTCACTCTCGCTCCACTCGGGTTCGTCCCTAGTTACGTTTTAACGTTTAGTATAGATTTCACAGAGGTAAGATATTTTCCTGCAGTAAAAAGTATCCTTTATGTTGACTCAGATATCCAGCTATCATCATACCAAATTTCATCAAAATCTGTCTAGTGGTTTTCTCGTGATGCGATCATAGACAGATAGACAGGCAAAAATTCAAAAAAATGTAGATTTGGCCAATTATAAAAGAAAAGTTACAATTTTATTATATGTACAGATAACAGGTTAAGTGAAAAGAAATGTAATTGATATGTTAAATGAGTTGTAATATTATTTCAATGAAGACTTATTGTCGCCTAACTTTGCTAAATCATATTTTGTTTAAATGTCATAATAACATTTTTGACAGTTCCGACATTGGCTGTCAGTCCATCTGATATGGAGATACCCTTCCGCCATATTGTGACTCATAAATGTTTTATCGCATGTCCCCGTGTTTGGTACAAATGAAATTGCGTTGGACTTTGAGAACTTTTTCAAAATTGTGACTTTTCATATTTGGTTATATTTAAACTTTGCATATATGAATGTTTAATATGTATGGTTTATTGTTTTTTTTTATTTATGTTTTTAGTATAACCATTTATATAACTGACTTTTAAAATGACAGCTTTTTAGTTATTTACTAGCGACTGACCCTTGCTGCGCTCGGTTCGTCCCTAGTTACTTTTTAAGGTTTAGTATAGATTTCTCAGGGATGAGATATTTTCCCATAGTAAAAAGTATCGTATATGATGACCCGGATAACCAGTTATCGTCATACCAAATTTCATCAAAATCCCTCCAGTGGTTTTTCCGTAATGCGGTAACAGACAGACAGACAGACAGACAAAAATTCTAAAAACTATAGATTCGGCCTCTGTATCGATATTAATATTTATTTCAATAAAATTTTCCAAAAAATATTTAATGTACAGATTCGGCTTAGTTACAATTTTATTATATCATGTATAGATTCTCATAACCATCAATAACTTAAAAAGTAAACGAACATGACTGTACTAGGAATCACATTAAATATGAAAATTCTCATACGGTTTCCTCCTGTAGAACAAAACGTAAATCATGTTATACACCCATCTATTAACGCCTGAAGTTCAAAGGCATTATTGAATTAAAACAAAGCTTTTATTTAATATATATATATATATATATATATATATATATATATATATATATAAATAATTAATATAATTATTCACGTACTACGCGGATAATGTACGCGATAGGATAATAAATATGCGACATCTTTAATATTGCGAGCTCGATTAGTTATAATTTCTGCTCTGTAAAGCTGTAGGTGCAATGGGGGCTAAGAGTTTATGGTAACAAATTAAAAATAATGAATAATTAACAAATAATATTGGACGACACGTTTGGCTCAGTATATAGTGACCCTATTTGCTGTAACAGCGGTCGTGGGTTCGAGTTCCGCTGGGGGCTTTCATTTGTGTGATGGGCACGAATGTTTGTACTCCAGTTATGGGTGTTTATATTTATAATATATATGTATTTAATGTTATATATGTGTAGTGAATCAACTATCCTGTATCCATTATCAAGCCTTGTAGGTTACCATGGAACTAGATGGTGTTGTGTGTTAATATCCCAACAACAAAAAAAAACAACAAAAAATATTATCTACTAGCGATTCGCTCTCACTTCGCTTCGGGTTCGTCCCTAGACAAAAACAGATCTATCCTACGGGAACCATACATTTTTCCGGGATTATATATAGCCTATAGTCTTTCACAATAAACGGCCTTTGTAATGCAAAAATAATTTTTCAAATCGGATTAGTAGTTCCTGAGATTCCATAGTAATCGTTAAATTGTAGCTAGGGACGAACAAGAGCGAACCCAGGGTCACATAAATATTCATATATATCTATCTATATTAAAATGGATATAGTATGTTATTCTTAAGAGATAGACATATGCCATCGCGGACTTTTCTGTAGACCTATATAAGATACACAATTCCACCATACATTATTTTGTTATATCTCAAAGGGTTTAGGCAGCGTTTTCGTTGAAAGCTCCCAGACGTCTTATTTTTTCTGACACCTCCCAACGAATATCGTTATATTTTAGCCAATGTATACAAAAACTTAACAATTTATATACTAAAACCTTCCTTTTGAATCATTCTATCTATTTAATAAAAACCGCATCAGAATCCGATGCGTAGTTTTAAAGATTTAAGCATACATAGGGATATAGGGACAGAGAAAGCGACTTTGTTTTGTACTATGTAGTGAAGTTATATTTTAACCCTGGTACATCTTCAACCTATTCCGCCCCATCTCCAGCCATTAGTGTTTTGATGTCTTGAATTATTCAAATTCAGATCACCCGCCACCCCCCCTCTTTATGGGGGTAATGTTAATTTTATTTAGCGTCAACGCCTGTTTTGCACTTAGATGTTATTTTTGATCTTAGACAGAGGTTATGGTAATATGGGTGTGTCTTCTTCGTAAGTTTCGTTCTTTACACGTATTATAATGGGCACAACAAGTACTTTGAAATGGAATTTTACATAACTGTATGATGTTTGTAGCGGTGAGATTTTCGTACGTTCATTTGAAGTGGATTTTTTTTAAATTAGTAATCTATACATCTTTATATATATAATTCTTCTGTGAGTGTGTATGTCACTGAACTTCTCTCAAAGGACTGAACCGATTTTGATGAAATTTTTTGTGTGTGTTCAAGGGGATCTGAGAATGGTTTAGATTCACAATTTGAATAATAATTTTCATCAAAATGGTCCAGAATGTTTTAGCTTATTAAAAAAAGTTTGAAATTTTCAAATTAAAGACGTGTAGACAGGACAACGTCTGTCGGGTCCGCTAGTATTATAATAAAATTTTAAACGAGTCGAATCTGTACATTAAATATTTTTAGGAAAATCTTACTGAAACAGTCGTTATTATCGATACGCAGGGCGAATTTATAGTTTTTTTTAGGATTTTTGTCTGTCTGTCCGTCTGGGAATGCATCACGAGAAAACCACTGGACAGATTTTGATGAAATTTAGTATGATAATAGCTGGTTATGCGGGTCAGCATATAGGATACTTTTTACTACGGAAAAATATCTCATCTCTGAGAAATCTATGGTAAACGTTATAACGTAATAAGGGATGAACCCGAGTAGAGCGAGGGTGAATCGCTAGTTAGCAATAATCTTGGTAATTTATATCAATGCTCAATGATTTCTCATGAAGAAATATCCTTTCAATTTTCGAAATGAAGAATATACAAAATAATAAAATTCATTTTCATTGATAGTACAGAACAGTATGTAGAATTACTGTCCATTTGTCCGTTTGTTTATCATTATGTCCTCCTCATAAGTTTTGTATGACGGCGTCCGTAGCTATTATTTCTAATACGAGCTCTTATGTTGTTCGCTGGACTGAGCTTTCTATTAAAATTTCGTCTACATGTAACAGTGGAGTTGGTTTTTGGTGTTTATATACATACGTGTGTACGTGCTTTGGTCTCCCTTGGCATGTTTATTAGTTTTTACCCGCGGCTTCGCTCACGTGAGTGGAGCGGCGGTCAAATGTAGCCTATGTCCGTCCCCAGGATACAGCTTATGACTTTGCAAAATTTCATCGAAATCTGTTCATCGGTTTAAGCCTGAAAAGGTAACAAACAGACAGAGTTGCTCTGACATTAATTATATTGTATATGTATATATTAGTATGGACTAGATAACTAGACCGTTTTTTTCGCTATATCTGTATTAAATCATGATAATCACAGTATAATAAATAACAATATATTAATATTTAAAAAAAAACTTGCACTTTAAATAAAACAATATAGGCAGTGGTAGCCCAGTGGTAACGCGCTCGCTTGGGAAACCGAGCGAAGCGGGTTCAACTCCTGGGTTTGTCAACTTTGATATTTTTATGTGATCTCTTTAGTATCGAAGGGAGGCCCATGCCCAGTAGTGGGACGTTAAAAATGGCTGAATACAATATAGATGTAAAGGTAAAAGAAAATAGTTTTAATTTAACTAAGACGCCTACGTTGTTCGTTTTAGAAGTTGTCTTGACATTAAATTCGTTGGCTTACTATTACAAGGTTCTATGTTAATTTTAATGAAGTTTAGTAATTTTTACATAGAACTTCGGTCTTTTGTTATCGTAAAAAAAAAACAACATAGAACTATGTAAAATTGAACATTTTGTAGTTATAGTGCCGCTATCTAGTGGTTTGTTTTTGCAAAACTGTAGCTAATGACACATAGAACCTTGTACCATTAATAACTAAATAAGTACTAAAATTGTAACATAGAACCTTGTAATTGTGAGCCAACGAATTCGATCAGTCCCCTGGCTTAAAGTCAACTGTCAATCTCTCCCCGTCCCGAATAATTACAACAAATGCGCACGACGTCGTATTTTTAACTTAAGTCGTCGTAAGTGAATGATCTTTACAAATTACTAAGTGTTAATTCAATTTGGAGGCGAACGTATTGCTTAGTTTATATTGATAGTGTTTTGATGATAAAATAGATTTGTGTTATTGGTTCGTGTTTCTTAAAAAAAAATATTTTTTTTTGTAAATTTTTAATTTTAGTTTTTAATCTAAGTGTGGCTAAAATTACAATTTTACCGAATTTTGTGTATTATACTTTTTTTTTTATGTTAAAGCCATTGAACTGAATTGACAATGTTCGATCCTTTGATAATCGACACTAAATAAATTAAACCGACGACGAAGAAATCTAAAAAAAATATTCTCTTTAAATAACTTTCTAATGAGCTTTGTATTAGCTTGCAATTTTCGTATGAGAGTTGTAAATTCAAAATTTGCATTCCATTCTCCATCCACTTCCTGGTATCCAAATGATCTGAAATTTTATATACATACTAGCATTGCCCGCGGCTCCGCCCGCGTTCAGATGACCAAAAACCAAATTCTTAGGTTTTACATATTAGTATACTCTTACATTACAGTTTTTGTATTAAGAATCTGTACATTAGATATTTTTTGGAAAATCTTATTGAAATATTATTATCGATATAGAGGCCGATTCTATAGTTTTTAGAATTTTTGTCTGTCTGTTACCGCATCATAGAAAAACCACTGGAAGAATTTTGATCAAACTTAGTATGGTAATAGCTGGTTATCCGGGTTAACATATAGGATACTTTTTACCGCGGGAAAATATCTCCGTTTTGAGAAAAAATACAAAAAATGCAATGTAAAGTGTATACTAATATGTAAAACCTATTTGGTTTTTGGTCATCTGAACGCGGGCGGAGCCGCGGGCAATGCTAGTTCAATTAATAAGTGTTCACCTCCAAGAGGAAGTGGAATAATAATATTCGCAGTTTTAATAATTCATAGCAAATACAATGATTTCCGACGTTCTGATACGTTAACAATAGTGGGTGTAAAGTGGTTGGGTCTGTACTTGGAGGACGTGTTGATAATATTTCATACTAATGGTACAATGGCCGGTGTCGGTCAAGCCTTTATGATGGACTTTTTAAAGATTGACTCGACGTGATTTTTCAGATTTTTAGGGGTAGATGTAGGTAGGGATATGGGGGTGCTTTTTTGTATGTAAAAGTGAGTTGTAAAACCCTTTTGTCTATGATTTTTTTTTAAGTAGTAGATTTTGTGTCTGTAGGTCTGTAAATATTATAAGTTTTAGTAATACTTTCTTAGATTTAGACGAATATTTGATATCCATACTTGCTTTGATATTATAAATGTGAAAGTGTGTTTGTTTGTGTTTTTTTCTCGTCGAAATAGATTTACGGATTCGCGTGACTTTCTATGTGGAGATAGTTGGAGGGCTGGAGAGTGACATAGGCTATTTTTTACCGCAGGAGACTTTATCAATATAATCCACAACTACTCATCATACCTATGTAGATATATATAATATAGAATATATAACATATTCTATATTATATATATATATATATATATATATATATATATATATATATATATGTGTGTGTACCCCGTCCCGTAACCATGATTGCCGTTAAGCATTCGAAACGTTGGGAACCAAAAATCAAAATGTATCCGCCAAAAAATTCGAAAAGATCGTTTTATTTATGAAGCCAAAAAGTTACATACTTCTCTAAGATATACTATATTTTGTACTAAACGTGTTATGGCATTACATATAAATCACGGTTTTTTAATACTAGCAAACCTTATGCAAGTTAAAAAAATCGGAATCCTCAGAATGTAGGTAATCGCCTCCAATTTTTTTATAACGCGTCGAAAAAAGTTATAAAATCCGGATGTTATTCGTTTCCCGGACATCCTGGTATACTTCCGGCGTTTCGATTGTGAAATAGACGTTTTCTACCTAATCTTGTTGGTTTTAAACAGATGTATTGTAAACCGGATGTACGCGGAAGGATTTAATTTTTTTATACGCTCCAAATGCTATGCTTTTAACGTTTTAACTCTTTTTAAAAAAATGTACGTATGTATGTATGTACTAATGGATATATAGTTCGTTGTTTTGCTTACGATATCTTCTCTATATTTTGTGGAGTATAGCTGTTGTTAACCACCCTCTATTTGCGGGCTTAGTTCTTTGAAAGTCCATACTTTCATGTTAAACATATTATATATAATGTTTAAAAATGTGAAAGTTTGTATGTATGTTTGTTACTTATTCACGCTTAAATGTCGGGAATCAAAAATAAAAATAAAATCCGTGAAGAAATCCGAAAGGTAGTTTTTTTAAAATGTCAAATATTCGAGTAAATCTAAGAAAGTATTAGATAAGTATACTAGACAGATATTGATTATGAACTGAATAATGCAATGGCTATTGTTAGTAATATAATATATTTTGCAAAAAGATGGCGCTGTCCGTATATTATAAAAGAGCAACTCAACTCAACAACTGGGATTCGTCCCTAGTGAAGTAAAAACAAATCTATCCCACGGGACCGTAAATTTTTCCAGAACAAAAAGTAACCTAAGTGCTATTCCAGACTATAATCTATCTCTGCGCCAAATTTCATCCAGATCCGTTCAGCCGTTCTGGCGTGAATGAGTAACAAACATCCATTCAAACTTTCGCATTTATAATATTAATGGGATACAAAATGCATGTAAGGACGCCCCCGAATGAAGCAAGACTAAGTCACTAGTGTAGACAACTTTTATCTATTTATTTACACTATTCTCACATAGCCATCGCATTCATGTATAGGCAAAGACAAAGTAATTCAGTACTTTTTCTCGTCTGTTAGTCAACCGATTTTCTTTTTTTTTGTTTTTTAGTAGATATTGACCAGCTTTAGCTGTTCAATAAAAAAATTGGAAATAGTTTTTTTCAATGTATAGATAGGTTTATGCCATTCATAAAGGTTTTCCTCAAGTTTTCAATAATGATTATGGTCGATTTTCGATCACTGTACGGACATTAGTATGTACAATGTACATATATATATAAAAATATATATACATATATATATATATATATATAAAATCCCGTGTTTAGTAATGCTATAGTGTATTTGTGAAGTATGTTTGTTTGTCGTCCGCCAACCCGTTCTTGGCCAGCGTGGTGGGCAATAGCCTGATCCTCCTCATATTGAAGGGAGGCCCACCCCCAGCAGTGGGACGTTAATAAGGGCTGAATACATACATGTTTGTTTGTCACGAAAAATAGGTGAATTTACAGCAAAGTAGTAAAAATTACGGTCACATTCTCAAATCGTCAACATCGGAAACAATCTAGTATATGGTGTTTCGATCATTAATCAAGACTTCGTGGGGACTTTCAAAACGTTAGGGGAGGGTACTAATGCTTAGTTTTCTTCTAAAAATAATAGTAATTATAGTGTAAAATTTGTTTGGTGAATTACTCCAGACTCTACAGCCGTTCACAAAACAAATTTTACAATATAATTACTATAATGCTATAGATTAATATTAATTAATAGCTCTACAGTCTCGAGCTTTCTCGAGGCTTCGCTCGCGTGATAAGCGGGGCGGGGTTCAAGGGTAGTCTATGTCCTTCCTAGGGTCTCAAACTATCTTCTTACCAAATTTCACCTAATTCGGTTCAGTAGTTTTGGAGCCTATTCGATACAAACAAACAATTATTTCCTCTTTTTGATATTAGAACATTCATATAATATATAGTATACTAGTAATTAATACTTGTATGAATCGAAAGGCAAATAAAAAAAATAATATTTTTTTCTACAAATAAGTCTATAATAACTATAGTATAAAATTTTATTTCAAATTTTAAATATGTACTCCCTAAACGATATTGAAATCTCATTTTATGTTAAAATTTGTCATTTGTTATTCAGGCATCGAACCAAGACCCCTGTTTAGACGTACACAATCACGCTATGGGATAACTTAATTTGGCTGTTATGACTTTGCAGTTTTGGGACTTAGTGGTATTATTTGAAACTAGCGGCTCACCCTCGCTTCGCTCGGGTTTGTCTCTACCTTGCTTCCCCATACAAACTTTCATCCCCATTCTCACCCCCTTAAGGGATGATTTTCGGGATAAAAACTATTTCACTCACTCACTTTTCATATCATGAGATTATAAAAAAATCTTATTTTAGTTTTTTTTTTCGTTTAATTTTCTTCCATACAAAGCTTGTCCTGACAATAACAAACACAAGAAAAGAAGAATTATCCATTTTGGTGCTGTCGATCGGAAGTTATGCGCGTACATACATAAATAAATAGTCATCTAAACATCACTCTGTCAAATCTATACTAATATTATAAAGGGGAATTTTTGTTTGTTTGTACCGAATATGCTGCTAAACTACTGGACCGATTTAGATGAAATTTGGTAAGACGATAGTTTGAGACCCTGGGAAGGATATAGGATAGTTTTTATTCCGGAAATCTTCTCTAATGGGGATGGAATTTTATATGGGAAAACAAGCCGAGCGAAGCTAGGGTGAGTGGTTAGTCTATATATAAATAGGCAATGATAAAACATTTCAATATATATATTGCTAATATATGAGAGTTATATATGTATGTCTTGTGTCAAATATCAACTGATTGACTGACGAGCATCTTCAAGATCGATGTGGCGACCGATCATTCTCTAACCGTACCTATGTGGGCGACTAGCGACTTAGCGAGCGCTTCGCTCGGGGGCCGTCCGTGGGTACGATTTCTTTTTTCACAATTTCAAAGGTTTTAATTTTTTGCGCGAAACCATGTTTCGTTTTTAAAAATAAAAGTAGCCTAAGTTACTCATTTTAACATCAACTATCTGCCAGTAAAAGTCCCGTCAAAATCGGCCCGTCCGTTTCGGAGATTAGTCGCAAACAAACAGACAGATAAAAACTTTAAAAATTGTTTTTTTCTTATTAGTTCCGTGTATACTTTCATAATATGCATTCAGTAAAGAGTTAATTTTTTTGACATTACAAACAGACACTTCAATTTTATTTATCTGTATAGATGAATATGCGTTTGCTAACAATAACCACTTAGTGACATATGCTGGGGTGAATTTTTACCCTCATTACACGGTCATATCTACGAGTCATTGGTAATCGAAAAGTCTTTGTATTCAATATGTGTATCTAGTAGCTCAGTGGTAGCGTGTTCACTTAGAAAACGTTGTGAAGTGGGTGCAAGTTATCTATACATATAATAAAATTGTAACTAAGCCGAATCTGTACATTAAATATTTTTTCTAAAATCTTATTGAAATAAACATTATTATCGATAAAGAGGCTGAATCTATAGTTTTTAGAATTTTTATCAGTCTGTCTGTATGTTACCGCATCACAGAAAAACCACTGGAGGGATTTTGATGAAATTTGGTATGATAATAGCTGGTTATCCGGGTTAACATATACGATACTTTTTACCGCGGGAAAATGTCTCATTGAAACTTGATATTTCCAGTATTTAAGACAATTTTATTCCATGTCCTGTTCGTTTGTTCTACGATGTTAGTTAGAGTCGATGTGTATAGTAATGTGTAACATTTCATCGCTTCTACAATTCAAAGACGCAATGTTTGTTCGAGAGATTTTATCCTTCCCATAGACTCTATCGATACATTTATATCGATATCAATAATAAAGTGACGTTGTCCTTTTTTGCATTTTTATTTGGTATCTGATTCAGGTAAGGTTTTTTTAAAAATGCAATTATTATTATGTTTTCTTTGAGTAAATCTTGATAACTTTAATATATAAGGTACTTTTCATCCATGTCCCATCGATTTGTTCCGCCCTGTATACCCGTAGGTTTTACAGGAAGAGATCTCTTTTTAGAGATAAATCTACCTTTGTCCAGGTCATATCCTTGTATTTCCTGTGAAAGTTTTCTTTTTTTTTTTTTTTAAATACAATCCATCTATACATATAATAAAATTGTGACTGAGTCGAATCTGTACATTAAATATCTTTTGGTAAATGTTATTGTCATTATTATCGATACCAAGGTAGAATCTATAGTTTTTAAAATTTTTGTTTGTCTGCCTGTCTGGGAACGCATCACGAGTAGGTAAACCACTGGATAGATTTTGATGACATTTGGTATGGTGATAGCTGGGTATCCGTATCAACATATAGGACACTTTTACTTGCAGAAAAATATCTCATCGCTAAAATCGCTAAACAGATTTCGATGAAATTTGGCAAGAACACAGATTGCGTCCTGAAATCGAACAGAGGCTACCTTTGAAGCATTGCTTATCACTTGAGCTAAGCCGCCGGCAAAAACTAGTTAATATATTTTGTTTATCTATACATTTTAACCACTGTACCTACGGTGCTTGGACACTACGACATTAACGAAATTTCGTAGCTAATCAGTACCGTAGCTGTTTATAGTCACCGTTATATCGTCACAAAGCTATAAGTCGTTATAATTAAAACGGCTTCATAAAGCACGTCAAAGGTACAATATTGTCGGTGTTAAACTGGAAAATCCGTGTTTTTGAGAAATATTCAGTGTAACGATGTCGGATACCGTTCAGGGATGAGCCTCTATTGTTTTATGGCTTATTATACTATGTAGAGGTACTTTTTTGTATAGTTATATTATAGACTGGATTTGGATATGTCCTGAGGTAAATTACATGTTTTACATCTGTGTTCTGTAGTCTTTATTATCTAGATATATTTTTAACTAGCATTGCCCGCGGCTACGCCCGCGTTCAGATGACCAAAAACCACATTCTTAGGTTTTACATATTAGTATGCTCTTACATTGCACTTTTTGTATTTTTTCTCTGAAATGAGAAATTTTCTCATGGTGAAAAGTATCCTATATGTTGACCCGGATAACCAGCTAACACCATACCAAATTTCATCAAAATCCCTCCAGTGGTTTTTCTGTGATGCGGTAACAGACAGACAGACAAAAATTCTAAAAACTATAAATTCGGCCTCTGTATCGATAATAATGTTTATTTCAATGAGATTTTCCAAAAAATATTTAATGTACAGATTCGATTCAGTTAGGATTTTATTATATGTATAGATTTTCGTCGATACAAAAGTTAGTTATAAGACTTTGGTTGCTCTGACTGAAATCGTTGCAACAGTTTTTATATCCTACGGTTATCAGCACGTGTTCGTTCCCGTTACAAGTTTGTTACACTTTCACGCAAATTTACTGAACGGATTATGATGAAACTCTACAATAATATATGTCATACATCAGACTAATAAAGAAGTAAATAGAAATATATTTGGACATTAACACTCAGCACCATCTAGTTCCATAGTTAAGGTACGAGGCTTGTGTTATGGATACCAGATAGTTGATACAATACACATACATATTATAAATATAAACATCCATGACTGGAGTACAAACATTAATTGCTAATCACACAAATGAATGCCACCCAGCGGGACTTGAACCCGCGACCGTTGGCACGGCAAGTACGGTCACTACGAACTGAGCCAAACGTGTACCGTAGTACATTGTGAGAGAAGCTGCGTGAAAACGCTAGTATTATATTCATAAGTAAGGATTTTCGCAACATAGTATGTTTTACAAGATGTATGACCACACAAAAACGTTTTGAACGGCAACAAAGTAAATATATGTGGAAGTTATAACTCATGCGACCGTTTTACGCGTCAGTTGACGTTCAAACATCGTGTATGACAGGATGCATAGCTATAAAGCGGACCAGCCACTCTAACAGATAATTGCGGAAATGTGTCCGTCTGTCACACTTTTACGCCTCACCGGCTGGACCGATGGTAGTGGTGTTTTGAAGGATAGTTCTTGAGATGGACATTGTTTTCTATAGTCGTTTTTGGGTTAGTTATTTAACTTGCATTGTTTGTATGTATGTTTGTTTGTTTGGATCTAATCTAGCTACTGAATTTTAAAGCAATTATTCTCAAGCGATTGAGCTGAAATTTTGCATACACGTTTAGTTTAGATGATAATGTATGGTTAGATAAGTGACGTCATTCTAAATCCAATATGGCGGACTCCCAACGATGGCGGAATATGTTTGTTTATGCACCCCCCCGATATAGATATCAAATGAAAGGGTTTACTGAGAAGAATACGAATAAATACCTGAAAAATAAAAAAAATGAACGTTAAATTAAAATCAACCCATATATACCTATTACATTACACTGTCCTAGATATAAAAGCTTGTTTTTAAAAATGTTTTTTTTTGTGTTTTTTTTTTATTTTCATTTATTTTATTTAACATTTATTTATATATTTTCAGTCGTTTCTGATAAAACTCTCTTAGATTTGTGCGAATATTTGTAATTTTAAACAAAAATGTTTTTCTTTTCTTATAATTTTTCGTTTTTTATAATTTTATACATACTTACAATATGTAGGATATAGTGACCATATCAGACCGTCGCGTCGGGAATAAATAATCAAAATAAAATCGTAAAAATATACAAAAAATAGTTGTTTCTTTATATGAAAGGATGAAAATATATAGATATTAACAATGTATCGATTTTTTCTTCCACTAGCGATAGCGAATTTGACATAATTTATATGCGGCTTATGCCTTTCTATCCGTAGTAAGGATATTAGATAGATACGATACAGATGTCTCTTGCATTAATATATATATATATATATATATATATATATATATATATATATATATTATATATATATAATTATATATTTTCCCACAGGCCGCACTCGCTTTCCTTGATCTTCATGTATAGGTACATTTGTATATAATAAAAATGAAACAGATCGCTGTCTGTACATGGAAGATATATGAGAAAAAATATTAATGAGACCTTTATAAACGCAAAAAGCACCCAAAACAATGATTGTTAGAACTTTTGTCTGTTTGTCTGTTTATCTGTGGGTTTGTGCACGCTAATCTCAGAAACCGCTTATCCGATTTTGATGTAGTTTTCACTAATATATTGTGGTAAGCTTCACTTAACGTTTAGTGTTTGTTTCATGTCATTGGGTTCATAAATAAAAAACTTATGCCAATTTAAAGAATCACGTCGAACATTTGTTAAACTGATAAATGAACGGTTCCCGTGGGGTAAATCTGTTTGTGCTTTTTAGAGGCAAACCCGAGTGAAGCGAGGTTGAGCCGCTAGCTATAAATATATTCTTTATTTTCTGTAAATTTTAATATACCAGAATATATAACTAATCATTATGTTTCTAGCAGCAAAAACATAGGAAGTTCACACTTTCATTTCACCCTCTTCAAGTTTAAATTTTGCGTCAAAAAGTAGCCTATATCCTTCACCAAGGTTCCATCTATCTTTGTACCGAAATTCATCAAAATTGGTTCAGCGGTTTAAGCGAAAAAACAAACAGACAGACAGTTATAGTTACATTTGCATTATAATAATACTAGTATGGATTGCCGTAAAACATTTCACTATGACATAGTAATTCTTAATTGAAAAAAAAAAAACAAATACTAACTAATTATTATATATTCTTCTTTTCGAAGTCGGTCAAAATTGACCATAGCTCAAACATCGCGTATGACGTATAATCTCTGCCCCCCTCATTATAGGGCGGCGTATCGCAAGTCATTCTCTTGATTGAGATAGCACACGCTAGCGTTGTGATTGAATTTTTTTCGCCCAATTAACGATTAGTATGTATTATCTACGGTTTGTTCGTTAATATTAATTATGTAATATTAGTTTTTGCCCGCGGCTTTACTCGCGTGGTATGTGGTGGTGAGGATGAAAAGTTAGCCTATGTCTATTCCCAGGATGCAATCTATGTCTTTGTGAAATTTTATCGAAATGTGTTAAGCGGTTTAAGCGTGAAAGGTAACAGATAGAGTTACTTTCACATTTATGATGCACTAGCGATTCAGCCTCGCTTCGCTCGGGTTTGTCCCTAGGTTGATTCTCCATACAAACTTTCATTCCCATTTTCACCTCCTTCAGGGATGATTTCCAGGATAAAAACTATCCTATGCCCTTACGCCCCATTTTCACCTCCTTCAGGGATGATTTCTAGGATAAAAACTATCCTATGACCTTACGCGAACGGAGTCGCAGACAAAAGCAAGTCAATTTTTAGCTTTCTGCAGTCTTCTCCATATAAACTTCCAACTTATGCCGAAGCACATACGCGCAATACTCAAAAGGGTTCAAAGTTATCTCTTCATGTATTAATATGTGTACTTATTTATGTCATTCCATTTATTTAATTTACGGTTTTTTAATTATTATTATAAATGTTATATTCTCTTGCATTATTGTGCCGATGACACTCTTTCTCACTCTCGTAGAGAAAAGAGAAGGAATAAGAGAAAGAAAAAAAGAAGAAAATCTGTTTACTCCACCTTCATACACATATCCTTCTTTTTAAGTATCTATATAAATAAAAAATCGAAATCCGTCCGTCTGCTTTATAAATTGATATGGGACATTTTATCCTCACAGACAAAGTTGCGTGTCATAGCTAGTTTAAAGTATTGTAATATCGACTGCAGGAGCACGCTGTGGCAATGTGTGACAGATGTTGACCAATATTGCTTTGTCACTAGAATTATTTTGTATTTTTCTCGGTTTTAGGGTCATGCAAGTATGTTATTCGGTAAATGGTTACGACCAAATTGGACTAACAGTTTTATTGGTGATACAGTGGTTGCTTTTAGTTAATCCCTTGTAGTTTTTAGGGTTCCGTACAAAAAGGGTCTAAAAAATAAAAATCTAGAATCTAGATTGAACACTACGAGTATTAGTAGCTAAAATGTCTGTTTGAACTAGAATCTGAATCTAGATAGCTGAAATTACGGCCTTGTCCCTTCAGTGCGTTCTTTGGTAGCCTATGTATTACTCCAGGTCATAGTTTATTTGCGCACTAAATTTCATCTAAATCGGTCCAGTCAACGATGTTTTTTAACCGATTTTAAGTTTAAGTTTTTAAGTTTAATGGCTTCAAAGCGTGTCAGTTGAGCACAGATTGCTTCGCCAATGTCATGTAGAATGGAGAAGACACGATGTCGATTGGTCGGTAATCTGAACATTAAAAACGTTTGGGCACAAAAAAATCTATTGAAAATATCAAATATTCGCGTAAATCTAAAAAAATTGTTGTATTATTTGCAAATATTGCATTCACACACACATATACACATACACACACACACACACACACACTTACACATACATCATCATGTTATTGTTTTTTAGTTTTTATAAAATAGTTTAAATATTGTACGGAGGCGGGCGTTGATATCTGCAACGCAGTTTATACTTTTGCAGTATCATCGTAGCCATTGTTGTTTACTGTATACTTATAGGAATTTGATACTAAATAAATAAATTTCATTTCATTTCAATAGCTTCCTACAAAATATCGTTAGAATAAAATAAAAATTAATATTTCATATAAATAATAACATTAAAACGCGCGTTTAAAGTAGAGTCAGCATCATAAAACTCGTCAAGTATAAAAACACTTAAACGTTTTATGAAGTGAAACACATTTTTATATATCCAAGGAGACTGGCGTACGTCACGTTGCCGTTCAAGTCGTAAAACAGAACGTTTTCGAAAACGCCCACAAATAAATTATGAGTTTACTACTAGAGTTCTATTAATGCAGGTTTTTATTATTGGTGGCATTGGTAAGTGATGAATTTGCACTGTAACATAGCTTGTCTCGGTTAAATAAAAAAATCTGTTAAGATTACGAGAGAGAGAGATGGGAGAGAGAGAGAGAGAGAGAGAGATGAAATGCCACATTAATAAAAACTAACGGTTAAATAAACCGAAATAATATAATAAGGTTAAACTTAGGTTTTGATACCGAAATAAACCTGTTGATACCGTTGGTACCGATGTTGTACCGAAATAAACTAAATAATTCAACATTACCAAAGATTCGCTCAATGTACACAAAAACTCATTTAAACCGGTTAATTTCGATCATGATGATGATCACTAAAACCGTTTTAGTGTTTTAACCGGTTAAAGAATGTAGGTAACCGTAACCTTAAGGCTTAAACCATGACCAACAGCGGGAATGAAAAAAAATTGAACCGGTTTCCGAGCTTAGGTGTGAGACAATAAACTCAATTTTCATACTTGTTTTTAAAATATTGTTACTTATCTTTAAATTGCCATCTGCTATTGAACATCTTTAAGTATGAAATTGTAGTTTTTTTGTGCTCATTTATCTTTTATAAGAAACTTCAGAGTTTCATCAAGTAAATATTATAATATTAAATTAAGGTGTAATATTAATACAGCAATTTTTCGGGTCTTTTCATGTTGGTAGCAGAATTACTTATTATTTTTATAGGGCTGGGTCACACTTTAGATTGTATGGATCATACAAAACTTTTTTTTTTAAAAATAAATAAATAAATATGTTGGGACATTATAAAATACTCATTGCTGCATTACTGATCATAAAAAAATACATTAATTCTTTTAATAAATAAATATGGTGGGATATTAACACACAGCAACACCTAGTTCCATGATAATCTGCGAGGCTTGTGTTACGGATACCAGATTGTTCATACACTACACGTATATATATGTAACTGGAAATATGTACATATTATAAATATAAACTCCTTACACCCATGATTAGAGTACAAACATTCGTGGTCATCACACAAACGAATGCTCCCAGCGGGACTTGAACCCGCTACCGCTGGCACAGCAAGTAAAGTCAAAATCAAGAATATATGCCAGTGATAAAATATGACATATTATTGCCACATCTACGGGCAAATAGCTAGAAGCGAGAGTCTTAACTTAGAAAAATGCTTAACACGGCGTAAATTCCTTGCAGTTCACGCTTCACGCTAAGGGGTAAAACATCGAGTATACAAGCAGAAATAACACATTGAACACTATATTCGTTATATATACCTAATACTTATCTGTTCTGACGTCTGTGCAGTTCTAGACTATGTAGAATGATATAGGTTCGATTTTATGGTGCATATCAGTAAGAATAGTAGTCTTTTTACTGCCCCACTGCTGGGGGTAGGCCTCTCTTTAATACAAGGGGGCTCAGCTCAGTCCACTGCGCTGGCTAAGCGCGGGTCTGACTGAGCATGTCTCCCGAAAACTTGCTAAGTCCTCTCACACATGCAGGTTTCCTCACGATGTTTTCCTGTAAGGTGTACTTACCTATTACTAAGTAGTAATGATGTTGAAAATGATTAACGACGATGATATACTGATTACTGACTCTTGAATTAAATTTTAAAAATGAAAAATTTATGATTCAAAATTGGTTCTAAAAGTCTATTTCAATTAAGTATATATTGATTTGATCTCAAAAATGTAAAAGTCAGAACCCTAATGTATTTTTCTAAAATAGAAGTAGCCTAAGTTACTCCTTATGACATCAGCTATCTACCAGTGAAAGTCCCGTTAAAATCGGTCCAGCCGCTTCGGAGATTAGCCGAAACAAACAGACAGACAAAAAAATTAAATATTATGTCTTTCTTATAACTACCTTATATACTTTTATATGCAATTAGTTAAAAGCTGTTATTTTGACATTACAAACAGACACTTCAATTTTATTTATCTGTATACATAAAAGGATATTTATGAATTTGAAAACCGGTGAATGTAAGTATATTTAAAACTAATCAAAGAAACCGTGCCCCAAATGATCTATAGATCATTGTGAAATCTTCTAAATCGTTTGTAAAGTCCCCGCCCAAGAGGGCTTAACCGGCTAGACGTCAGGTAAAGCCAGGATAGATTCCCTAGACTGGTGACAGGCAGATAGAAATGAGGGGATGAACACACAGTTTGTATAACAAATTCTTACATTGAAGACTCGTAGATATTACTTCGCTAGTTGGACTATTATTTTGCTGTGACTTTGCTCGTTTGACTTTAACTAATCTATACAGATAAATAAAATTGAAGTGTCCGTTTGTAATGTCAAAATAACAGCGCTTTTTACTAAATGCAAATTATGGAATTTTAAAAGGTATTTATAAGAAAACACACAATTTTTAAAATTTTTGTCTGTCTGTCTGTCTGTTTGTTCCGGCTTATTTCCGAAACGGCTGGACAGATTTTGACGGGACTTTGACTGGCGGGTAGTTGATGTTATAAGGAGTAACTTAGGCTACTTTTATTTTAGAAAAATAATAAGGGTTCCGCGCAAAAAAATTAAAACTGTGAACAAAATGTGCGTGCCTAGGGACGCGCCTGAGCGAAGTGAGAGTAAGTCGTTAGTGTGTGTACCATATATGTAGTAAAGTATAAAAATTATAAACTAGGAATATTGTGTACCTACTGTATATAATGACATTGAAGAAACGTTTGGCTCAGTTTGTAGTGACCCTACTTGGTGTGTCAGCGGTCGCAGGTTCGAGTTCCGCTGGGGGCATTCATTTGTGTGATGACCACGAATGTTCGTACTCCAGTCATGGGTGTTTATATTTATAATATGTATGTATTTAAATTCATATATGTGTAGTGTATCAACTATCTGCTATCCATAACACAGATTTCGTAGCTTATCATGGAACTAGATGGTGCTGTGTGTTTAGGTCCCAACATATTTATTTATTTATTTATCTCTTATAAAGAAAATGTTTTGTGTACCTATACTTAATAAGGCAAAAATCTCGAGTAATAGATTTAATCTCTAATTGTTCTAAGTCTTGTAACTTATGAAGTGGTTTTGAACATTACATTTCTAACAAAAAGTAATGTTTTCTCCAGACCTATTATTATACTAGCGACTCACTCTCGCTTCGCTCGGGTTCTTCCATAGTTACGTTATAATTTTTTTGAGCGGAACCTTAGTTCTTTTTCTAAAATGAAATTGGCCTATGTTACGCCCTTTAAAATCTGCTATCTTCCAATGAAAGTCCCGTCAAAATCAGTCCTGCTGTTTCAGAGATTATCCGGAACAAACAGACAAGCAGACAGAGAAAAATTAAAAAAAATGTTAGTTTTTCTTATAAGTGCCGTATATAATTTCACATGCATTTAGTAAAACACTGTTATTTTTACATTATAAACAGACACTTCAATTTTATTTATCTGTATAGATAGATAGATGTATCGACTAGTTAGTGGTTTACCCTCGCTTCGATGTCTTTTGTGTTTATAATATTCGTACACTCGCTGCCCTTGATCTTAGTTATAACATAACATATTTTATCTATACTTTTATAGTATATACTTCTATAGTATAGAATCTATACTAATATTATCAAGAGAAAAGAATTATTTTTTGCTTGTTTGTTCGTTTGTACCAAATAGTCTCCGAAACTACTGAACCAACCGATTTAGATGAAATTTAGTAAGAAGATATTTAGAGACCCTGAGACATAGGATAGTTTTTATTCCGGAAATCATCCCTTAAGGTGGTGAAAATGGGGATGACAGTTTGTATGGGGAAGAAACCTAGGGACGAACCCGAGCGAAGCGAGTTTCAGTCGCTAGTTTTCTATAAATGTATGTATTCAACCTTTTTTTAACGTCCCACTGCTGGGCATTAACCTTCCGTTCAACACGAGGGGGATCAGGCCATACAACTATATAAAAATATTCTCGAGAAGATTAAATTCAACTACAAGTTGATTATTTTATTTTTCATTAAAATCTCCCATGTAGCACAGCCTCCGAGGCATCCAGCATCTTCGTCTTAACCAATCTTATACTATAAGATAGTAATATATCAACTAGAACATCGATGTTCGAGAACACTTTTCTTGGATTAATCTCTAGAAATATTATCTCGTAATGAAATTATGGTTAACGTTGTTGGATGGAACTGATTTGTTGTTTTATTTTCTTGTAATGTTTTTAAATAGTAAACATATCTATACATACGATAAAATTGTAACTAAGCCGAATCTGTACATTTTTTGAAAAATCTTATTGAAATAGACATTATTATCGATACAGAGGCCGAATCTATAGTTTTTAGAATTCTTGTCTGTCTGGGAACACATCACGAGAAAACCACTGGACAGATTTTGATGAAATTTGGTATGACGATAGCTGGTTATTCGGGTCAACATATAGGATACTTTTTACTGCGAGAAAACACCTCATCTCTGAGAAATCTATACTAAACCTTAATATGTAAGTATGGACGAACCCGAGCGGAGCGAGTGTGAGTCGATATTCTTATATAAAAATCAAACTAACGACCTCATTTAACATGCAATATGCAATATTTAAAGTCACAAAAACCTTCAGGAGCTATTATTTTCATCCGAAACATAAAATATAGTGCAATATAGCCTTATTACTCACAGTCTTACGCCACTGTAGGAGCTTCATTTATCACTAGGTATCGTGTTGTAATCTATCATACTTTTTCTCTGCTTTCCAGGACTTTTTGTTGTAACCTAGATTTTAAAGTTATGTTTTTTTTTATATTGTTTATTCACTCGTGTTGTTTGTTTGTTCGTCAGATCTTTTTTTCGTATTACAGATTTGGTCTTTTAAGCCCATTAGATTGTAGTAAGGCAATGATAGCTTAGTGGTAACGCATCCACTTGGAAAAGTCAAAGTGATGGGTTCAGACCTCAACTTTAACTTCTTGATTATCTGCTCGATAATATATTGAAGTCTGTATGTCTTTGAGTACCTAATTAGAACTGGTCTTTCGAATGACATGTAAAGTCCGCCAATTTGCGCTTGGCGAGCGTAGTGCACTATGGTTCCATTCGTGTTGATTGATGCTCGTGCCCAGTTGTGGGACGTCGAAAAGTACGTGTTCGATTTAATGAAATATATTTTTAGTTTAGATTTGATATGATTAGATACTCCTAGTTAATATTTTTGTAGAAGATGCCTTTTCTCCTTTGTCCATTAACCAAATATCTTTTTCTTTCTCTAGTTGCTATCGCCTATCGACTTGCTTTAGTATGTTTAAATATGTAAATATAAATAATAAATAATGTATTTTAAAAAGAAATCTGTTATAAGTACCTACCGTAAACACCTTAATATGCACTTAGTACAAAACTGTACAAACAGACACTTCAATTTTATTCATCTGTATAGAAGATAATAAAATAACAAAATTCTATTGTTTCTTTTAAATATGTATTAATAGACTAATTAAACTTGGCCCAATCCGAGACTCGAACTCAGAACCTCTGGATATGCAGACGTATTTGATAGCCACTAGACCAACGAGGCAATTTAAAAAAAAAACCAATTATACGTTAGACGGAAAATTGTTATTTCGTATTTTAATTTGTTACGGCCTTAATCTATAAGTGCGTTATTTCGAGATGCTCTTCAAAGAATAATTAGGTTCTTAGTAACAAGTAAGGTAAAGAGCTTTATAGCTTTATAGTCCAGGAGCTTGTTGCTTAGTTTGTTATCTTTTATATAAAAAAAATACGATGCCTACGAGCAATTGTTGTGTATTTCGTTATCTTCTTTGACAGAACACCTTTTATTTAATACATATTTTATTTTTGTCTAAACTGTAGTAATTATCCGGCTGACTCTCGGACTATACCAATTATTTGAAGATCAGAATATTTTTAGTACTGAAGTGCTTTAATAAATTATGTATTTATAATGATTTTAAGGATGAGGTTTAAGTAATTACACAATTTATTATAAAAATTATGTGTGTGTGTATGTTTTGTACTTCTTCATACTGACACGGCTGGACAGATTTAGATGGAGTTTAATACACAGATAGGTTATGACCATTTTATGGTGTACAGTTAGTAATAAAATTTACCAAAAGGTGGCGCTGCCCGTAAATAATGCTTAAGATACAAAAGACACACACACTCTAGTGAAGCCACGTAAGTCGATTGTCTATACTAATATTATAAACAGGTAGACTTTGTTTGTTTGTTTGTATGCTTATAATAAAATAAATAAAAATAAATATGTTGGGATATTAAGACACAGCGCCATCTAGTTCCATGGTAAGCTACGAGGCTTGTATTATGGATACCAGATAGTTGATACACTACACATATATAACTTTAAATACATACATATTATAAATAAATATAAACACCCATGACTAGAGTACAAACATTCGTGCTCATCACACAATTGAATGCCCCCATCGGGACTCGAACCCGCAACCGCTGGCACAGAAAGTAGTACAAACTGAGCCAAACATGTCGTCAAATTTTTGTTTGATTGAACGCGCTAATCTCAGGAACTACTTATCCGATTTGAAAAATTCTGTTTGCATTAGATAGCCAGTTTATTGAGGAAGGCTATAGGCTATATAATATCATAAATAATATATAGTTTTTCTATTCCATACTAACTGGTAACCTAGGGACGAACCTGAGCGAAGCGACGGTGAGTCGCTAGTTTTATATAATAAATGGAGATATATAATAACTCCAGGCATGAAACCTACATATTTTTCAATCTCCAACATTCAACATCCCTTATCAATAGAAATACATATATATCAATAACTTTGAATATCAGATTTATTATAAGCAAGCGTAGGCGACGACGTCAACCCACAAACGTGTATTAATAATGTTGATTTTATACACTCGTACGTTGGTTTGTAAGTTAAATTAGATATATTTTTCCAGTGCACGTCCTGAAAATATTTACCTGTAATTGGCTTTTCTATATACTCGTATATTCATTGTAGTAGCTTTCCTCTGTGTTGTGAATCGTTGTTTTTTTTAATTAAATTATTTTTTAATAGCAACTCGCGTTGGATGCCATATATGGGGTGGGGTATTCCACGCCAAATCGGACGGTTTCAAAAATTTTTATCATGATCAAAAAGATCTCAAAATTTACCAGGAAGCATCTTTTCAGAGGTACTAAAAAATACCAAAATATTTAAGAAGATCAAAAATATTTTTTTTTTTGTTTGATACCGTTCGATTTTGCGTGGAATGCCGAATGTCCCATAATATATAAAACAAAGTCGGGTTTGTCACAACACTTACCTATACCTCGAGAACTGTTGGACCAATTTTTATTATCTTTGATTTATTGTATTTGTCTCCGCTCAGAATAATAGGATGATTATTAAAACATCGGGAAAATATCACGAAAAAAATTTACATGTTAAAGCTTATTAATAACTATTTATATCTATTTAAAACGTATGTAGGTTTTTGTTACGGATTTTGATGAAATCTTGTACACAGATAGACTATGAGCTGGAGTAACTTAGGTTACTGTTAGTAAAGCTGCTTATATGCTATATTATAAACTAACGACTCACTCTCGCTCTGCTCGGGTTCGTCCCTAGGTACGTTGTAACGGTTAGTATAGATTTCTCAGATATGAGATATTTTCCTAGAGTAAAAAGTATTCTTTATCTTGACCCGGATAATCAGCTATCACCATACCAGCTTTCATCAAAATCTGTCCAGTGGTTTTCTCGTGATGCGTTACCAGATAGACAGACAAAAATTCTAAAAAGTATACATTCGGCCTCTGTATCGATAATAATGACTATTTCAGTAAGATTTTCCAAAAAATATTTAATGTACAGATTCGACTCAGAATTTTATTTATTTGTATGGAAAATAATAAAATTTTAATAGCTGTTTTGTATTGGCTTTGAGTGTAAAATTTAATCTTTAAAAATTCTCATGAGCTTTCCTCTTACTCACCTTCTATTACCACCACTCTCTATATTACACTGTTTTGCCCAATATTCTTTATCATAACATCTAATGTTTTTTTTTTTTTACCTGAACCTCCAACATGGGGGATGGAGTCTGTGTTTTCTACTTCTTTCATACCAGTTCTCGCTTTTATGCTTCACGCACTTTCATTCCGCATACTATGTCTTTCTATCATTCATCCGCATTCGTTCCTAACTATCTATCTATCTATTTTATTTAGTTTCTTTGTTCTTATACTATGTAACACGGGGATAATAATTGGGGGTAGTCGGTAATTTTTATTTACAGTTTAGGCTTATTTATATATGCTCTTATTATTAGACTTATCCTATTTATACACTATACGTTATATATGTTACCACTAATATACTATACTATATATGTTTAACATATTATTACTAACTCTTATTTCTATATCTATTATATACTTGTCTCTTAGAGCAGTTACGTTTAATTTATATTACCAGACGTACATACAACAATTGACACGAATGCTCAATTTCGCGACGTCGAGCTCCCCACAGTGCCGCTACGGGCCCGTGGCACGCAACGCGTGTACCCACTATATAAAATTACATTTAAATCGACTTGAATGTGTCGTTTAATATTTAACAACAGCTTTTGTTGTTATTTATCTTCAGTACTTTAGTTGTTTGGGGAGTTACTAATTATAGTGATAGGTTCGTTCGTATGAACATACGAATATTGTATACTAGCGACTCACCCTCGCTTCGCTTACGTTTTAATGTTTAGTATCGATTTCTCAGAGATGAGATATTTTCCCACAGTTAAAAGTATCTTATATGTAACATCTTATGTATATATATATAATAAAATTGTAACTTAGTCGAATCTGTACATTTTATATTTTTTGAGAAATATTATTGAAATAGTTTTTATTATCGATACAGAGGCTGAATCTATAGTTATTAGAATTTTTATTTATTTATCTGTCTGGAAACGTATGACGAGAAAATTACTAGACAGATTTTGATGAAGTTTTGTATGACGATAGCTGGTTATCCGGGTCAACATATAGGATACTTTGTGCTGTGGAAAAAAATCACATCTCTGAGAAATCTATATATACTAACCATTAAAACGTATCTAGAGAGACTAAAGCTGGATTTTTGCTTCATATAATGAGAATCGGTGCACAGTTATCGAGTAACATATACCTACAATAAAAACTTTTTAACAAAAAAATAAAAACCGACTTCAAACAAAAGCACTAAAAAGTAAAAAATAACTGATTGGTAGTTTTCATTTACTATACATACCTAATCAAATATTTTCGAAGTCGGTGTGCTTTGCTTTGTATGGGCTGGCACCGATTTCGAGAATATTTGATTAGGTATGTATTTAATAGGTAGGCTTTAATTACTTAGCCAAAGCACACCGACTTCGAAAATATTTGATTAGGTATGTATAGTAAATGAAAACTATCAATCAGTTATTTTTTACTTTTGTGTTTTTGTTTGAAGTCGGTTTTTATTTTTTTGTTAAAAAGCTTTTATTTTTCCCTTTTTAGTGTAGACAGTAGTAGTAAAGTAACAATTCTAACGTGTTAGGCTTGTCAAATCAATCAAAATAAGCCCAAACTCAAAACTCAATTATATTTCATGTGCATTTAGTAAAAAGCTGTCATCTCGACGTTACAAACAGACACTTCAATTTTATTTATCTATATAATTAAATAAAAACTATAAATTAAGTATTCATTTAATTATTATTTCTACAGAAAATATACGAATAGCTTACAAAGAATATCTTGTATCTGGTAAAATAAATACATCGCACTTCTTCTTCGTTAGTGGTTTGTATCGCTCTATCCCAACCTTAATCCCATAATCCCGTTTCTATCACGCCGTCTGTCCCTAGTACCAATCCCGTAATTGCAATACCGGGACTCTTATTGTATTTATCACGAAGAGACTTGATAATCTATACATATAATAAAATTGTAACTAAGCCGAATCTGTACATTAAATATTTTTTGGAAAATCTTATTGCAATAAACATTATTATCGATACAGAGGCCGCATCTAAAGTTTTTAGAATTTTTGTCTGTCTGTCTGTCTGTCTGTCTGTCTGACCGCACCCAGAAAAAGCACTGGAGTGATTTTGATGAAATTTGGTATGATGATAGCTGGTTATCCGGGATATAAGATACTTTTTACTGTAGGAAAATATCTCATCTCTGAGAAATCTATACTAACCGTTATGTAAATGTGGGTGGGAAGGACTCTGGGGTATAGAGTTTGTGTTGGTTTTTGATGATATCATAACTCTTAAACTAAAAGTTGACCCACAAAATTGAATAATAAGTGGGTAACAGAAGAAGTGCTCAAGAAGAAGATATATATATATATATATATATATATATATATATATATATATATATATATATATATATATATATATATAAATAAAAATAGGCAAAGCCAAAAGAGGTCAGTGCCTTTTTGTCCTCTGTTTGTCAACCAATTTGATTTTGACGACACGTTTGGTTCAGTTTGTAGTGACCCTACTTGCTGTGCCAGCAGTCGCGGGTTCGAGTCCCGCTGGGGGCATTTATTTGTGTGTGATGAGCAAGAATGTTTGTATTCTTGGGTGTTTATATTTATAATATGTATCTATTTTAAGTTATATATGTATAGTGTATCAACTATCTGGTATCCATAACACAAGCCTCGTAGCTTACCATGGTACTAGATGGTACTGTGTGTTAATGTACCAACAAAAACATATTTATTTATTTATCGCAAAGGTCATCAAGTATCTCAGAGAGTTTCAAGATGCTTAGAATAACTTGAATTCGAAACTTTAGTAGAAATTTCGATTCGAGAGCTTTAATTGAAGTGTTATTTTTATGTTATACGTTAGATAAGAAATAAATTACAATCTTTGACAGGGCTTTGATTGGAAAAACAGTTTTTATGCGATATTTTAATGAATCTTCTCACCTGCCCACTTAACAAATTAGAGATGCCGTTCATATTTCTAATTAAAAATTCAAAAAATGTAGTAGGTAATTGTGAGTTGTATCTACGCATCGGAAGCTCCATACCACCATATAACACAAGCTTACCTTTTTTCTCATATATTTAAAATATTATGTGTATGTATTTTTATGGTGTAAAACGGGATATTTACCATGTTTTTTATTTTTTATTTAGGTTAATGAGTCCTCGAAATTTCGGCACTGTTACAAGCGCCATGGTATACCCGTGAGGGTATACTGAAGACTGCTGGTGGATGTTAATTTTTTTTGTTTAGGTGATATATATATACATATTTATATTTTGGCAAACATACTGCGACACCTTTTAGCAAATTTTATAACTAACAGTAGGCCTCTATGTATCTCGTAGTTTATTAATGTAGAAAATTTTGTTTGAACTGTAGAATAGTTTAATATATATTAACTAAAGTCCTTAGTGAGCGGTTCTTACTTGGGCGTAAATAAACCAACCGGAACCAATAAACTGTGTACTGTGTATCCACTGTAACCGAATAACACCACAGATAAAATAAACACTTGAAACCCCCATTTTTATTATTATAAAAGAATAAAAAACATAATGAAATTTCAGATGAGTGGACACGAATAATTTCTATAATACGCGGAGGGCTTGTGAGTTATATGAAAGCAAGGCAAAATAGTCCTTACGGTATAAAAGTGTGGAAAAGTTTCTATCAGAGTCTAACTAAATAAATGTATGTATGTATGTATGTATGTATGTATGTATGTATGTATGTATGTATGTATGTATGTATATATATATGTATATATATATTTATATATATATATATATATACATATACATATACTTGTTGTCGATTCATAATGATTTTGAATGGTGCGTTTCCAGGCACGCGGATTGTGTTCATAATTTCATGGATTTTATTTTTTTTGCGTGGAACCCTGATTCTTTTTTAAAATTAAATTAGCCTAAGTTACTCCTTATAACATCGATTATCTGCCAGTGAAAGTCCCGTCAAAATCGGTCCAGCCGTTTCGGAGATTAGCAGGAACAAACCTACAGACGGACAAAAATTATAAAAAATGTATTTTTTTCTTATATGTAAGTGCCGTATATACTTTCATGTGAATTTAGTAAAACGCTTTTATTTTGACATTACAAACAGACCCTTCAATTTTATTTATCTGTATTGTCTGTATTGTATAGAATAAATTTTGCTCGTGTAGCTTATTTATACATGTACTTCTAAGTGCAGTAGCGTGATGTTAGATAGCCTATATTTTAGCTATCAAATGCGATAAGGTTTTATCAAATATGACGAAGTCTTTAAACTTGCAAAAAGTTGATAATATCTAGAGCTTCATGAAGCTTTATTAGTATGGACAGTTAGAATTTAATTTTAGTAGATCTAGGTTAACAATCTTAAATGAAATGTGTACATGAATGTATTCAGCCCTTTTAACGTCCCACTGCTGGGCACGGGTCTCCCTTCATACGAAGGGGATCAGGCCATAGTCCACCACGCTGGCCTAGTGCGGATTGGCGGACTTCACTTGTCTTTCGAAAACTTGCAAGGTTTTCTCAGACATGCAGGTTTCCTCACGATGTTTTCCTTCACCGTAAGGCAAGTGGTAATCATGTTAGAAATGATTCGCACATGAAAATATCAGAGGTGCGAGACCCGGGATTTGAACCCTGCTTCACTCGGTTTCATAAGCGAGCGCGTTACCACTGGGCTACCACTGCCTTCACATGAACTGCCTTGTACATGAATAAAGTGGTTTAATATAAGCTCTTGTGCTATACGCATTTGTTTCATTATACAAATTTTCATCCCCATTTTCACCGCCTTAAGGAATGATTTCCGGGATAAAAACTATCCTATGTCCTTCTCAGGGTGTCGAACTATCTTCTTATCAAATTTCATCTAAATCGGTTCAGTAGTTTCTGGGCTTATTCGGTGCAAACAAACAAACAAAAAAATCTTTCCTCTTTATAACATTAGTATAGATTATATGAATATTTTCCCAAATAAGTTAATTTTACCTAAAAAGTAATTCTATCTAACTTCTTGCATATCTAAATATATAGTTAAAAATGATTAAAACCGATTAATATAAAAATTAACTGTATTAGGTTTTTATATAAAGGAATTACATTATATGTATGTATGTACACGTATGTGGAATAAAAATCTAGTATAGAATTAACGGGACTAGTATTATAATGCGAAAGTTTATGAGCTTTTTACATCGGCTAGACCGATTTGGATGAAATTTAGCGCACAGATAAGCACCATAAAAAGACAAGAAAAATCAAGTATACAAGTAAATACTGTATATGAATCTATCTAGTATTAATTGGTCGGTAAGCTCGGAAGGTCTAAAATACCATAAAAAACAAGGGTTGTCGTAGGGTGTACAACACAATAGGCTGTCTAACAAAGAAGTTTATGGGGTCCCTTTATAGGGGATAGATAGATGTAAAAATAATTTTTACACGAATGCTCAAGTGTGATTATTTTAATAGATAAGTGGTTCTGTGAGTATAAAAAGCTTTTTTTTTTAATAATTACTTTGTTTGTTTGATTAAAAAAAATATAGAAAAAAATGGTAGGTTTTTTTTTTATTTTTGTATTATAACTAGGTGTGTTTTGACGGTTCGTATAGATTTCTCAGAGATGAGATACATATTTTCCCGCAGGAAAAAGTATCCTATATGTTGATCTGGATAATTACTAATATATCATCATACCAAATTTCATCAAAATCTGTCCAGTGGATTTCTCGTGATACGTTTCCAGATAGACAGAAAGATAGACAAAAATTCTAAAAACTATAGATTCGGCCTCTGTATTTATCATAATGACTATTTCAATAAGATTTTTCAATAATATTTAATGTACAGATTCGGCTTTAAGTTACAATTTTTACATATATATATATATGTATATGTATATATATATGTGTGTGTGTGTGTGTCATTTTATGTCATTTTTTTTTAAACTAGTGTTCACCCATTGGTGGAAATTCGACCATAATAATTTTTTTTTATTGATAGCACTTAATTTCCATAATAGCTACTTAACAAAATAAAAGAAAATCAGACGACAAACAGAGGAAGAAAAGGTTTTGAACTGTATTGTCTATGCCTACTTATATATAAACTAGCGGTTCGCATCTAGAAAAACACAAACAAATCTATCGCTCGGGAACCGTATATTCTTTCGAGATAAAAAGTAGCCTATGTGTTATTCCAGACTATAATCTATCTCTTTGCCAAATTTCATCTAGATCCGTTCAGCCGTTCTGGCTTGAAAGAGTAACAAACATCCATACATACTCGTTCTCACAAACTTTCACATTTATAATATTTATACAGAACATTCACGTAGTTCAAAGAAGGGCATTTTTAAATAACATCAGTCCCAATGTGTGTTATCGACTTCATAGTTTCTGTTGTAAACGGGTATAAGAAGGACTATGTAAAAAGTAATAAAAGTATGAAATCAAATGATAGCCCAGTGGTATCGTGCTTACTTGGGAAACCGAGTGAAGCGACTTCTAATCTCGGGTCTCTCACCTCTGATACTTTCATGTACGAATCATTTCCAACATGATTACCACTTGTCTTCCGGTGAAGGAAAACATCGTGAGGAAACCTGCATGTCTGAGAGAACTTAAGTTTTCGAAAGACATGTGAAGTCCGCCAACCCGCACTTGGCCAGCGTGGTGGACTATGGCCTGATCCCCCTCGTATTGAAGGGAGGACCACCCCCAGCAGTGGGACATTAAAAAGACTGAATACATACAATAAAAATATAAATTCTCTATATTTTGTAACAAAATCTACTTATATATTTATTGTGCTGTAAATTATAACGGTTTTTTACTCTTCCTAACGAACCCCAAAAACTTTTCATACTTGTCAAAACTTAAAATAGCTTTTATAATGAGAGTGATGGCTGTCATAATCGTATTGTGTGTCAGTTTTTAACTAGCACATTCACTCGGGATTGTCTGATAATGTACAATAGGTTTTTTAACAAAATGTCGTGTTTATATATAATATTTTTTTAAATGCTTTTACCACATTTCAATACATTTAGTTGATCTACAGCCAAACTTTCTAGCCGCTAGAGGGTATTATACTATAACAATAAAAATATTAAATGATCCTAATCATCTATCTATACAAGTATTATAAAGACGAAAGATTTTTTTGTTTGTTTTGACCGCATGAGCTCCGAAACTACTTGACCGATTTTGATGAAATCTGATAAGAAGATAGTTTGAGAGCCTAGGAAGGATATAGGATCGTTTTTATCCCAGAAACCATCACTTATGGGGATGAAAATGGGGATGAAAGATTGTATGGGGAAGCAATAAATAAATCTATCTTTTCGTATCATTTGTCGCGGGATTATTTTGGTTTTTGGTTTCTAACGTTTCGAATACATCACAGCAATCATGGTCACGGGAGAGAGAGAGTCGCGTAATATTATGGGAAACATATATAAATGTAGAAATTCTCAATCTGGGTTACGTAAATGAGGCTATAGCCGATTCGACTCCGGTTAGATTGGTGCATACGTATTGCAAAGGAAATGTGTTAGTTACGGCGTAGTACATCTAGGTCGTCGATCATTAACTCGACTGTGCGAAATGAAAGGGAGGTTGTGAGTTTAGGTTTGTGATATAATTTGTACTGTAAGTGGTTTTTTTTTTAAATAGGCTCTTCCTACCTAATAGGTACGTATCATATTATTAAATAACAGCTTTTAACTAAGTGTAAATAAAATTATATACGGTATTTATAAGAAAAACACAATTTTTAAATTTTTTATCCTCCTGTCTGTTTGTTTCGGCTAATCTCCGAAACGACTGGGTCGATTTTGACGGGACTTTCACTGGCAGTTAGTTGATGTTATAAGGAGTAACTTAAGCTACTTTTATTTCAGTAAAAAAATTAGGCTTCCATTAGAAACAGCCACTTCAATATCATTTATATGTAATAAGATCGTATTTATTTGTTCTCGCGTCAAAATTGAAACTCAGTATATGATGTAACTAATGCAATAACCGTACATGGAATTAAAACTGCTTTCAGAATCAATTTGTCTGCAAATACTGTATTAAACTTTTATAACGTTTATGTGATTGGACATTTGTTTGCGGTTTCGTTATATTTATTGTATACTAGCGACTCACCTTAGCTTGATCCATTCCAGCCATTAGCCATTTTCACCACCTTAATAGATGATTTCCGGGATAAAAGGTATCCTACGTCCTTTCCAGGGTCTCAAACTATCTTTTTATCAAATTTCATCTAATTCGGTTCAGTAGATCCAGAGATTACCCCCTACAACCTCACAAACCCACAAACTTTACCTCTTTATAATATTAGTATAGACTAGCTATATAATAACGGTATGTGTTACTTCAGCTCATAGTGACGGAGTCATCAGCGTAAAGGAGTATCAAATACGAGAAATGTACACATATATATATATATACAGACAAACTTTTCTATTTATAGTAGTTGTGCGACTGTTTGCTATCTTTATGTCAAATTTCTTATGACATATACATCCATACTAATATTATAAATTTGAAAGTGTGTTTGTTTGTTTGTCCTTCTTTCACGTCAAAACGCAATTATGTATTGGTGTGATTTTTTTTGTGGAGATAGTTGGGGGGTTGGAGAGTGACATAGGCTACTTTTTGTCGCGGGAGATTATGTAATTCCCACGGGAAAACACGTTTTAATATAACTCAAAAAATATTTTTGATCAGAATTACTTTCAAGTAATTATTTATGATCTTCGATATAATTAAATAAATGCGTGCTTGAGTATTTTTCAAAATTCATCCCATAAGGGGAAAAAATAGGGCATGAAATTTTGTATGAAACCTACCTTTTTAGAGATTTTTTTTGTAGTTCTAGCGCGGGCGAAACCGCGGGTTCCTCTAGTATATTATATACATGAACGAATTCTCTAATTCGTCCATGATTATATAGTACGTATGTCAGTAAAAACAATTTCGTTTGAAAATGTGAACCTTCAAAATAAAGGAGAGGCAATATATTTGCAACGACAAATTAGACCTTAAACAATTTTAATTCCCGGTACGGTTATTGCATTAGCGATGTATTTCTCGATTGGCCGGATTTAGCGATTCGATTACGGGTGGAGTCCGTTCGAGTGAAAAATGCACTACAGTACGTAGGGTGAAGACGGTCGGGCTCTCGTTAAGGTTTTGCTTTATAACAATTTAAATTTCTACTCGTAGCTCGTAACTCGTATTTCTTAAATAAATTGTATTTTCTATAAGTTTATATGATTATAAAGTATAATAATCTATATAAATAAAAATGAATGTGGATAAGCGCATAACTCAAGAATGGCTGGACCAATTCGGCTAATTTTTTTTTCTTGGTTTTAATAAAGAGAAAAAATGAAAAATTAACGAAAAAAAATTAAAATTTATATGGCTACCGCTGGCTAATAACAAACTATATCTATGTAAAACGTACCGTGTAGTAATTAAAATATCTTTGGATGGAAATAGCCAGTGAATTTAATTTTTTAATGCTTCAATCCGTTGTTAGGTACACTCATTTGCTCACCTAGCTGTAATTATGATTTGCTGAAGTTAGACTACTACTGAGTTGAGTAGAATTTAGTATTATATATGTTCAGCTTGTTTTTTGTTTGTTCGAAGAAAAAAAAGAAGGGCAAGCTTTTTAATATTATTCACGTGCAAAATATTTCGTATATATTTCAGTATACCTAATATAGCTACATCCTTCACTAGATTTTATGTGAAAGACTAACAAACATCCATACGTCCTCACAACCGTCCGCGTTTGCGATATCAGAACTAACGATAGATACTAGCGATTTACCTTCGCTTCGCTCGGGTGCGTCTCTAGGTAAATTTTAATTATTTTTGAGCGGAATTCTAATTTTTTCTAAAATAAAAATAACCTAAGTTATTTCTTATAACATCAGCTATCTGCCAGTGAAAATTCCGCCCAAATCAGTCTAGCCGTTTTGGAGATTAACTAGAACAAACATACAGACAGACATTTTGTTTGTCTGTGGGCGCTGAGTTCTCTAGAACTAGTCTGATGTGAGTTTTTTTGACATTTTATAATCTATTTATAGAGGGAGCTTATAAGGCTATCTAATATCACTGAAAAAAATGTTTTGTTTTTAAACTTTAAAACAAAACTATTTCACAGACTTATAATATGTTATATATTTTTTTTACCAATAATTAGGTCTTGACTTAGTTTTATAGTTCTGAGGTCTATATATGTATAGCTTGATCTTTCTATAATATGATCTGACGTAATGCGAGGTAATATGCAACGGTCATACCAGCGGTAGCTATTCAAAAATCCAAGCGAGCGAACCCAGTATTCATAAACTAGTTCATATAGTACAATCATGAAAAACTTAAAGAAATAATTATTTTTGTCTATTTTTAAACCTTCTCCATAATTAAAATGTATACTCTCGTATTTTAATATTTTTGTGTCGAGGTCGAATTCGCGTACCGTGATGAGAGTGCACTTTAAAATAACTCCACTACAGGGGCGTGAAATTTTAATTCATTTCAAACATTCAATTCAGAAACGATAATATTTTAAAATATGATTTGATTTTGTCCTAATATTGAATAACAGAATTGTTTATTAGTTTTTGGAAGTTTAAGTTGAAATTGGCTGTTTTTCATTCTTTTTTATTGAAAAGCCCTTCTCTCTAAAATAATAGATATATTTCATCGTAATATTTATTTCTTTAAAGGTGTTTTTAGACTTGTTTACATCTAAAAATATAAATTACTAATACAGTAGTAAGTTGGCAGTGGTAGCCCAATGGTAGCGCGCTTACTTAGGAAACCGAGTGAAATAATTTTACAAATGAAAAATGAAATATTTTTCATTTGTAAAAGTATATAGTAATAGTGTTGCTTAGTAAATAGTCTTTTTTAAATAATAGCAAACTAAATTAAAATTATTATTCTTAAATGATTTTAACCTTTTTCAAATTACACATAGAACAATTATGTGGCTTAAATAATTAATATTATATTTTATATTTTTTTCTTTATGGTTATAAATATAATAATGGCAACACTAAATATAGATTACTAATTATTATTTTTAAAATTGTAATAATTATAATGATAACAGCAAAAGATAAATGAATAATATTCCATATTCAATTATAAAAGTAATTAAAATTATAAAAATGTTTAAAGGTAAAAAATAAATGTAAGGTACTTTGGTACCATTTTTCAACTTTTTGAATTCATTTTGTTATATGTGCTGTCTGTAACAACTATATAATACCTTTGAGACATCTAACACCTCAGTCTCTCCCGTGACCATGATTGCTGTAAAGCATTCGAAACGTCGGGAACCAAAATTCCAAATAAATTCGCGAAAAAATCCGAAAAGATAGTTTTATTTTAAAAGGTAACTGTCAAATTTTTCTTATTGATAACACTAAAGCATTAATAACTTTTAGACCGACTTAAAAGTAAAATATATGTAGCATTTATTATATATATATATATATTTATTAGATACATGTCAACTAAAACTTCGCTTTGTCAGATTGTAAAAGAATGGCATTAATATCTTTCATCGATATCAAATTTGGACGTAATACAGTTAATTGTAATCGATTCATTAAAGTAATGTACCGACGATAATGACGATAAAATACGAGTAAATGGTATTTAATTGATGGCCGAATAGTGTTATAGTAGTCTAGGATACGTTTTTACTATGGAAGTAGCGGGATCGAATCCTGTTAGAGAAGTTATAAATAAATATGTTGGGACATTAACACAGCACCATCTAGTTCAATGGTAAGCTACTAGGCTTGTGTTATGGATACCAGATAGTTGATACACTGCACATGTATAACTTTATATACATACATATTATAAATATGGAATACAAACATTCGTGCTCATCTCACAATTGAATGCCTCCAGCGGGATTCGAACCGGCAACCGCTGGCACAGCAAGTATTGTCACTACAAACTGAGCCAAACGTGTCGTCCAGTAAATATTTGAATAGCTCATGTAAAGTCAAGGCCTAATCCGAGAATTATCACAACATATCTATACTTCTATACTATAATATAAAAAGGTAAAGTTTGTGAAATTGTGAGTTTGTGACGTTGTATCGGGTAATCTCTGGATCTACCGAACCGATTTTGATTAAATTTGGTTAGAATATAGTTTGAGACCCTGGGAAGGACATAGGATACTCTTTATCCCGGAAATCATCCTTTAAAGGGGTGAAAATGGGGATTAAAGTTTGTATAGGGAACCAAGGTAGGGACGAACCCGAGCGAAGCGTGGGTGAGTCGCTTGTTATAAAATGAACTCCCCGCTCCGTCTGTCTGTCTCTCTAAACGCGACAAACTCAAAATCGATCGGTTTTCATTTCTCCAATAGACGGAATGATTCATGAGGAAGATTTTTAGGTGTATAATTCATTAAAGGTTTTGTTTAAATTGCCAAATGTAACTATATCACCGTTATTGTACGTAGTTATGGAAGCAAGTCCCTAGTGTACACTCTACTTATATTATTACAAGCTTTCCATTAACTTGCAACATTTTCGTATGTAAGTTGCCAGTTTCAAAATTTACAAACTTTTTTTTCAACCGCTACCTAGTATCCATTTGACCTGTTTAGTATTTCGGTGATATTATAATGTAATGATACCATTGAGATGGTGTTGAGATGTCGTAGAGACTGAAACTCCCTGATGGCATATGGTAGGACAGTCGAATTTGGGCGTGTCTGTTTTTACTTTTTAATTCATATTTTTATAGCAAAAGCTAGCTAGTTTTTATTATTGTTAAATTGCTAGCGTAATAAGCTACGGTTATTGATTAGTGTTGTGTTATAACATTTTTTTTAAAAGGTAACACAAGCTTCAAATAAAATTAAATTACCCCATCTGTATTTAGGACTACTATTGAGACTATAATCTATTAAAAAAAAAACAATTTTGAAAATCGATTTACACTTGGCCTAAATATAGTTCATTAAACATACAAGTGAAAATATTGATGATTTCAGTACCTCTTTCATATTGAAATCGGTTAAAAAGCAAAAATTTACTTGTAAGGTTATGAAACCTACAATCCTTTATTTGGCTGTACGCTAGTTTATTTTAGCGAATTTTAAACGTTTGAACAAATTTTAGTTGCGAAAATACAAAACTCCTGAACCAATTTTCCTATTTGATCAAACATCCACCGATACAGAAACTACTACACGTATACAGGATGTAGTGAAAACAAACAGTTGCTCCAAATAGGCTGTATAGCGCGCAGGAAGTGACGTGACGTCATCGGCGGAACCATTTCCGGTTGTTATCCAATCGTTCCCGGGAAATTGTTCAATATGACACAAGTTTTGTGTATACGTCCAAAGTGGTTTGAGAATGTCTTTTTGTGTTTTATTATTATTATATTAGAACTAATTTAATGCGATTTGTGTAAAATTTATTGTAAATCTTAAGTAATTTTATATTATCTATATAAATAATAAAATTCTGAGTCGAATCTGTAGATTAAAGATATTTGTAAAATCTTACTGAAATAGTCATTGTTATCGATACAGATGCCGAATCTAAAGTTTTTAGAATTTTTGACTGTCTCTCTGGGAACGTATCACGAGAAAACCACTAGATAGATTTTGATGAAATTGGGTATGATGATAGCTGGGTATCCGAGTCAACATATAGGATACTTTTTACAGCTGGACAATATCTCATCTATGAGAAAACTATATTGAACGTTAAAACGTACCTAGGGACGAACTCGAGCGGAGCGAGGGTGAGTCGCTAGTTTAAATTAAATCTCTGTATGTAAGTCTGTGAGGAATCTATCTACTCTAAGCACACCAACAAACATATATGTAATATAACCTAAAAATCTACATATTATATTTGATTTTTTATATCATATTCGATTGTCGGACTCGATAAGGCTATAGAAATGAAAGTAGTTGAAACCTGACTTGTGTTTGTGCACACAAATTAGCATTTATGACATCTCCTGCTTATAATTTCTTTCGTCGCGGAATACTTTGCAGACTAATAAAACTTAAAAAAAAACCGACTTCCAGGTACTAAAATGTAGAAAATAACTAACCGGAGGTTTTCATTTAGAATAGACCCTTTAAAACAATTTTTCCAAATCAGTTCAAGCCTCTTCGAGTAATCGGTGAACATAAATTAAAAAAAAAAGATTTCGACGAATTGAGAACCTCCACCTTTTTGGAAGTCGGTTAAAAATGTGTGGGATTTTAGACAAGTTGACTATGTTACTATTTCTTGATATTTTACTATAAGTTGAGATTACTATGAGTATAAGAACGTAATTATTTTATTGATATATTGTAAATAATTATTAGGTATATTTAAAACTAGCATTTCCCGCGGCTCCGCCCGCGTTCAGATGACCAAAACTACTCTTACATTGCAGTTTTTGCATTTTTTCCTAAGAAATTGAGACATTTTCCCGCGGTAAAAAGTATCCTATATGTTGACCCGCATCACCAATCCAGGACCAGCAATCACCATACCAAGTTTCATCAAAATCCCTCCAGTGGTTTTTCTGTGATGCGGTAACAGACAGACAGACAGAGAAAAAATCTAAAAACTATACATTCGGCCGCTGTATCGATAATAATGTTTATTTCAATAAGATTTTCCAAGAAATATTTAATGTACAGATTCGGCTTAGTTACAATTTTATTATATGTATAGATGTATAGAAGAGCAACTGTTGAGTTTTTCGCATGCTCTCAGCAGAACTGCCTTCCGAGCTAATGGTAGATTCCTCACGGACGTACATAATGACAATTAATTTAAATTTAAAATGTAAAAATTAAAAATTTGTGTTTTAAATTAAATATGAATTAATAAATATTTTTAAAATTTTCCCATTTTTCTTTCCAGGTAAGTTCGCTGTGAATGCAGGGAGCAATGTTTCTTCAAACACGTCTAATAACGGTAATGTATATAATTAGCTGATGGGGTCGTTAAGGACAACTGAACTGAACTTCACAAAATATTTACAAGTGCTAGTGCCTAGCCCAGTGGTCGACAATTCGGCTATAATCATTATATATTGAAAATATGAGAAAAACATATTGTATGAATAGAATTTACCTATCTTTATAAAAATTGCAAATTGCATTTTTTTTGTTTATTGATATCGCTCGTCAATTTCTGCTAAAGAAACAAAAAAAATAAAAGAAAATCGGTTGATAAACAGAGGAGAGAAAAAGGTGCTGAACTGTTCTGTTTATTTATATATAACTAACTTTGCCTATTTATATATAAATCAGTCTTATTAATTGATATGTATCAAAAATTTATAAAAATTCCGTATATCTATACAGATAAATAAAATTGAAGTGTCTGTTTGTAATATAAAATAACAGCTTTTTACTGTATGCATATTAAATTATATACGGTACTTATAATAAAAAATCTATATTTAACATTTTTGTCTGTCTGTCTGTCTGTCTGTCTGTCTGTCTGTCTGTCTGTCTGTCTGTCTGTCTGTCTGTCTGTCTGTCTGTTTGTTTGTTCCGGCTAATCTCCAAAAGGGCTGGACCAACTTTGACGGGACTTTCACTGGCAGATAGCTGATGTTATAAGGAGTAACTTAAGCTACTTTTTATTTAAAAAAAAAAGAATTAGAGTTTCCCAGAACAAATTAAAACCTATCTAGAGACGAACCCGAGCAAAGCGAGATAAGTATCGTATAATTAATTATTATAAACCTATATATATATATATATATATATATATATATATATATATATATATATATATAATAAAATTGTAACTAAGCCGAATCTGTACATTAAATATTTTTTGGAAAATCTTATTGAAATAGACTTTATTATCGATTCAGAGGCCGAATCTGTGGTTTTTAGAATGTTTGTCTGTTACCACATCACGGGAAAACAACTGGAGGGATTTTGATGAAATTTGGTATGTTGATAGCTGGTTATCCGGGTCAACATATAGGATACTTTTGACCGCGGGAAAATGTGTCATTTCTGAGAAAAAAAAAACAAAAATTGCAATATAAGAGTATACTAATATGTAAAGCCTAAGAATTTAGTTTTTGGTCATCTGAACGCGGGCGGAGCCGTGGGCAATGCTAGTATAGAATATTTTCCAGCCCTGAGGCTATTTATGTCATTCATACATCCACTCTGAAAGTCAAAACACTGTATAATATATATTTATCACGTACACTACAATTGTCTCTTATAAGTTGGAAGCTCCACGTTAATTTGTTTTCTCCGCGAAGATCGATAGACGACAGGAGTGGGATGCGTTTCCATTGTACAACTTTAATTTTTACCAGATTTTTTTGTAGATTGATTTCATTCATATTGTGACTAGGGATAGTATGTACACAGCCCTTTTTTTGACGTCCCACTGCTGGGGGTGGGCCTCCCTTCAATATGAGGGGGATCAGGATATAGTCCACCACGTTCGCCACTGGCGGACTGAGAATGAGCATAAAAAGGGCTGAATATATAAATGCATCTGTACTAATATTATAAAGAGGTAACGGTTGTGACTTTGTGACGTTGTAGGTGGTAATCTCTGGATCTACTGAACCGATTTAGATGAAATTTGGTAAGAAGATAGTTTGGGACCCTGTAAAAGAAATAGGATACTTTTTATTCCGGAAATAATCCCTTAAAGGGGTGAAAATGGGGATGAAAGTTTGTATAGGGAAGCACTCTAGGGACGAACCCGAGCGAAGAGAGGATGAGTCGGTAGTGTTATTATATAGATAAATTCCATTCATATATGTTTTTTTATCAACTTTTTCAATAATGATGATGGTCGAGTTTCGACCGCCGCTGGTCGTTCTCTAGCACACTTACTAACGATACCCTCTAATCTACTCGTATTGGAAGTATTCCTGTAAGATATTAAAGATTTTGAGAATTAGTTGGATGTGAATTTAAAAAATTGAAATCCTATAAATGAAATTACAATACATAGCATTTACCCGCGGCACTGCTCGCGTAGTTGATAATTTCATACAAATATTTAACCCTTGAGATAAGATTGAGTTTCTAAAAATTCTTTCTTGTCATATTGGTTCTAACAATAACAGCTAAAATAAATAAATAAATAAATAAATAAATAATAGTGCTATATTTAATTATAATACTTATTAACTTTTTTTTAATGTTTACAATTAAAATCTACAAATATTGTAAGGTACTTTGGTGCAATTTGAATTTTTGAAATCGTTTTTGTAAAATAGTGGGTAGGCACTGTCTGTAACGAGTATGTGTTTGAGACGTCTAAAACCTTAAGTATCTCCCGTGACCATGATTGCTGCAAAGCATTCCAAACGTCGGGAACTAAAAATCAAAATAAATCCGCGAAATAATCCGAAAAGTTTTGTTTAAAACAAGTATTGCCCGCGGCTCCGCCCGCGTTCAGATGACCAAAAACCAAATTCTTAGGTTTTACATAATATTAGTATACTCTTACACTGCAGTTTTTGATTTTTTCTCAGAAATGACACATTTTCCCGCGGTAAAAAGTATCCTAAATGTTGACCCGGATAACCAGCTATCATCATACCAAATTTCATCAAACTCCCTCCAGTGGCTTTTTTTGTGATGCGGTAACAGATAGACAGACAGACAGATAAAAATTCTAAAAACTATAAATTCGGCCTCTGTATCGATAATAATGTTTATTTCAATAAGATTTTCCAAAAAAAAAATTAATGTACAGATTCGGCTTAGTTACAATTTTATTATATGTATAGATAGATAATCAATCAATTATTTCATTTTCCAACGAAAATATTGATATCTAAAAGCGTACTGGTAATCCATCATTCTCATGCTGGTGGCGCTGATGTTCTAAATGAATTTGATTAAAGTTTATATATATATATATATATATATATATATATATATATATATATATGTACATATATACATATATATTAAGTGCACCACCTACCATTTTATGTACCTCCTGAGTCCTCCACCCTAATTTGTTAATGTGGTTGTTTAAAAGGGATCGCTTCTAGCGGTAAGGCCGCCTGCCGTGCATTTATTTTTTAATATATGTCCTGGTAGAGAAAATCATTTTTAAATGTATTCCTTGTGTAGTGTGGTAATAAAATGTCTGTTGTACTACCAATAGTAACTAAGGGATATACTATGTGGTGCAATAAAAAAATACGAGTTCCTATTATATGATTCCCCTTACAAACTTTCATCCCCATTTTCACCCCCTGAAGGGATGATTTCCGCGATAAAAAGTATCCTATGTCATTCCCAGGGTCCCAAACTATCTTCTTACCAAATTTTATCTAAATCGGTTTAGTAGATCCAGAGATTACCAACGTCACAAACTCACAAACTTTACCTCTTTGTAATATTAAGTATAGATGTATATTACTAACTTCGCTTAGGTGTATCCCTAACTGCCTAATAATAGTCTGTGTTACTCCAGGTCATAGTTTATCTGTGGGCTAAATTTCATCCAAATCCGTCTAGTCCTTTTAGCGTGACCGAGTAACAAACATACATACATACATCCAAACCTTCACATTTATATATTTTTTTTTAATTATGTTGGGACATTACCACACCGCACCATCTAGCTCCACGATAAGCTACGAGGCTTGTGTTATGGATACCAGATATTTGATACACTACACATACTAGTATATAACTTTAAATATATACATATTATAAATATTATTAATAATTGTAATATTAGTCCAATATGTTAGTTGAGCTAGATTTCTTTAATCTAGAATAATTTGACACGGTGCAATGGACCCACAACAGAGACTTGCGACGTGCTCAACCCTACCGTACTTACAATGCAGGGTGCACAATTGTTCCACTAGAGACCCTTATTGGCTGAAGATATTCGGAGATGCCCAATAATGTGTTTCGTATATAAGAATCCTTTGACGATTGTTTCGATTTATATAAAAAAATATGTCGATATGTTTGTTGTACGTGGATTTTTTGGTTTTTAAAACCGAGTTCACAATAAGGTGTAGCAGATTACTCAAGCTGCGTGATTTTCTGTGTGGTCTCGTTAAGTTTATGTAACTATCTCCCCAACATCCATTTGTTAGGGTGGGTTTGATTCTTGATTTTTTTTTATTTTTACAAAATGATTTTGAAATTAGAATACTTTTTTAATTTAAAAAAGTAATTTTGGTAAGATTCATATTATAGATCTATTGATGGCGTCGACAAACTATTTATGACTAGCGGCTCACCCTCGCTTCGCTCGGGTTCGTCTCTAGGTACGTTTTAACGGTTAGTGTGGAATAGATAGACTATATATTATATTACCGCTTCGCTCCCTTGGGTAGTATGATATATGTAGGTATATACCTACAGCCTTCGTCAATAAACGGGCTATCTATTGCAGAAAGATTTTTTCAAATTGGATTAGTAGTTCCTGAGATTAGCCCGTTCAAACAAACAAACAAACTATGCCTCTTTATAATATTAGTAAACATATACAACTATTCGTTTTGGAGTTCCGCGAATACACAAAGACTGTCAATGTTTATTGTTTTTGTAAACTATTTCATATTAGAGATGGCCACTTTAATTTCAGTTTAATAGATAATGCAATGTACAGCCCTTATTACCGTCCCACTGCTGGGCAAGGCAAGGCTCCTCTCTTCAAGTCGAGGGGTATAAGGCCATAGTCCACCACTCTGGTCAAGTGTGGGTTGTTGAGTCTTTTGAATTCTTGCTAGGATCTCTCAGACATGCTGGTTTCCTCGCGATGTTTTCCTTCACCGTAATGCATCGTAACAAGAAGTAAAAATGTTGAAAATAATTCGCACATGGAATTATTGGAGATTAGAACTTTGCTTCACTCTGTTCCAAACGAGCGCGGTGCCACTGTGCTACCACTGCCATAGATAATGTGTTTAATACAAATAGCTTTCTAATAAAGGCATTGAGACTATTGCTCATTAACGAAAAAGGTATTATATATATTATTTTGATTGTCACGTCCCATACACGAGTCACGTCTACCCTTGAAAGTTAAATTTTCAGCGTAAAATTAAAAAAAAAACAATCTATTTAAATTGAATACATCGTCCTTTTTTAAAATCAGTCAAAAATAAAAAAGATACTAATTGCACATCATTTGATACAAAATAATTTTATGAGCGAGAACACATAGCTCTGATTAACGTACGGTTATTAATATTCAACTCACTGGTATCACTGATTTGCCCTTACAGCCCGCGAATAATATTATGATGGCAACTCTGAACACGTATACACTTGTATTGACTTGTTAGTGGTGCTTTATTGTTTGTTTGTTCATATGTACGTTGTTTTTAAATGGATTTTCTATTAAACTGTCGAGTTTACTCTTAATAGTAGACAGTCTCAGGTGATACAAGTTTCAGTATCGAGAGTATTTAGTGTTAGCTCGTGATATGTGCTAGTAGGTATACCAAATTTTATCTACATACATACACACAAACTTTCGCATAATCAGTACCACCCACTAAAACCCAACATAACCTCCCCCATCTTAATGGGGCGTCGCAAGATCGCTTAAGCATTCAACCACGAGGCACCGACTCAGGTCTGCCGAAGCAGACCATATAACCAACAGGTTGCTGTCTCGGTCCACTGTGCCGTCAGAAAAGTACCAGCAGCAACCCGCATGCCTCCCTGTGCGTTTCCTGGCTTCGCGCCCGGCTGAATTCATCATCATCTCCCTGCCTATTTTCCAATCACTTGGGATCGGCGCAGTACATGTTCTATTTGGCAAAAGTTTTACGACTGGCCGCCTGCCTGATATCAACCCTCCTTGGGAATGCTATTGCTTATTGTGGACTTCTTGTAAATATGCATATTCGCTATTGTTTTCGTTTAAAACATTTTTTATAGTATTACTCAAGTTTTAATGTAATTTTCTGAATTTTGAAATAAATTTTGAAGAAACAATAAATTTTGATTTGATGTTGTCAAATTTTTGACAACGCGCCCGGCTGAATTGCGGGACGCTAATGAGCTCCCCGACCACGACAAGGTGATTGCAAGTTGGGTGGATATGAACAACACCTGGCCACAAGCTAATCTATTTAACGTCGTCAACCCAATACACAGCGATAGCCAAACAGCAAAAGTAATAGAATAAGTCGTACATTTTTACTATCCTAAGACTCTACACCTTCTATCGAAACTATATAGTATTTTACACGGTCGCGTACGAACGAAGTACAGTTTTATTATATGTTTTCGAAGTAATACATCTATCTGGCTGTCAATGTGGAGAGCTATTTATTATCTCGGCTCGATATGAGTTAGGTCCCACTTAGGTGTGTAGGTAATAAGAAAACCCCGTTTTATAGTTTTAAAATGCTTTATGGGGTTGATTTGTTTGGTTATGTGGGTGTTGGATGGGTTTTTGTTGGCTGAAAAATGTGTTTAGTTCTATCGTGTCATTGTTTCATTTAAATTCCTTCAACTTTTTAGCGTGTAGGAATAACAGTATTGACGATACGTTTGGCTCAGTTTGTAGTGACTCTACTTGCTGTGCCAGCGGTCGCGGGTTCGAGTACCGGTAGGGGTATCAATTTGTGTATGAGCACGAATGTTTGCACTTCAGTCTTGGGTGCTTATATATATAATATATATGTATTTAAAAGTGATATATGTGTAGTGTATCAACTATCCGGTATCCATAACACAAGCCTCGTAGCTTACCATGGAACTAGATGGTGCTATGTGTTAATGTCCCAACATATCATTATTATATTATTCTGATAGAAGACTGTTGCTTAAACAATGACATATTGTTCAACCTAAGGTTGGGTAATATACATGTCTGCAGAAGACGTATGGAGGCAGATTGGAGGCAGATGAAACTCCAGTCCATCTTTTAGAGGCGTATGGACCCTCTTATCCACGAGCGCAGTATATATATATATACATATTTATATATTCTATTTTAATTATTATCTTTCTGAAGTAAAAGTAGCCCTAGTTACTCCTTATAACATCAGTCCCGTCAAAATCAGTCCAGCCGTTTCGGAGATTAGCCGGAATAAACAGACAGACAATTTTTAAAAAAATTGTGTTTTTCTTATGTGTACCGTATATAATTTCATATGTATTTAGTATACATATTATCATTAATTTGACATTACAAACAGACACTTCAAATTTTATTTATCTGTATTCTGTATATTATACTAAGCTATTTATGAATATAGATAACAACTTACCAATATTATTACGATATAATAGTTAATGTACAAGTAAAATATTACGTGTGCCTAACCCTCTATTCCCGAGTGTGTTAGACGTGTTCTTATTACCTAGGTCTTGTGGCCGAATGCCAGTGGTTACGACCTAGATACCTAAGTGAAATCGCCACGTGCTCTCCGGTTGCTTTGATTTAAATATACTGTATAATGGTAGGTCATGGTTTCATTTGCTATTTGCTTTATGGAGAAAGAGAGAAAATGAGCGAGTATACGTTTTGCATTTTAAAAGATACTAGCGACTCACCCTCGCCCCGCTCGGGTTCGTCCCTACTTACGTTTTAACATTTAGTATAGATTATTCACAGGTGAGATATTTTCCCACCGACCCGGATAACCAGATATCATCATACCCAATCTGATCAACATCTCTCCAGTAGTTTTTTGTGATGCGTTCCTAGACAAACAGACAGACAAAAATTCAAAAACTATAGATTCGGCTTCTGTATCGATAATAATGACTATTTCAATAAGATTTTCCAAAAAATATTTAATGTACAGTTTCAGTTTCGACTCAGTTAGAATTTTTTTATGTATTAAATACTCACCCTCGCTTCGCTCGGGTTCGTTCCTAGCTTGTTTTCCAATACAAACTTTGATCCCCATTTTCACCCCCTTAAGGGATGATTTCCGGGATAAAAAGTATCCTTTGTCCTTCCCGAGGTCTTAAACTATCTTCTTACCAAATTTCATCTAAATCGGTTCAGAAGATCCAGACGTTACCCCCTACAACGTCACAAACTCACGAAGTTTACCTCTTTATAATATTAGTATAGATATGTATATTGTATGTATATATCATATTGTTTAAGAAGAGAACTCTTCCAAGATTTATTTTACTGCTATTCTTACCCGGCTGTTTTATTACCATTCTAAAGTTGAAATTTTATGACGTATATGGAAGAACGGTTTTATAGTTTACAGTCATTTGATGTTTTAAATTTTAAAATTGTACACCCAAAGGTGCGGGTTCGAGGCTTTCTGCATTTTTGATTTAATTTTCAATTTGGTTAAGTTTCCTAAGTGGTATGTGGTAACTTGAGACGTGATGTTAGTTGGATATGACGGCTTTAGGTTTTTTTTTTATTTACATAGCGAAGTTTATATATTCACGCTTATGATGCTTAGTATGGAATAGGTAAACTTTATATACATAGGTATGATGAGTTTTATATCCTTTACTTGAGTAATGATTGATTCCCCATACAAACTTTCACACCTATTTTTACGTCCTTAAGGGATGATTTTCGGGACAAAAACTGTCCTATATCCTTCCCAGGGTCTCAAACCATCTCCATACCCTGTATATAATTTCATATGCATTTAGTAAAAAGCTGTTCTTTTAACATTACATACAGACAGACCGATTATTATCCCATTATTCTTTTACTTTACCAGCCGTTCCAAAAATATACAATTTATATATCTATTAATGCAGAAAAAAATAAAGCTTTTATTATATATATATATATATATATATATATATATATATATATTTCCAAAAGAACATATATACATTTAAAAAGTTAAATGTATGTAAAATTATAGCAAAATACGTACAATTAAGATAAGACGTCTGTATGGACCGTTCGCCACTGGTAGGTACTTGAACAAAGCTGGGGTAAATTTCTAGTGGAATATGATAGAGATTTTTACAATCAAGTCCAATTAGAAAAATGTTAATCTCTTGTTGAAATCCTAATTTAGATTTCTGCACAACGAAAATCTCAAGTAAAAGTTAGTATAAAAGGGTTAGAAGTAAGTACTGCCTCTATAACAACAGACGCTCTTAAGGCTTATTAGCCATTTCTCCCAGACGTTCTTAAGGTTTACGAAAAGTATAGTGCAAAATATATAAGTATGCTAAAAATGTATATTCTCCAAGTAACAAATATGTATGTATGTATGTATGTACATTGTACAATGAAGACACGTTTGGCTCAGTTTGATGGTCGCGGGTTCGAGTCCCGCTGGGGGCTTTCATTTGTGTTATGAACACGAATGTTTGTACTCCAGTCATGGGTGTTTATATCTGTAATATGTATGTATTTAAAGTGTAAATATGTATAGTGTATCAACTATCTGGTATCCATAACACAAGCCTCGTAGCTTACCATGGATGGTGAGATGAGAGAGGGTGAGATGGTGCTGGTTGTCAATGTCCCAACATATTTCATTATTTAAAATGAACATAGGTGAATCCATACTAATATTATGTGAGGTGCCTCGGTGGTGTAGTGGCTAGCATGTACGGCTGCACATCCGGAGGTCCTGGGTTCGAGTCCCGGGTCGGGCCAAGTTTAGTTATTGAGTCTTCCTGTATACAGGAATTACTATAGTAAGTCTCAGTAACAGCCCGGAGTTGGGAAGTTGGCGGTGTTTCACCCCCGTGCCTCGGAGAGCACGTAAAGCCGTCGGTCCTGCGCCTTAACTCTCACCGGTCGTGTCGAGTGGTCGTCCCACCGGAGTATGAGAGTGATAGGAATAGAGAGTGCACTTGTGTCTGCGCGTACACTTGAGCACTATAATATCTCCTGCGCAGTTGGCTAATCTCATTGAGATTGGCCGCCGTGGCCGGCATCGGCTAGGAGAACATCATCATCATCATCATTATGTGAGGATGGATGGATGTTTGTTACTCAATCACGCCAGTACGGCTAAACGGATCTGGATGAAATTTGGCACAGATATAGATTATAGTCTGGAAAATCACATAGGTCACTTTTTTCCCGGAAAAATGTACGGTTCCCGTGGGATACATTTGTTTTTGTTTACGTCTAGGAACGAAACCGAAGCGAGGGTGAGTTGCTAGTAGGATAAATGCATAAGTATATTTGTGTATGTTTGTTACTCCTTTACGCTGAACTGGGTTGACGGATTTGGATGAAATTAAGTATACAGATAGACCGTAACCTGGAGTACCTGGAGCAAGTCGCTAGTTTTAAATTGTTGTGGATTTTCCATTTTAGCTTCTTACGTGGCGTAAAAATACCAGATTATTTATAAATTGTATTGATATATAATTATATATTTTTTTTTCATAAATTTCTGAGAAACAGGTGCATACTACTTCTCAACCCGTTAACAGAAAAATTAAATATCTTAACTTGGCCCGACCCGGGACTCGAATCTAGGAACTCCGGATTTGCAGCCGTACATGCTAGCCACTAGACCACCGAGGCAAAAATGTAATATAGTGCCAAATCAAACACCCACAATGTTTAATTACTCCAATATAATCAAGATGTACACAGTCGAGGCCATGGGAGTGAGGACACGCCTCGTGTGTACAGTGACGATAGTGATTGAGTAACTCATTATTGTCTGATGTTAGATTGATATTTGTTTATACTATCTTATTGAGGGGCCCTCCTCCGCTCCTGCATCCATGGACCATTTAAAAAAAATCTAAATATTTTATTCAGCGTTGGATTATTACAAATTTTTTACTGAACCTATGTGCTATTCCAGATTGTAATCTATCTCTGTACCTAATTTCATTCAGATCCGTTCAGCCGTTCTGGCTTGATTGAGTAACAAACATACATTCAAACATCTAAACTTTCACATTTATAATATTAATAAGATTGACATAAAGTTCCAAGCCAGATCTCTAGTGGTCTTACAAATACTTAAAAGTTAAGTAAAGAATTGAAAGAGACAAAACAAAAAAAAATATTCCTCCCTACGTTGATTCCCAATACAAACTTTCATCCCCATTTTCACCCCTTTGAGGGATGTTTTCTTGGATAAAAACTACCGTATGTCTTCTCAGGGTCTCAAGCTATCTTCATAGCGAATTTCATCTAAATCGGTTCAGTAGTTCCAGATATTACTTCCTACAAACAAACTCACAAACTTTATTTACCTCTTTAAAATATTAGTATTAACATGGATATTTTGGTGTTTTTGAGATACGCGACTGCTCCAGTTGAATCTCTATTATGTTTACGCTAACATAGCAGTTATTATAGCTCTATTGTTAAAGTAATCGTAATATTTGTTAGAAATTGTAGTGGAACGCGATTACAACTGTAAAGCAGTTATGATAATGCCTATTATAATAATGGCTTTGAACGCTTATTGAATGGTTTACAAGTACTTACGTTATGAAATAAACATGCGAAGTGGAAAGAATTTTTTAACGGAGTAATATCTTTTTTTTATATACGCACTAGCAGAACCCGCGGCTTCGTCCGCGCTAAATCTACAAAAAAAACTCTAAAATAGTAGGTTCCATACAAACTTTCATTCGCTATTTTACCCCGTTATGGGATTAATTTCGGAAAATGCTAAAACTTGTATGTAATTAATTATATTGAAGAACATTTAAACCAAGTTTAAAGTAATTTTGATCAAAAATATTTTTTTGGTTTGTATTATAACGTGTTTTCCCGTGGGAAAGAGATAATTTCCCGCGGTAAAAAGTACAGTCTCCAGCCCTCCAACTATCTACACACAAAAAATCACGCCACACGCCGTTTCGACGTGAAGGAAAGACAAACAAACAAACACACTTTCACATTTATAATATTAGTATGGATATATATTGTGATTTTTTTTATTTTATCAGATTTATCTTGATTGATTTATTTTGATTTTGATTATTGTGACATGTAATGTCAATTTGTAACATCTGAATTAGGTACTCTATTTTGACTTTGTTATTATTTGATCAATTTCTAATTTGACTTATATTATTTCATTTCTTTTTTTGCATTATTTAAATTAATTATTAGAGCTGACAGGTTTTGACTTTATATATATTAGTACCTGGGCGACAGAGCTTCGCTCGGAGTTCTTTTTTGTTATATCGTATTTTTTAGATAAAAAAAGAACTAAAAATTTAAAGAATAAAAAAAAACTAAAGTGGATACTTTGTATCGGGATTAATATCGGGATCCGAACCCGGACACCTGTGATTGTCAATCTTGCACCTTAGCCGCTTGACCACGATGTTTATGCCCGAACGTGCGAAATTAGCGACCATATCTTGCATTTAATAATGCGATAGAAAACCGCAATAAAAACTCGCAAACACGCGTTTTCCCAGGCATATGGCTAATCAATACCAAACAAATACAAAACATACCAAATTTCTGCGAAATCGTTAGAGCTGTAGCTAAGTGCGGGTCGGCGGTCTTTCGAAAACTTGCTACGTTCTCCGCTGGATGCATGTTTCCTCGCGATGTTTTCCTTCACCATTGATTTTAAATGGGTCATCATGTTGAAAAATGAAACGCACATAAAAATACCCATTGTGCTAGATCCGGGATTTGAACCCAGTTCACTCGGTTTCCCAAGCTAGTACGTTACCACTGGGCTACCACTGCCCACTACCACATAATTACCTTAGGTATGAAAAATTAACAATTTAAAAGTTTCATTTTTTTTTAACTTAGATCTATGTCCATCTCTAGTTGTTCTAACAAGATCTAGTATATTAAAATTTAAAAGTAATAAGTTGAGTGTTGGAGGTGCGCGAGTGCTGTAAGATAAAGGCCTCACAGCACTCGTACACCTCCTACACTCAACCTAATGATATCAATGTATATAACCAAGCATTTTACATACTATTTTTTACGCAATATTTGGCCTTCCAATACTATTAGCGAGGTAACGTACACAAACAAACACATCGATTTTCCGACCTTACTTGCTTAAAGTTGCGACTACCTGTTACTCACAGTAAAAAAAAATGGATTAGAATTCTAGTCTTTACATTGAAAAGAATAAGAGCTATAATCCAATATTGTTTAGTTTCAGGGTCGATTATTACATTTAAAAACAACCCTTAAGAATATTGTGATAAGGATGTCTCAGTGTATAAGGGTTGGTGTACACTTTACTAGCGCCAGGGGACTGATACACGCCCGTCCCCTGTTTGTAATGTGATGTCATCGGAAGGAATTTTTATGGTGTTGTTAATAATTGATAGCGTTTTATTGGTATAGACGTATGTAAGTGGGAAAACCCCTTTAATGTCTGAGACGTCTGATCGATTTCATATATCCTCAAGGCTAAGTCTATTTAGATTATAACCCTCTATATAAGTAGATCTATATGTACATGTATTTTTAACACTAGCGTTGTCTCGCGGCTTCGCTTGCATCTTTTAATTTGTAAAATTCGTCCGCTCTCGTAGGTCGTAGCGCGATTTAAAGTAGCCTATATACATATAACCTTTCTCAATAAATCTTGTGTATAAATGAAAATGAATGTTCGTATGTTTGTCCTCGATTTTGATGAAACCCTGGTGGGTTATTCTGTACCTGCGAAGGCTCCTGGTTCATAAAAAAATATTTTTTTCTTAGCAAGTTTGTCTTTTGGTTTCTAAATCATTCAAGTTTAGGGACGCACTCAAGCGAAAGTAGCTTAGATAACTAGTCTGTACTAATGTTATAGAGTAAAAAAAAGGGATTTTGTATGTTTGTATGTTTTTTTGTAACGGAAAAACTAAAAATCCGCTAAACTGATTTAGATGAATATTGGTAAGAATATAGTTTGAGACCCGGGGAAGGATATAGGATAGTCTTTATTCCGCAAATCATCCCTTAAGGGAGTGAGAGGGGGGGGGGGGTGGAAGTTTGCAGGGCGAATTAACCATTTCTCAAGTAAGGGATATGAAACTCATCATAACTTTGTATATATGTATATACTAATATATAGTCTATTCAATATTAACCGTTAAAAGGTAACTAACGACGTCGCTAGTAGGCTTAAAATAAAACATGAAAAGAATTTTTCAAACCGGACCAATAGACATAGAGATTATCACGTTCAAACATAAACAAACAAACAAACAAACAAACAAACAAACAAACAAACAAACAAAGAAACAAACAAACAAACTATTCAGCTTTGTATATTGGTATAGATAAAGCGTATATTTGTGTCAACGGCTGATCTGATATGTTAGATTCGCCAGATCGCAATTTGCCTAGGATTTTTTTAATCTATTGTAGAGGTTATGGTATCTATAATTTATATTATAGATAAACAATCGGAAGATTCGAGAAATCGAGAGAGAGATAGAGAGAGAGAGAGGAATTAAAAATTATTCATTTGTTTTTTTTTTGTTATTAATATTTAATATGGGTAATGAAACCTAGTTACCGTGTGATTTTTATAGGCAATAAAGTTAATGAGTGAATTTTAACGAGGAAATTATTATAGAACGGCGTATAAACTCCTATTTGGGTTTAATTTGTCCAAAATATTCAGAGTATATTTAAATAAATAATATGTTGGGGCATTAACACACACCACCATCTAGTTCCATGGTAAGCTACGAGGCTTGTGTTATGGATACGAGATAGTTGATACACTACACATATAAAACTTTAAATTTATACATATTATAAATATGTATAAACACTCATGACTGGAATAGAAAGATTCGTGCTCATCACACAAATGAATGTCACCAGCGGGACGCGAACCCGCGACCGTTGAAAACTAAGCCAAACGTGTCGTCAGATTTAGGAATACTTTATTAAAAAATATAACTATCTTTTTGGATTTTTTCGCGGATTTATTTTGATTATTATTATTGGTTCCCGAGGTTTCGAATGCTTTACAGCGATCATGGTCACGGGAGAGACTGAGGTTTTAGACGTCTCAAAGGAAATTATATAGTTGTTACAGACAATGCCTACTCACTAAATTAAAATTAGCAAATATTTTAAGTTACTTTGGTGCCATTTTTGTATTTTTGAAATCATTTTATGTATTGTGGGTAGGCAATATGAGCAGTGGGACGTTAAAAGGGCTTAATTTAATGGCTGAAAACATTTGCGTCCGAAATTATACTAATATATATAACTAGCATTGCCCGCGGCTCCGCCCGCTTTCAGATGACCAAAAACCAAATTCTTAGGTTTTACATATTGGTATACTCTTACAATGCAGTTTTTGTATTTTTTCTGAAAGATAAGATATTTTCCCGCAGTAAAAAGTGTCCTATATGTTGACCTATCCTATATGTTATTGTTTTTTTGTGATGCGGTAACATACAGACAGACAGACAAAAATTCAAAAAACTATAAATTCGGCCTCTGTATCGATAATAATGTTTATCTCAATAAGATTTTCCAAAAAATATCTAATGTACAGATTCGGCTTAGTTACAATTTTATTATATGTATAGATTAGTAAGGATGTTGTCAATCTGTATTTTTTTTATTTTGTCAATTATATTACCTCTAATACTGTTGAATGATCCGTAGAAATAATGAGATATTTCATTTGCGTTTGCACACAAAAGGCGCGGCCGTCCCCTGGCGTATAATGCGAGTGTAATGACACTGTCGCAAACACTTGCAAGTGTTCACCGTTTGCGTTGCGGTCATTTTGTAGATATATCGGTTTTAGTGGATATTATGTGACTTGACTTTGCAAAAGTGTGTTCTGTTCTTATTTTTTGATCGATTGTTCCAAAAAAGATATGTTATGTTTTGATACGTTTTGTAGCGGAAACGGATTTATGAAACTGACTACTTTAATAAACTAGCGACTTATGCTTAGCTCGGGTGCCTCCCTAGGTACGTTTTAAGTTTTTTGAGCGGAACCCTAATTCCTTTTCTAAATTATTTTAGTAGCCTAAGTTACTCCGCATTATCAGCTATCTGCCAGTGAAAGTACTGTCAAAATCGGTCCAGCAGTTTCGGAAATTAGCCGGAACAAACAGACAGAAAGTAACTTTTAAGTAACGGCTGAACGGATTAGGATGAAAATTTGTATACAAATAGACTTTGACTTCGAGTAACAGATAAGCTACTGCTATGCACCTACTGAAGTACGAGCGAATCGAGGCTAATAGGCGGGCTTATAATATTAATAATGATGTTTTGTAACTGTAATATAGTGTTAAAACTCACTTATTTTTAACCGACTTTATAAGGAGGTATTTAAATTATATCTAACTTCAATGAATAAGAAAAAGGCGTCTCATACAAATTTCAAGAAAAAAATACTTCTTTAAGACCTGAATTTTTTTTTTGTTTTGGGAAATCCAAACCTTGTGTTCTCTATTAAAAACGTAATAAATTATTATATTGTAATCCATACTAATATTATAAATGTGCAAGTGTGTTTGTTTGTTTGTCTTACTTCCACGTCGAAACGGATAGACGGATTGACGCGTTTTAGCGCGAGCGAAACCGCGGGTTCTGCTAGTGGTACTATAAATATAAATAACGTCACCCAGCATTAGGCATACCCATATACATTGTTCGTATAAAATTATTCATTGGTCTACCGAACTCGACCTTTTCTCGATAACTTTTGTAATACCATCCCTTAGTTCTGGAAGTGATTAATCTATATGTATCCCGATACCCTACCAGGTGATATGTTTTTAACCACGTTAGCTGTGGAATTGGGCAAATTTATTTTTATTTATAACACTTTATTGCACAACAAAAAATATGGTGTGCAAAAGCAGCCTTATCACTAAAAGCGATATCTTACATAGATAGAAAAGGATGTAAGAAAATAAGTTAGAAGAGCGGAAAGGTGCATAAAGTGCTAGTCATTAAAACTTAATATAAATAAACATACATAAAAATTTACATATATAAAATACTAATTTCACCATATAAGTTTTTATTATATATAAATAAAAATACGTATACATAATAATATAATAGTGTATACCTATGTGTCGTTCAGTCCTAAAATTGACTACTGCACCGATCCGATTTTTTCTTTTCTTGGGAATTATATGAGATCACACTTCCGGTAAAATTTACTTTATAAAGATTATGAAAATTGATTGATGATGTAAACCCACTATTTACATCATGGATTCATCATCATGCCACCTCAATGGTATCAAATTATAGTAATTTCATTATTGCAAATTAGTCTCATTTTGCGAATTTGGCAGTGTAGAGCCCTGTAGTGCGATGCTCGGGAAACCAAGTGAAGCGACTTCAAATGGTGGGTCTCGCACCTCTGATATTTTTACACTTGGCCAGCGTGGTGGACTATGGCCTGGTCTCCCTCGTATTGAAGGGAGGCCCACCCCCAGCAGTGAGACATTAAAAAGAGCTGAATACATTAAATACATACATACATATATTCAATTTTTTATTTGTTATTTTTTTAAGTTACTACTTACTATATATACTCTAAGACCACTTTTTTGAATGTTAAAAAAATATTAAAAATAAAAAACGTGAACCATTTCTTCAGTCAATAGAACTTTTTTTTTTTAAAGATTATTATTTATTTTGTTATGATTTTAAGTTCTCAGTTTTAGTGTTGACACTAAGTTGGAATAATTAAAACTGAAGTCGTCTAAAATTGGGCGCTATGTTAGGTTTGATGTTGAGCTTCTAATATAGCTTTTTGTTGCTTGTTGTGTCGATTGTCACGGGTTTGATTTCCGGTCGTTTCAAATTTTTACTAGGTGAAGATAGATAGAGCAAGAAATACGCTTTTTGACCGATTTCAAAAAAAGATTTGGTAAAACAGTTCTGTACCTTATTCTCCTCTGTTTGTTAACCGATGTTTTGTTTAGTTTCGTACGAACAGTATTATTCTTAACTTTTTTTGACGACACATTTGGCTCAGTTTGTAGTGACCGAACTTGCTGTGCCAGCGGTCGCGGGTTCGAGTCCCGCTGGGGGCATCGTAGCTTACCATGGAACTATATGCTGCTGCGTGTTAATGTCCCAACATATTTGATTATTAACTGCTTTTTAATCATAGCTACAAAAAATAACGTAAACAATTAATGTTACCTATAAAAGAGATCTCTTTTAGTCAACCAATGTCTATGGAAAATTGTTGTAAATAATTATCATCCTAGACAATTATAAACGTTGAGCACTAATCGAACATGTTATCTACCATTTGAACCGTCTCACCACTATACTCGTAGTATTAGACAGACTAGTTATGGTCGCCAAATCTAATCACGTTCGCACAAAAACGGGAAGGTCTCTTTTCAGTACGTTTTAAAAAAACCTGCACAGGAAGGCACTCGATGAAAGGGTGTTTTCAATCGCACTTTACTGGTGTATAGTGTGGCTAGAGTAACCGCCGTAGATTTAGAATTGGGCAAAATTTGTTAGTTTTATTGTTACCTAATAACCAAACGGTCTAGCTTTTTCAAGCTTTTATCTGACATAGTGGTTGCCTTTAAGTAATCAAAGGACGCTTTCTAATTGTGTGACGCTTATTTGTTGCGTACTAAAAGCACTGGTATTCTACGAGTAGGTATATGTGTATGTCTGTCCGATAAAATAATGGAAAATTTAACATTTCTTATATGTATATTGACTATATCAATATAGATAAAAATGTAAATGTTCGTTTGTGCAAGACTGCAAATCTCCGAAAGTTTATAATATATAGTTTCAGAAATTAGGGCGTCAAAGTAAAGAATGATCCAAGCTTATTTTTTGTTTAAACGTTCTAGATGCCTTTTGTATTTATAACGTTATATACAGGCAGCGCCACCTTTTGGTATATTTCATAACTAACAGTAGCTTATGTTCTACTCTAGGACATAATCTATCTATGGGCTAAATTTCATCACAATCCGACCAGCCAGTGTAAAGGAAGGACGAACAAACAATATTTCGTAGTTTTAATACTTGCAGGATTATAAAATTAGTATGGATAACTAATACTCTGTTTGGTAAATTTTGAGTTTTTAATACAAATATAAACTTTTTTTTTTTTTTTTTTTTTTTTATAGTCAGGAAACCCTGTTGCCGGGTACCCGCCGCCTGGGGAAGAACGACGGGCTATGTGGGGCTCCTACCGTGCAAAAGGTGGTAAACGCACGGCAGCCTACCCACTAAAACCTGACTGTGTCCGCCACATTCGCCTCCAGGTCGGGGCCACGGGAACCAGAGACTCCTCCGCGAACCCCGACGGCGATTGCCCAACGGCACATCTCGATGTCGGAGGGTGAACACCCTCTGCGACCATCTCTAGAGCAGCGCGCGGGGGACACCGCGCGCGCCTACTCGGGCCAGGTAACTAGGCGGCAGACTTCCCCAAGTCTACCGCCCTCTGGCTGGTGTTAGGGGGGGAGGCGGCGATCGTGGGCCGCTCTCCGGCGCTCGGTCCTCCTGCGGCGGATGGCGAGCTCGGCGTTGGCCTCTCTCGCCCTCTCCGCCGCCTCCTTCTGCGACATCACGTCCTCGCAGAAGGACAGGACGGCACCCCAGGACCTTTCGCTTTCAGCCATGGCGGAAATCACGGCCGGCAGCGTTAGGTCCGCCCCCACAACACTTCTGAGCGCCTCGCGCTCCTCCGTCCATGCTGGGCACTCCTCCAGCGTATGCTGGGCCGACTCGTCGGGACAGTCGTCGCAGTGGTGGCAGCGAGGAGAGGGCTCCCTCCCGGCGACCCGACACAAATACCCCCCGAAGCAACCATGCCCCGAGAGGATCTGCGTGGCGCGGAAGGTTAGGACGCCATGCCGCCTGCCCAGCCACTGCGTAAGAATGGGGCGAACTGCCTCCACGGTCCGTCGGCCAGCGCAAGGGCGCTCCAGCCTGGACCTCCACTCCTCAATTGCGGCCTCCCGCTCACCTCCTCTGCGTGGCGCTGGACTAAGGTCCCTGGACGCAGGGTCTCGACGCCGACAATAAATCGACGCCAAGGAAAGCGCATCCAGGTCCCAGGGTAGGATTCCAGCCAGCACACAAGCCGCCTCGCCGGAAATGGTACGGTACCCCCTGATCACCCTGATCGCCATCACCCTCTGCGCTCGTCGCAGCAGGGCGATGTTTTCGCGACCCAGGGCATCCGCCCACACTGGGGCACCGTACATGGCCACCGACCGGACAACCCCACAGTAAAGCCGCCGACACGAGGCGCTAGGCCCGCCCACGTTTGGCAATAGCCTCCCGAGAGCGGCCGCCAACTTCATCACCCGCGAGACGAGTGCGGTGAAATGGGCACCAAATCTCCATCGGCTGTCGAGCACGAGACCTAAGTATGTCATCGCACCCTTCAGCTCGATGCGCGTACCGCCGACGATGATATGAGCGTCCCGCGGGGGTGCCCTTCGAGGACCATGAAATAGAATGGCCTCCGATTTTTCCAGCGCGACCTCCAAACCAAGCCGCCTGATGCGCGCAACGACCTGCGCAACTCCTGCCGTCGCAAGGACTGCCGCCTCCCGATACGTGGCCTGCCGAGCCAACACAAGAGTGTCGTCGGCGTAGCAGATCACGCTCACGCCTCTAAGCCAGGCACCCCGTAGCACCCAGTCGTACCCGATGTTCCACAGGAGCGGCCCAAGTACCGAGCCCTGTGGAACCCCGCACGACACCTCTCTGGTGCTCCAGCCGTCCCGCCCGGGAAAGGTCACGGACCTCCCCGACAGGTAGGACCCGATGACACGGCGCAAGTAGGTCGGCACCCCATGATGGCGGAGCGCCTCCCTAATACAGCTCCAGGGCAACGAGTTAAAGGCGTTGACGATGTCTAAAGACACCGCCAAAACTACGTCACCCTGAGCGACTGCGTCCTGTGCTCGGGCCTTCACCTGCAGTATGGCATCCACCGTCGAACGACCACGGCGGAAGCCAAACTGAGCGTCCGACAGGTCCGGACCTACTCCCTCCAAGTGGGCTGTCAGCCGGTCCACCACAATGCGCTCAAAGGTTTTGGCGACCTCGTCGAGCAGCACGATGGGGCGATAGGCGGAGACGGAATCCGCCGGGCGTCCCTCCTTCCTGAGGAGGACTAATCTGCCTGTCTTCCACCACTGTGGAATTATGGCTTGAGCCAGACAGGCAGTATATAGTCCTCTTAATACAAATATAAACTTACATCATTAAAACTCAACCGAAACTAGGTTGTTTCAACTTACATATTAATTACACTTAAAAATCCTAAAATTTCAAAATTGTAAAATGAGTGCATGGATTTTGTTTTGGAACAAATAACTAGATAAATAAGCTTTTTAGACAATATAGGTTGTAGATTCTGTTCTCGGGCAGGGCAATGCTTTATTCCTGTTCTTGTTGCCCTTCTGTTCTTTATCTTGTTGCTAGTGTTCGTCAAGTCGTCGAATTCGAACTTTATCTTCTACGAGTATATATAAAAGGCTAAAGTGATTGGATTGATGTATCAACGCACAGGCCACACCCTTAAGGCTAGAAAATTGATATTACGCACACGTATTCTTCATATGACGAAGGCATCCACTAAGGAAGGATTTTTAAAAATTCAACCCCCAAAGGGGTGAAATAGGGGATAAAAGTTTGTATGAAACTTTTTATTCCTTGGACATATTTGCATGAAATGTCATATGAATTGAGTGCGGCGAAAATAATGAGTTACGTATTTTAGCGTTTTCCAAAATTCAATCCCTAAGAGGGTTAAAGTAGGGGATGAAAGTTTTTATGAAACCCACTTTTTAGAGCTTTTTGTTTGTAGTTTTAGCGCGAGCAACGCCGCGGGTTCTGCTAGTCATTATAGAAAAAAAATTAACTGTTTCCAAAATATTTTTATCGATAATACTAAAACTGTAGTAATAGCTACTAAACAAAAAAAAAATGAAAATCACTTGACACAGGAGGAAAAAGGTACTGGACTGTTCTGTCTTTGCCTATTTATATATCGACTTGCACAACCCGCGGTTTCGCTCGCGCTAAAACTACAAAAAAGTCTCTAAAAAGGTAGTTTCATACAAACTTTCATCCCCTATTTTACCCCGTTATAGGGTGAATTTCGAAAAATGCTAAAACACGTATTTATTTAATTTTATTGAAGAGCATTCATACTCGTACCAAGTGTCGAGCAATTCTGATCATAAATATTTTTTGGATTGTATTATAGCGTATTTTCCCGTGGGAATCAGATACTCTCCTGCGGTAAAAAAATATATATAGGTAGCCTATGTCACTCTCTAGCCCTTCAGCTGTCTCCACACAAAAAATCACGCCAATCCGTCATTCCGTTTCGACGTAAAAGAAGGACAAACAAACAAACAAACAAACAAACAAACAAACAAACAAACAAACAAACACACTTTCACATTTATAATAGTAGTATGGATTATTATTATTATAGATCGTAGTAAACGCTTTCTTGTAAGTTTAAAGTTGCCATTTATTTAACAAAATATCGACACTTAATGAAAATACCCTCTATACATATAATATAATCTAAAACAAATTATAAAGGCAATTCAAGAAGATTAACATCACAAAGCTTCGGCCAGATGGAGATGAGAGCCTCACCTGTTAACTTTGAGCTAGACTTTAACAAATTATACTAACTTAATTTTGCTACGATATTATCGTAGAAGTATCGGTTTATAAGCACAAGTGAAAATTGACTGATAAGAGCGGAATCCACTAATATTTTTAGAATCAAAAAGTATGTGTAAAGGTAGCTTAATTAGTTATTGGTCCATCAAGCTTTTCGAAGGCAATGTGAAGTCCACCCGCACATGGCCAGCTTGGACTATGGTCTCAATGGTATTGAAGGGAGGTCCACGCCTAGCTGTGGGGCGTTTAAAACTACTGAATACAATCAGTAATGGAATACTGCGAATTGACTTGTTCTCAAATTTATTTTGATTTTTAGTTTTCAACGTTTCGAATGTTTTACAGCAATCGTGAGAGACTAAGGTTTGAGATGTTATTTTAAAGTTGTTCCAGACAGTATATAGACGAATACGAAAAATCCGAAAAGATAGTTTTATTTGAAATAAATAATCTATACATATAATAAAATTGTAACTAAGCCGAATCTAGTATAGCTATCATCTACTACAACTAGTACTAGCTATCATCGTACCAAATTTAATCGAAATCTGTCCAGTGGTTTTCACGTGATGCGGTAACAGACAGACAGAAAGACAAAAATTCTAAAAACTATACATTCGGCCTCTATATCGATAATAATGATTATTTCAATAACATTTTCCAAACAATATTAAATTTACAGATTCGACTCAGAATTTATTATAGGTATGTATAGATATCAAATATTCGCGAGAAAGTATTATAAAAACATAATATGTATAACAAATATGCTTTTTCGTATCTCCGTTACTGCGTTTGAGTAGAACCGACAAACTGACAAAATATGCTATCATATCATTAGCAAGGACAAATGGCGAGTTACCTTGCAATAGTTGTTACCGGTAAACTCACTAACAGTCAAACTGTCACATAAAAAAGAACATTTTTACCATAGAAATACGTAATTACATTATTAACTATCTAATTAGGTCAAGAGATCTTTTTTATTAAAGTCTGTTTTTTTAATTAAACTGCAACATGCGGCCGCCACAAAGTGAATAGTGTTCTCTTCCAAGAAAGGATTATTATAATAAAGAATCTCAGCTTTTGCGTTAAACGTTCATAATTTTTTTTCCTCATATGAATGATTATTGTTTTATATAATGCTTTTTATTATGTTTGAGCTTTATTTATATATTTTTTTGGTGTTATCTCTTTTTGTTTATGTTTTTTTTTGTTTTTTTTTACTAGTTTTTGCCCGTGGCTTTGTTTGCGTGGTAAATGCGTAGCTTTTAAGCCTACGTCCAATCCCAAGATGCAATCTATGTCCTTGTCAAATTTTATCGAAATCTGTTCAGCGGTTTAAGCGAGAAAAGGTAACAGGCAGTTACTTTCACATTTATAATATTAGTAAGTAGGTTTGATTAGGGTTCGTAGTGTGATGATTAGTTTATAAATAGGCTATTAAGTTCAAGAGGATTTTTCCTATTAGCACTGACAGTTTCGTAGATGAGTGCGTTGAAACAAACAAGCAAAACATATAAATATATAAAGTTTTTTTTTGTTTGGTTGTAAAAGATAAACAATGAAACTACTGAGCCGATTTTGATAAGCCTTGCATTAATAGATAACTTCATTATCCCAGATTGCTAAAGGCTTATCTATACTAATATTCTAAAGAGGTAAATTTTGTGAGTGTGTGACGTTGTAAGGGGTAATCTCTAAATCTACAGAACTGATTTATATAAAATTTGGTAAGAAGACAGTTTGAGACCCTGGGAAGGACATAGGATACTTTTTATCCCGAAAATCAACCCTTAAGAATATTAGGGTGAAAATGGGGATGAAAGTTTGTATTTGGAAGCAAGCTAAATAATATTTGTGATTCACACTGTATTTTAGCCGAGATGTCAGTTTTTCATAGCATTCTTTTTGTGAGTGCTGCTTAATAACGATCTCATGTTTAATATCCGGAATGGCTTAATCGATTTTGACAGAAATTTCACTGACAAATAGGGGTTTTCAGACTTGATTTAAAAATGAAGAAAATACTCAAATCAGATGTTTTTTTTGTATGTCACGTGTACGTTTTCTTCGATGATTCGTTTCTTAGGTTAGGTTAGGATATCACAAGGGGTTTTTAGTTTGGCGTTTTTCTGTTTGGTAACGTTAGATCCCATAGCTTTACAGAAATTTGTTTTGGTCATATTTTTTTAACAGGTAATATATATATATATATATATATATATATATATATATATATATATATATATATATATATATATATATCCCAAATAAAATTATTTAAAAAAAGGTGTACTTTGTAGTAAAAAAGTAATTATACTGGCCCATCAAATGCTTTCAACCTTAAATGTCCAATAATAAAGGTTTTGAGTGAAACAAGTGCGGCATAATACCTACTATTTTAAAGCTTATAGAGCCGCTTTTATATTTTGTCGTTTTGCATTAATTTTTGGGTTTTGTTCGTTCTTATAGAAATATCCTACGACCTACCTACCCTCTCTTCGCTCCAATGCATGCCTGGGTGCCTTTTATATTTATAATAATACTAGCAGAATCCGCGGATTCACTCGCGCTAAAACTACAAAAAAAACTTTATAAAGGTAGTTTCATACAAACTTTCATCGCCTATTTTACCTCTTTATAGCATGAGTTTCGAAAAATGCTAAAACACGTATTAGCTACAAATAGCTCGTAGGGGGCTCTTAGGGGCTCCGACAATTCAGCCGGCCAACCTCGGTGGGTGGTGCGCCATGCGGGTTGCTCCTGGCACTTCTCTGATAGCAGACTGGAGCTTGGAGCGACCCCGTGGTTGTTGTGGTCTGCTTCGGCAGACCTGACGTCGGGGTATCCTGGTTGAGTGCGTAAGCGATCCTACGACGCCCCATTAAGACAGGGGAGGTTCGGTTGGGTTTTAGTGGGTAGTACTGGCTTTGCCGGTAAAGTCCACATAACCACCTGTATGTATGCAGGTCGTATGCCTAAATGCGTTTCCCAACGTTAAAAAAAAAACAATTTTAACATTTTAACGTCGTCAACATTTAGGATACCTTTTCCTACAGGAAAACCTTTCATTTCCACGGGAAACCACAATAAATGGTTCTATCGAGTCTTTTTCCTAATACAACTAATAATATCTATTTAAAACGTACCTACAGACGCACTAAAACGAAGCGAAGGCAAATATATATCTATATAGAGTTAGAGTGTATTGTTATAAGATATTTTGCTAAATCTTCAAACAATTTTATTGATAGCGTCAATTTTAATAGTAACATTGTATCGCTATTCACGATACTCAGCTTAGAAGTTAGACATATTTCAAATTTTCACGCCGTCGCGGCGTGTATGGGAGGAGTTATTTTATAATAAAGTTTCCACACAAGTAGAACTTTCAAGAAGTTGTAAACCGTAAGTCCTACGGGAATTAGTCACGACTATTGAAATAAAATATTTAACAATGGCTAAGTTAGAAATAACTGGAATACATAGGAAAGCTTTTTAAGTGACTTCCTTGTTAACTTACAGTTATTCGGTTCTGTTCGCGTTTTTAGATGTTTTTTAAAAAAAAATGTGTTTTTGTGTTGTTTGGTTTTATAATTGTATGGGCATTTGTGTTTGTCATGCATGTGTATTTTTGTGTGTACTCGAATATGATATTAGATTGTATTTTTATGTATTTTTGGTAATCTAGACTCATTATTGTTATTAAAAGAACACTTTGAACATAACACTTCTAACACTTTGACACTAAGTGAGTGTCAAAATGTAAAAAGTGTAAAGTAGTTTTTTTTTTGGTGGTTTAACGCTTTATCGTACATTTTTACACTCATACTCGTTATTATTGAGCGATGAATAAACGTCACATATGTATTTAAAGAAGAGATTTGTGGGAGGTTCCAATTAAATCGCTTTAATTAAAAAAGTAACCACAGTCCGTGGTCTTTAGTATACTAAAAAAAATATACCTGTTTGAAAGATGAATACATTAAATCGATACACACTTAAATTTTAATATGACTAGTTTTCGCCATCGACCCTGCTCGCGTGATGTATTTGATATATAATTTCATCACCAAAGTACACCTAGTGCGTAGTTACAGCGTCAAGAGGCAACAAACATACAAACAATTTTTTGTATTTATACGTCCCTAGGTGCCTAGCTTTTGTACTACTCCAGTTCATAGTGTGTCTGTGCACAAAATTTCATCCAAATCTGTCTACTTTCGGTTTTGAAGGAGTTACAAACATACACACATACAAACTCGCATTTAAAATAGTGTCCGATTTTTGTGTTATTACACCATAATTTTTTTAGAAAATTCACGTCTAAAACAATGTACGTATTTCAAGACATTTAACGAACGATTTAGCTCCAGTAAAAAAACGTTGATACATCATACTCGTTCACTTATTCATTTGTGTTATCAAATAAAAAAAAATTGAACATATTTACTCAGAAAACTCGCCATATTTTTAATAGTCAAAGAGCCGTGATGCATAATTGATGATGCAAATACACGATTCTCCCAGAAAATTGTGTTTCATCTTTATATTTTCTTTTTTTCTTTTTTTTTTGCGGTACGGAGTTTCGGATATTATTTGACTTTATACGTACATACGTTGTGCAATCAAACGATCGTTTTATGCTAGTTACAGAATAGGTTATAGTTATTTTTGTAGATTGCTCGGTAAATTTTTGTAGTGAGACATTCGCTTTTTAATTTGCTTTTGAAAGTAAATTTGTTGTAGATTAAAAAATTCTTTATTTTTTTTAATTAACCGACTTTAAGGGAGCTTGAATAAAGTGATTACTTCAGCCTCAGATATCGATTTTTTTTTGACACTTGTTCAGAACTATCATTTAATAGAAACTATTAATTGAAAAGAGTATCATGAAAATCGGTTCATGATTTGCGAAGATATCGTGTATCATCATACACAATAAATATTTTGCTTTGTGTTTTTTTTACTTATGAAAAATGTTTGGCTAATGCTATAGGTATGTCATTTAGTGTTTAGTGGCTATATGTCATTTAGTGGCTAGGATGTACGGTTGTAGTTCCGAAAGTCTTGGGTTCGAGTCCCGGATCGAAGCAAATTTAGTTTCTTCTGTCCTTTCTGTTCAGAAAGTCTCAGTAATAGCCCGGAAATTGACGGTGTTTCACACCCGTGCCTCGGAGAGCACGTAAAGCCGTTGATCCACCACGGTGGTCAAGTGTGTGTTGGTTGGCGGACTTCACGTGTCTTTCGGAAATTTGCTAGTTTCTCTCAGACATGCAGGTTTCCTCACGATGTTTTCTTACACTGTAATGCAAAAGTTGTCATCTGTATACAAATTACTCAAGTCTATTGGTCTATGAGCTATCATAACGTACATTCGTCTCCTGCACGCCTCTCAACTTATTTTCGATATTATCAACACGTTCAATGTAACAAGGAAAACCTTTTAAATGATTTCTTCCCGGAATGTGTTTGATCATTGTGACAGTATTGAAAAAAAATCAGTATTTTTTTCAATACTGTCACATATTATGTACTATGTGTGTATATGTATATATATATATATGTATATATATATATATATATGTATATATATATATGTATATGTATATATGTATATATATATATATATATATATATATATATATATATATATATATATATATATATATATATATGTATATATATATATATGTATATGTATGTATTAAGCTGATGAGTTTGATTGAACGCGCTAGAAAAAAATTGTATTTTATTACCATATTTTTGTATTACGAGTACATATCTATAGTTCTATACTAATATAATAAATGCGAAAGTTTGTAAAGATGTATGATATTTAGATATGGATATTTGTTACACTTTCACGCAAAAACTACTGATTGGATTTTAATGAAACTTTACAATAATATAGTTCATACATCAGACTAACACCATAGCCTATAATTTTCAAACATATAGTTATACTTACTTGAATTTTGCAAGCGGAGTCGTAGGAAAACGCTAACAGGCGATTAACAGATATTATCGTCTGATCATACCAGAATAACTAATATGCTCGAGGAATACTAAATGTGGATTAAAATAGATGGGATCGATGACTGACTGACGTAAATATTAGTTTATTGAGCTTAGATAGTTTAATACGAATGTTAAGAATTTGATTTGAATGGCGCTCGTCTGAAAAAATCTAAATATAAAGGTAAAAAACTAAATATAAATAAATAAGTTTTTACTAAATACATATGAAATTTTTTATGGCACGTTACAAGAAGAACAAAATTTTTAAAATTTTTGTCTGTCGATCTGTTTGTTCCGGCCAATCTCTTCAACGGCTGGACTGATTTTGACGGGACTTTCACTGGCACATAGCTGATATTATAAGAAGTAACTTAGTCTAAGTTTATAATAATTATTTTTTGTTTTATTACGATTTAGGATCCTGCTCTAAAAAATTAAAACGCAATTTGCTAGTTAGTTTTATTTATATTTTACTTAAAATAACGTTTGAAGTCGATTTTTATTTTATCGTCAAACAAAACTTGCACTTTAATCAACATGTCAAGGAAAATGGCGGGTTTTATGTAGTTTTTCATAATTTAACCAAAGTTGTACGCATAAAATTCACAACAGAACGATGGAACATTTTTCTCCCGTCCTCGCGAGGGTTGGTACATGCGCATTCCATTTGGATGGGCATGAAATGTCGTCCCCCGGGATTGAACCCGCTTACACTTTTGAGTAACCGTTGGCTAGCTGAGATACTATGGACATTAAGTTAGATGTGTTTGTTTAAAAGTTTTGCCTTTAATAGCTATAATGTGAGGATGTAAAATAAGCGCGTAACTAATAATTTAGATTTACACGAATATTGGACATTTTAAATGAATCCTTTCGGCTATATAATAATTACTAGCAGAACCCGCGGCTTCGCTCGCGCTAAAACTACACAAAAAGGTCATAAAGGTAGTTTCATACAAACTTTCATCCCCTATTTTACCCCCCTATAGGATGAATTTCGAAAAATGCTAAAACATGTATGTATTTAATTTTATTGAAGAGCATTAATACTAAGTTTCAAGTAATTCTGATTTATTCTGATATTTTTTGGATTGTATTATAACGTGTTTTCCCGTGGGAATTAGATAATCTCACGCGGTAAAAAGCCTATGTCACTCTCGAGCCCTTCATCTATCTTGAAACAAAAAATCACGCCAATCTGTCACTCTGTTCCGACGTGAAAGGAGGACAAACAAACAAACAAACAAACACACTTTTACATTTATAATATTAAATATGGATTTTTGTAATATCTGAAACCTCAGCCCCGTGACCATGGTTGCTGTAAAGCATTCGGAAACGTCGGGAACGAAATATATAACAGAAAACCGCGATAGTTTCTTTTTAAAAGTAGTTTAAATGGTTGACAAATTCTTTGTAAATAATGTATATATGTACTAGCATTGCCCGCGGCTCCGCCCGCGTTCAGATGACCAAAAACCAAATTCTTAGATTTTACATATTAGTATACTCTTACATTGCAGTTTTTGTATATTTTCTCAGTAATGAGATATTCTCCCGCGGTAAAAAGTATCCTATATGTTGACCCGGATGGATAACCAGCTATCACCATACCAAATTTCATGAAAATCCCTTCAGTGGTTTTTCTGTGAATTACCAAAAAAATATTTACTTAATGTAGAGATTCGACTCATTTATTTATTTATTATATTATGTATAGATGTAAATAATTGTACACTAAATATAATTCTAATATGAAAAAAATGTTTCAACGTGTACATAGAGGTATATGTTAGTACCAAAAACTTGTTCTGATTTCATCTGGTTGTTATACATATATTTTTAATTTTACAGCTTGAATATATTATACTAGTGGTTCACCCTCGTTTCGCTCGGGTTCGTCCCTAGGTACGTTTTAACGGTTAGTATGGAATAGTCAGACTATAATATATCATATTACTGCTCCGTTCTCTTGAATAGCATGATGATATACAGACTATAGGCTACCTCAATCAACGGGATATCTAATGCAAAAAGAATTTTTCAAATCGGATTAGTAGTTCCTGAGATTAGCGCGTTCAAACAAACAAACCAACTCTGCCTCTATAATATTAGTGTATCTTCCATACAAATATTGCCCAACGTATTTGAACTTCTTAGGGGTGTTATTACGAAAGTACCATTTATAGCTGAATTGAACGAAATTGGACTCGAACGTACGATTTCCGTTACGATTTTCATGGAAAAATAAAACGTGTAACCAAGCTATTTTGTTATATAAAAACAATGCCTACAAACAAATGTATATGAAATCGACAGTCCGGCTGAGAGCCAATCACTTAACGATGCGTAGTGACGATCAAAACTTGTCGAAACGGTATACTTCGCTGGGCTGTTTTGATACTTTTTGTTTTTTTTTTATATTTATGTATTTATTTATACAACACTAACGTGTCAAAATTTTAATGATGAAGAGTTATGTTTGATTTCTGGGTTTGTGTAAACGTTCTATATAGATTGTTATTTATTTCTTTTAATCGGTTTTTAATTTAAATCTTTGCCTAAACGAATAATTAATTTTTTAAATGAACCTCCCATTGGAGATTTTGCATTCAGAAACGTTTATGGTGTCAATTCATAAGAATCAATTTAGGAATAATAATGTAAATCAGCTGTTTTGTACATCTCTCAGACATTCGCTAAATATGAAGGGTTTTTAGGTCATAGTCTCCTATGCAGGTTAACTAACGCAAGTTAGTTTCTCTCAGACATGGACATCAGGTTATGTATTGAACGCTTTTATTTGTATACTAGCGACTTATATGAATTACATTTTCACCACCTTAAGGGATGATTTCCGGGATAAAAACTATCCTATGTCCTTCCCCGGGTCTCTAACTATCTTTTTACCAAATTTCATCTAAATTCGTTCAGTAGATCCAGAGATTTCCCCCTACAACGTCACAAACTCACAATTCACAAACTCACAAACTTTACCTCTTCATAATATTATAGTATAGATATATTTTTTAGACAATTTAATGTAAAGATCAAAAGGAAGATATATTGTTATCCAAATTTGCATTACCATTTTTGGTAAAGATTAAATTTAATAATAGATGTAGAAATCGTAACAAAAGCCTCAATTTGAACAAGTCCAGTACTATACATTGGCCATTGACAAATCGTTTCGTAGAGAGCTCTCACATTCGCGCTATTTCGACCGCGTCCGCTTCCTGTGATACGGATAATTTATTGTTTTACGTTGGAAAAATTCAAATATAATGCTAGGATAACTTGAAATGATAATATTGTAAGCGAGACTTTATCACGGTGTGAGATTGCTGTTATCTTTTTATCTATATTCTAGGTATACATACAATAATATTCTGAGTCGAATCTGTACATTAAATATTTTTTGGAATATCTTATTGAAATAGTCATTATTATCGATACAGAGGCGGAATCTGTAGATTTTTTTTGAATTTTTGTCTGTCTGTCTATCAAATTTTCAAATTGGTATGATGATAGCCGGGTATCCGGGTCAACATAAAGGATACTTTTTACTGCGAGAAAATATCTCATCTCTCAGAAATCTATATAAATAAATAAATAAATAAAAAGTAACTAGGGGCGAACCCGAACGCAGCGTGGGTGATTCGCTAGTTTAAGATATTATACAAATTTTTTTTTGTTACAATTTCTTAAGAATTGAACTAATATTATAAAGGCAGACAGTTTGTATGTTTGCTTGTTACTTTTTCACGTTGAAACTGGATGGCTGGATGGATTTGAATAAAATTTAGTACGTACATAACACATAGGCTACAGTTAGACACCTAAGGAAACACCCGAGAGAAGCAAGAGTATTTCGCTAGTGGATTGTACCCTTTCTTAGTTCAAAAGTTGAAATATCAACTCGACTCTTTCAAGTCGGTGAGCAAAATCAATCAATAATATTTACATTAGTACATAAATAAAGGCACCGCCGGTTTTTGATAAATGAGTTTTCTATCGATCCCTTATTGTCGCATGTCACGCCGCACACTATAATACGCCCCCCGCATTCAATAGAAGCTAAAACCAAACTAAAAATCATGAATTAAAAATGTATTATCGCAACACTATTGTTTGGACGCGGTTTCACTTATATTATTATAAATATATGTTGGGATATTAACACACAGCCCAATCTAGTTCCATGGTCAGCTACGAGGCCTGTGTTATGGCTACCAGATAGTTGGTACACTACACACATATAACTTTAAGTACATACATAGTATATAAACACCCATGACTGGAGTACAAACATTCGTGCTCATCACACAAATGAATGCACCCAGCGGGATCCGAACCCGTAACCGCTGGCACAGCAAGTAGTGCCACTACAAACTGAGCCAAACGTGTCGTCGTTATAATTGTCTGAGTATATGAAACAGTGTCGTGATCTACTGACTTACAGACAAAGCACAGCTTGAACTATTGATATTGAGTCTTTATTGATTCTGAGTACATGATTTGTTGTGTTTGAAACATGATTCAATGGATGGATGGTTGGGAAAAGTTCTAAACACTTGTTGTTGATAGGTAAAATGAGAATTAATTTGAAATTATTTTTTCGGATTTTTGGGCTCGGTTTTTGTTTTATATTTTTGTTATAGAACTTTCGAATGCTTCACAGCAATCATGGTCACGGGGGAGACTAAGATTTTGGACGTCTCTAAAGTTATTACATAATATGTAGTTGTTACGGATGGTATTTACCCACAAAATTATTCATGCCTACCACCACTTGGAAAATAAAAGCAAACTTATCCCACGGAATCCGTACATTTTCCGGGATAAGAAGTAGCCTTTGTGTTGTTCCAGACTATAATCTATATCTGTGTCAAATTTTACCCAGATTCGTTTAGCCGTTATGGCGTGAAAGTGTAATAAACATCCACACTCAAAAACTTTAACATTTATAATATTAGTATAGATTTTACGAAATGTACGAATAGCGCCTAAGTACTTACTTATAATATTTGTAAATTAGTTAATTTCATACGAAAAGATTTGGCCACAGGTAGACTTGACAAGAGCCGGAGTATCACGTGACATACACACAAAAAATCATCATCATCCATTTTATCATCGGTCAAATATGTAGGCGCAATGCGAGCAAACTATAGCAAATCTAATATATAAATATCTCGTGTCACGGTATTTGTGGTCGCACTCCTCTGAAACGGCTCGACCGATTTTAATGACATTTTTTTTATATTTGGTAGATATGAGAATAAGGTCGTAAAGTATGTTTCACCCTCCTACCGCCACCCACTATATTTTAGTCGCGATTTTAGTATTTTTGTGTGAACAATATTATATTTTTACTGTAGACTAGCGACTTACCCTCGCTTCGCTCGGGTTCGTCTCTAGGTCCGTTTTAATTTTTTTGAACGGGACCCTAATTGTTATTCTAAAATAAAAGTAGCCTAAGTCACTCCTTTTAACATCAGCTATCTGCCAGTGAAAGTCCCGTAAAAATAAGTCCAGCCGTTTTGGAGATTAGCCAGAACAAACAGACAGACAGATAGACAGACAAAAATTTTAAAAATTGTGTTTTTCTTATAAGTACCGTATATAATTTTATATGCATTTAGTATCAAGCTGTTATTTTTTAATTAAAAACAGACACTTCAATTTTATTTATAAATATTCGTTGTATTATTAAATTCAATATATTTTTATTATCTGTATAGATTGAAAGCTGGCGTAGCCGCGGCTTCTACTAGTGTTCCTACATACCTATTGCTTTAGCAAAGTGGTACTATAAATAGATGTATTACATCGTATCATATACCTGACCATATCACCATCGATAGGTCTTCCGGTTCCTGACCGGAAGACCTATCGATGATTGCTTGATAAATATTCATAATCGTCTCTTTGATAACGATCTTGATATCTTTTTTTGATCCACTGATTGTGTTGCCTTTTAAAATAATTATAATTATGTGATTAGGTTAATTTTATGACTTTTCGTTTGCTATTGAAATTCAATTCAATTCGATTTTCTTATTAGTATATTGTTGTAAATAAATAAATATGTTGGGACATTAACACACAGCGCCATCTAGTTCCATGGTAAGCTACGAGGCTTGTGTTATTATAGAAAAGTTATACGAAATATGGTTAAGGCGAAGGTTTAAATATTGAATATGTTATGCTTAAAACGATGTAATTGCATGCCAAAGAACTCCCAACAGAAATATAGATTTCTCAGAGACATATTTCACAGATTTCTCAGAGATGACATATTTTCACGCAGTTAAAAGTATCCTATATGTTGACCCGGATAACCAGCTATCATCGTACCAAATTTCATCCAAATCTGTCCAGTGGTTTTTTCCTGATGCGTTTCCCGACAGACAGACAGACAGACAGACAGACAGACAGAAATTCTATAAACTATAGATTCGGCCTCTGTATCGATATCGATAATAATGAGTATTTCAATAAGATTTTCCCAAAAAAGTATTTAATGTACAGATTCGACTCCGTCAGAATTTTTTTATATGTATATATAAATGACAAGAGAAAGAGATAGAGATATGTGGAATTTAGAGCGTTTAGTTCTCCATTCTGACTTCATATTTCATTATACAAGGAATAATTAAAAATTTATCCTTATCAAGATTCTATTATGTATTCGAAAGTGTGTTTGTTGTTTACTTCCTTCTTTGATTTCCGAGAATAATAATAATAATATACGGGAAAATTATTTAATTATATTTTTTTTATTAACGTTTATATTAAAAAAAATGTTTTTAATTTGATTAATTATGTTTATTTTTATTAAAAAAACAACAAATGTACGCGAAATTATTTTATTAGATACATAATTTGTAATAATTTTATTCATCGTTAAATTTTTTTATCCATTTTTAGGATTTCGTACCTGATGGGTGCCAACGGGACCCAATTACTAAGCCTCCGCTGTCCGTCCGTCTGTCTGTCAGCTGGATGTATCTCGTGATATGTAATAGTTAGAGAGTTGAAATTTTCGAGAGAAGTGGGAGTCGGACTCGCGCACGAAGGGTTCCGTACCTTTATATATAATATCGCGCAAAAACGAGCAAAACAAAAAAAAACACGTTTGTAGTATGGGAGCCCCCCTTAAATATTTATTTTAATTTAATTATTTATTTTTAAAGTGAATAAATAACTAAATATTCTGTGAATATGTCAAGCGTCTACCTGTTGTTGCCATTATCAATATCGAGCAAAAAAACCGTGTTTGTTGTCAATATTTATTTTGTTTTTTAGCATGTGTTAAAGCGGCAATAGAAATACATTATCTGTGAAAATTTCAACTGTCTAACTATCACGGTTCATGAGATACAGCCTGGTGACAAACGGACAGATAGACAGACGGACGGACAGCGGAGTCTTAGTAATAGGATCCCGTTTTACCCTTTGGGTATTGAACCCTAAAAACCAAGATGGCGAATTTCAAAATTGCCGTCATGCAATTAAAAAAAATATTAGTACATAGTGTACCTATCTTGTACGATGGTACCTACGTGTACTTTGTGTACGACTCCGACTCGCACTTGACCGGTTCTTTCTATTATTATTATTTATATATAAATTATCAAGGAATACTGACGCCACGTTTGACTCAGATTATAGTGATCCTACTTGCTGTGCCAGCGGTCGCGGGTTCGAGTCCCACTGGGGACATTCATTTGTGTGATGAGCACGAATGTTTGTACTCCAGTCATGGGTGTTTATATTTATTATACGTATATATTTAAAGTTATATATGTGTAGTGTATCAACTATCCGGTATCCATAACACAAGCCTCGTAGCTTACCATGGAACTAGATGGTGCTGTGTGGTAATGTCCCAACATTTTTATTTATTTTATTTATTGAAAAAGCAAAGGGTAGCTTCGGTGAAGGGTGTAATTTTTCAAATGAATTGCAAAATAAGTCGTGTATTATTTAACTAAGACGTCACAGTTTTAAAGCAAAGAAAAGGTTGCTAGTACAATATAAGAGCAAGATCTAAAGACAATGACGTCATATTAAAAAAATACACCAAATGACTTACAGAGCCATTTATAAAACAAAACGTAGTCCATTCGTTTCCAGCTCAACTCGTCAGGGGAAACGCTGGAACAACACAATAGATAGATGAATAAAAAATCACGAAGACAAAACTTTTGAGAAGGTCGAGTCCTCCATATTTACATAACAAACATACTTATTTAATTAATGAGTTGGAAGCTTTTTCATATACTTTAGCAAAAGCTTGCTTGGCCCCTTTTAGGACTTTTTGGCAATTATTATTATCAAGTTGATTTATTTTCGTTGGTTGTTTAATTTTGATAATTTGGGTTTGCACTTAGTATAGTTTTTTTTAGATTTTTTCTTCGAGAATTTTTCCGATGTTTTAATAGTGTTATTCCGCCATTCTGGTTGAGCATAAATACAATAAAACAAAGATCATAGAAATCGGTCCAGCAATTCTCGAGTCATGCGTGTTGTAACAAACCGAACCATATTTTATATATCTATCTATACATATAATAAAATTGTAACTAAGCCGAATCTGTACATTAAATATTTTTTGAAAATCTTTGTTAAAGTTAAATGTTTGTTAAAGTATATGTTACAAATTTGGCAATATTTATCTTTATCGTCTAACATTTAATTGACTCGGTTATTAATTTGTGAAAGGTCGTATTGCAGAATAAGTATTTTAGTGAACATAGAAAAATGCAAAATATTATTTGGAAACTAGTTTAGTGCAAGTGAGAGAGATACACAGAGAGAGAGAGATCACCTTCCGGATCCATCATCAGACCAGTTTAAGGGTACCATATTTTTATAGGCAGTGGTAGCCCAGTGGTAACGCGCTCGCTTGGGTAACCGAGTGAAGCTGTTAATCCCTCGCGCCTTTGATATTTTCATCTATGAATCATTTCCAACATGATTACCACTTGTCTTACGGTGAAGGAAAACATCGTGAGGAAACCTGCGTGTATGAGAGAACCTAGCAAGTTTTCGAAACACATGTGAAGTCCGCCAACCCACCACACTCGGCCAGCGTAGTGGACTGTGCCCTATCCCCCTCATATTGAAGGGAGGCCCACCCCCAGCAGTGGGACGTTAAAAAGAGCTAAATGCATTATATAGGTATATTTTTATAACCAATGAATCAATTTTTTGAAAAATATATGGAAAATTTTCAAGCAAAACATCAGATATGCAAAATACTTAATTTGTTAAGTAAATAAAAATGGTTATAGGTTTATAATCTTTTAAACTTTCAAGATCTTGTGCAACAGTATAAACATTTTAGAATTGCATTCTAGCAAATAGAACTATAACAGGTAAGTTACTATATAATTTTATATAATTGGATCGAGCTTTATGCAATATGCATGTCTCTTTGATGTAAATAACCTTCGTGCGACAGCCAGCTGCTATAAACTGAACCGAACCTTCGAATAAGTTTTAACTTTACAGGTATCTATTACAGTAAATGTAAGATATATTGTTGGATGATGGGCTGAAATTAGATGGTGTACTTGCTGTTTGACTCATGTGTGTCTTCTTTGAAGTTATACTTCTTTTGGGACGTTTGGAAAAAGTATGAGAATGAAATTTACATACACCGACAGCCAAAAAGCGACACGATGAAGTTAGTTGGTAACTGTTTGTTGCCCTGGTAACCGTTGTTATTGTCTGACAAATGCTATATAATATTATATTTTTCGTTAAATGATATTCTATAAATATATGATTGTAATATGCCTAATATAGATAAGGCATTATCTATACCTATAATAAAATTGTGACAAAGCCGAATCTGTACATTAAATATTTTTTGTAAAATTTTATTGAAATAGACATTATTATCGATACAGAGGCCGAATCAATACTTTTTAGAATTTTTGCCTGTCTGTCTATTACCGCATCACGGGAAAACCACTGGATAGATTTTGATGAATTTTGGTGTGATGATAGCTGGTTATCCGGGTCAACATATAGAATACTTTTTACTGCGGCAAAGTATCTCATCTCTGAGAAATCCATACTTAAAGTTAAAACGTAACTAGGGTCGCTAGTTTATTTATAATTTTATTAATTTATTTTCCATTCCTTTTACAAACAGAGAGTTGTGACATACGGGATGAAATCTTTAGCAATTTTTGTTCTGTTACGCCAAACAAGTATAACTTCTCACGTGCGTACATAAGTACACACACACTTTTTGTTGAGTAATTTCAAAAAAGGACGATTGAATTTGGCACAATTATTATGGTGATGGTGTTTTTGGTACGTGATATTTTTTACAATCGTGAATCGAATTTTGTTTTTTTTTTGTTGTTGATATAAAGATTATACCTAAAAGTACAGTATATTTATATGGAAAAAGGGATAAGTAAAAAAAAAACAAAATATCTGATTTCATAGCGACGGTGTAATTTGTAATTAATTTGTTATTGTCTTTGGTTCTACACAAGTTTTGTGTGTGTGTTTGTGTATTTCTATTTAGTCTGTATCTTCTAAAAATAATCCCCTCTATATATGAAGTGTTAAATGAAAATATGTAAATTCAAAACTTACCTACGTATAAAAGTCCCATTTTAGAATGGACGGTCAGAGAATAGCGTCTAAAACTACATTTTAGGCTCCATTTACATTTTTTGTATGTTTTTGTTGCGTAGCCGTTATATCATTAGCTTAGGCCATTTTCATACGTAACGACAAAGACGTTACACAAAATAATGTATGTAATTTAGGCTCTTAATAAAATTACTTTATTCCACTCTCGGTTATTATTTTCACGGTAAGAAAAGTAGCCTTTTATTTTTGTGTCTATCAAATTAGAACAGTATCATAGTGGTGTAAGTCACAAAATGAATAAGCTGATTACGTTATTTTTTTGACGTCTCGTTCGGCTCAGGTTGTAGTGACGCTACTTGCTGTGCCAGCGGTCGCGGGTTCGAGTCCCGCTGGGGGCATTCATTTGTATGATGAGCACGAATGCTTGTACTCCAGTTATGGTTATATTTATAATATGTATGTATATAAAGTTATTATATATGTGTAATGTATCTGGTATCCCTAACACAAGCTTCGTAGCTTACCATGGAACTAGATGGTGCTGTGTGTTAATATCCCATATTTAGTATTACGGCATGCGCCATGTGAATTGAGTCAAAATGGTGGCGATCAGTGCCATCTTGTGTGAAAAAGTAGCAGTAGTCATTTTTTTTTATTATACCAAAATAATTTTAAAATAAAACTATCTTTCAGATTTTTTCTCTGATTTATATAAGTATTTATCTAATTGTAAGTAAGATTATTAATTATAAAATTTAAAAAATTGTAATAGTTATAATCATAGCAATTAAAATTGAATAAATAATATTTGATATTCAACTGTCTTTATTAAAATTGTAAAAGTCGATTAAAATTAACAAATACATATTATAAGGTATTTTGGTACCATTTTTGTATTTTTAAAAATTATTATTTATTATATAAATTTGTGGAAAGGCACTGTCTGTAACAACTATATAGTGACCTTCGAGACGTCTAAATTCTTGAGTCTCTTCAAATTACCATGATTGCTGTAAATCTAATGAAACGTCGGGAACCAAAAATCAAAATAAATCCGCGAAAAAATCCGTAAAGATAGTTTTATTTTAAAATATCAAATATTCGCGTAAATCTAATGAAGTATTATAGAAAAAAGTTGTAATATTTAAAACAAATATACGTCATATTGAAAAACGTATTATATCATATTGAATAAGTTCTAAACGTTGATAAAAATTTCCTACTATCAGATTCAATTTTATTAAAGTACCAAATAGATTATAGTTCGCACACTAGTGTACGTACAACAACTCAAAACTCGTCAGTCGCACTCGATAAATGAATGGCAGTCAAATTAGTAGCGGCGTTGACAGATGCCAGTTTGACGTCCGCCCGATACGTTGATTGCGATTTCTAGTATGACACATTGTGGGATAGAAGAACAGATACTGTTGTGGTTAACCACTCTCCGAATAGGAGTGTACTGTGTTTAAGGGCGCACCGAGGCAATTACGAAATAATTACGTTCGTTTGATCCCTTGCTGTATTGTTATTACTAAAACTTTAATTATGTAATTAATATGTACGATATTTATGGATTTATTCTATAAATCGTACACTTTAGAAACAAGATTACTTGTAGATTCTTCGATAGAAAAAAAATATCTAAAAAGCAAAATAAACCCTTAGTGCGGCGTAAAGAATTCAAGGAAGTTCATCAGTTTTTTTTTAATAATAACAAAACTATACGTTTTCTATATCGTATACAATTTACATTTTCAAAATGTGTATTTGTTTTAATAATACGAAGGAAATAACTAAATTCGCACGCGTTCCGTACATCCTAGACACACCCTCCCTGCCCGTTGTCGTCCTACTAAAATAAAAAGCTCGGTGCCCTGTACGAATAACTTTGATAGCACATCTTAGTAACTCAGTTTTTCGTGAACAAATATTATCAGCTATATATAAGTATTACGAGTCGATAGTAATTTTTTTTTAGACTGACGACGTTGAAATTCTTAATGTTATAAATGCGATTGTGTGTTTGTTCACTTGTATTTTATTCATAATAAAATGTTAAAATTGGAATATTTAATAAACGTACGAGCGATAAAACTTTTTCTAGTTTAGTGGTTTATTAAGAAATAATGAAATTTTCCACAATATATCTTCCTGACTCCATCATCGGACCATAGTTTTAAAATAATTATTTATAATATGGTTCATTGAAACGATATTGATGCAAATTTTAAACGCTTAAAAGTCAATAATTGAAAATTGCAAAAAATTGAATTCGATTTAGGTCCTAGAGTCCTTAGTCCTGTTTAGATACTTAATGTGTTATCTGTTGGGTAAATATTTAAAAACAAGTCAAAAATGTAACCGAAGATCAAAGGGAAAACGGTTTATCGTAATAGAAAAATAACAAAAATCTTCACAACTTCCCATAACGGAGGTCAAACAAACCAACAATATTTTACTTTAAAGGCGTAGATAGCGGTGTCGGGTGTCCGCCACCTTGGTTTTCACAAAATTTTATTACACAGATAAGAAAGTGGCTTAGCGCCAGTACTTTCAAAGAGACCTGTCAAATACATTATGGGGGGAGGGGGGTGCTGGGCAAAGTGAAAATTTTATACTATGACGTTTGGTCTGGTGTCCTTTTAAAAACATAAAGTAAGATAAAACGAGTTTGATCGTACAATGGCTCTGCGAATGCTATTTCTGGTGCATTTGGTCAGTGTAGGTTCGATTTTTGTGCAGCGGTAAATATATGTAGATGAATTTTATATAGGGGGTGACAAGATTGTCATCTTGATCTACGATCGTTGACGAATAGAAATGCTATCCTATTTCAAAAACGTTACTCTGCCAAGGAAAATATCGTTAGGAAAGTTTTCGAAAGATATGTGAAGTCTGCCAACCCGGGCTTAGCCAGCGTAGTGGACTATGGCCTGATCCCCCTCGTATTAAGGATAGGCTCACCCTCAGCATTGACGTTAAAAAATAACTGATATATCTACTCTTTTTGTTCAAAGTCGATCGAAAAGGACACAATCGATATTTTCGGAAACGGATTTATCCAAATATATACACGTGACTAAATTATAATATATTTTATAACTACACTACATGTACTAAGTTGATTGTTTTCTTTATTTAATACATATTTTCTTCTTGTTTCAGGTATGTGGTGATAAACGAATCCCATTGTAATTGGAGGGTAATAATAACAATAAGCCTTTTATCTCATACTAGCTTGATTCCCGATACAAACTTTCATCCCCATTTTCACCCCCTTTAAGGCATGATTTCCGGGATAAAAAGTATTATCCTATTTCCTTCCCAGGCCCTCAAACTATCGTCTAACCAAATTTCATCTAAATCGGTTCAGTAGAACCAGAGATTACCCCCTACAACGTCACAAACTCACAAACTTTACTCTTTATAATATTTGTATTTAGTATAGATAATAAAATTCTAACTGAGCCGAATCTGTACATTAAATTGTTTTATACTAACCGTTAAAAAAATTGTAAAGTAGGTATTTAAATTGGTGGATGATATACAGCAAGAAATCATGATACTTATAGTGTGTTGTATTTTTTGTTTTGTGTGAATCTAAATGGAAAGGGAGAATGTTTGAAGTCATAGGATGTCGCTAGTATGTGTTTTATTGTACATGACCAAAGACAAAAGTATTTTATAAGTGATGTCCCCAACTTACTCGGCATTCACGTCTGAGATACCGCCCGGCTCTAAAAACAATATTTGTCATAGTTTGATAGGCGCTTGGCAATAGTGCTGGGCAAATAGTATCGATAAATTTTTATTAAATATTTAAATTTTATTTTAGTATTTGTATGAAAAATATACATACATTTTATTGTGCTATGTTATGTGTGTGTATGTGTGTTTTTGTCCTATTTTAAAAAGGATGTGTTCGATTCGCATTTTTTTTAATAACTATAGCAAGTTAAGCTAAGTTATATATAAAGCTTTGTTTCTTTAAAGTTTAAATTTTTTAATATTTTTTTTATTTCAGAAGAAATCTTTAATTTCATAATTGATATAATAAAAATTATTTCACTTGTTTTTATACTTTCCTAACTTGTTGAACCGAAACGAAAGTAAATAAAAAATAGTTATTTTTTTTTACTCGTTAAAAATTAAAAAGATACAATAACGTGTAACATGCACATAAAAAATAGAACAGCATTCAAATTACTATCTATTTTTAAATCGATCAATATGTAGCGTTTCTAAAACGTCTAGAAGCAAAAAAAAACCTGTTTGCTCTCTTCTTCTCTCTTTGTTCTTCCACGATACGTGTGGTCGTCACGTCTTTCCATCATCCACTTGCCTTTACGAACTGTCATATCAACACGTACACCTTTAACACAGTTATCCTCACACAATCATAAATATGAATATTATAAATACATTGGGACATTAACACATAGCACCATCTAGTTCCATGGTAAGCTACGAGACTTGTGTTATGGATACCAGAAGTTGATATACTACACATATATAACTTTAAATACATACATATTATAAATATAAACACCCATGACTGGAGTACAAACATTCGTACTCATCACACAAATGAATGCCTCCAGCGGGACTCGAACCTGCGACCGCTGGCACAGCAAGTAGGGTACAACTTGAGCCAAATGTGTCGTCAAAACAATCGATCCATATCTTCTTCTACTTCTAAAGCAATCTACCAAAACTCTCTTTGTAATATGACTTTTTTGCCCTCCTCATGTAATGCTCATATCGCGCTAACCTAATGTTTTTCTACTTTATGTAAAGAGAAACCTGCAAGCAATAAAAATAATAGCTTAGAACTTTTATTACTCTTTTATAATATCCGCATTTGAATTGGTTATACTGATTGAGGGTGTAACAACTTTATAAATTTTTATAACCATAAGATTTTACGAAACTCGATAGCGAGTATCGTACGAAAATAACAGCCATACTATAGAAAACGTTATACATTATTTTTTTCTGTGTTCTTAATTCGTTACAAGTTCCTTCTTACCGAAGTCGGTAAATAACAAAATACATACACAACAAATAATTTTAAAACGATGTATGAAAATAGTCTTTTTAATTAAGGAATTTTGAAGAAAGATTTTATTCTCGGTTGTAAGATGTCCTTTTTACTTAACGAATTGAGCTCTATCTGTAAACTATATACAATACTATAATAGTAGCGTAACTCTTATCACGTAAAACCATAGTAAAGGTCTACAAAACTAGGTGTAGGTCACGATAACAAAAATAAGAACTCTCATCGTTTATAATTCAGAATCAACATAAATTTGCGAAGTTCGTTTAAATATTATCATTATTATCAATTCGCCTCAAACTTTCAATTTAGTTTGAATAAATATGTACTACACGAATACGCACATACATACGTATGTTTAATGTCTATTTAGCCAACAATATTGAACGAAACCTTCACGTTATAATAGAGTGTGGGGGATCTCAGGCTTCTCCAGGAGTCTTTAGACTAACTCGAGTGATTTGAAGTGAATTTGGCTTTTTCTTGTTTAGTTAAAAATGATGAAATCATTTCAAAAGAACTCAAATTATGATTTAAAATATCGATATTTATAATAGGTATACTGTACTATGTTATCTCTGCTAAGTTGTAAGCCCATTGTTAATGTAACACGCTCGCTTGGAAATCCAAATGAAGCGAGTTCGAACCCGGGTCTCGCAGCTCAAAGATTTTCATATGTGTGTCCGCCCGCGTTCAGATGACCAAAAACCAAATCTTCAGGTTTTACATATTAGTATACTCTTATATTGCGGTTTTTGTATTTTTTCTCAGAAATGAAACATTTTCCCGGTGTAAAAAGTATCCTATATGTTGACCCGGATAACAAGCTATCATCATACTAAATTTCATCAAAATTCTCCAGTGGTTTTTCCGTGATGCGGTAACAGACAGACAAACAAACAGACAGACAGACAAAAATTCTAAAATCTATAGATTCGACCTCTGTATTGATAGTAATGTCTATTTTAATAAGATTTTCCAAAAAATATTTAATGTACAGATTCGGCTTAGTCACAATTTTATTATATGTATAGATATTGTGAAGGAAATATTGTGAGTAGGGATGGACTAAGGCTATGAGAGGGCTCATTGAAGTCTGTATTATTATCATTCCACAACCCGAGCGAAGCCAATGGTCAAAGCTAGTTGTAAATACATATACAAGTATCGTGTATAGATTAAACCTACATAAGAAACGTCTAACCAATAAAAAACATTCGTTCCCCCAAGACAATTAGACAAAGACAAAGTAACATTTTTATTATATTTATAGATAATTCGTATCAAAACGTCGATAAATGTCACATCACTGAAACAATAGCGCGACAGAGGCTCAAGTCAAGAAAAACGTCTCTTTAAGACACCTGTGCTCAACCGCGCCCAGCAGTCTTGAGAATTGAGACGTATAAGGTTTTGTTATTTATTAAAGATTCTCCCTATTTTATGGACAGACACTTATAAAGATTTTAAGTTTTTGTATGCAGGCTAGTGGAAACTGTGCATCTTGTAAGGGTTGTAGTTATTTATACATATGTATGTGAGTATAATACTAATGTTTAAAAAAAAACTATTTTGGTGACAATTTTGATAGATGTTTTTAAATATTATAAGTTTGTTGATAATTAAATCTTTAGTCATTAGATTTGTAGAGTTAGTTTATATGAGATTTTAAGAAATTATGTACAAAGGAAAACATTAAACCAAAATTATTATTTTTATATATATTATTATTAATTATTATATTCATATAATTTTTTATTTATTTATATTCTAATTATTATATTTATCAAAATATCAAATTATCATCGAAATATTTTTTTAAGGAATGGCGAAACCCATTCATCTTGCTTAACTAAGATTCTGTATAAAAGTAGCAGAACTAATAAAACCGTTGGATAGTATTTAACGACAATTACTCAAATATCGATAATATAAGAAAATATAAGATAAATCTACACTGTTTTTTTTTTCCAGTTTATTTAAGAATTCATATATTTACAAAGAAAGCAGAATGTAATAACTAGTGCGCAAAGTATCAAGACGTCCCATCGCGGTACGCGCAGGTGTTCTCAACCTCAGACACAATTACGTACACATTAATGCCAATTTATTTATATAGTGGGGTTCACTTTGTTTATTTTATATTTATGGCGGCTCTTAAATGGAAATTAGATTGGTGATTCAAATTTACATCGTTTTATGGTATTTTAAAACTGTTTAGATACTATATTTGGGTTTCTATCGACAAAATTTGTCCCCTGATTTAGATGGGATGCCATAGCATGAAGAGCTCAAGTTTAACTTTGAACCTAGTCAAGTTTTGATATACAGATAAACAAAAAGACGGTCAAATAATTGCTTGAAATTTTTCTTTTTTCTAAACATTGATTTGAGTTAAACGAATCGACTCCTGTGTGCTTGTCACTCGGTTACGCTGTAACCGCTCAACTGGTTTAAGGGAAATTCCAAATGGAGATAGCTTTATTATTTTATTGGCGACTTACCCTCGCTTCGCTTGAGTGCGTCTTTAGGTACGTTTTAATTATTTTGAGCGGAACCCTAATTCTTTTTCTAAAGTAAAAGTAGCTTACTTTACTCCTTATAGCATCAGCTATTTGCCAGTGAAAGTCCCATGAAAATCAGTCTATCCGTTTCGGAGATTTGCTGGAACAAACAGACAGGGTTTTTTTAAAGTGTGTGTTTTTTTATAAGTACCGTATATAATTTCATATGCATTTAGTAAAACGATGTTATTTTGATATTACAAACAGACACTTCTATTTTATTTGTCTGTATATCTGTGTAGATTAACGTACCTACAACGTGAGAGGAGCCGTGTGCAGAAACTAGTTTAGTCATAAATAAAACCATCTTAACCGATTGCGAACTGTCAAGTTTAAGCGTATGAGATCTTTCTTCCCCTTCACATTCACACAATAAATTCCAAGTATCAATACCCATCTTAATAGGTTGTTTGAATAACGTTTATGTAATAAGCTGTTTCTTGTGGCTTCGTCCGTCTTTGAGGGTATATATTCTCCATAGCAAAATTGGCCTATTTCAAGACGAAAATTATTGTACGTTTTTGTGGTACCTACAGGATGTTTCTATAGAAAGTACATTTTGTCAATGAACAGGAATCGAACTCCCATCCAAGTATCTTCAATAATATAATTAAATAGTGTTTTTGGTTGTGTTCTTGGTTATACCTACGACGCTTTGACTAAAATTTAAGTCGTTGAAGGAGATCTTGTAGTTTACTGTTGTGTGCTTTATTACACGTGCTTTTTTGATTTTTTTATTTTTCTCAGATGATGATACTTATCAATGTTTAATGTATTTCCTGAGTATACATACATACATATTACAAATGCAATAGCACGATAATCAGACTGAATGAAAGATCAGGTAGGTCCTGGGTTCGAGCCTCAGATCGGACCAAGTTTAGTTACTAAGTTTTTCTGTTAAGATATTCTCAATAGCTCCTGCGCATCTAGCCAGTCTCAATAAGATTGGCCGCTGTAGCTGAAATCGGTCAGGAGGACATAAATAAATAAAAAGCCTGTAACTTTATCCGGAATTCGAACCCACTATCTCAAGACTTGTAGCCGTCGATTCTTACTGTGTATCTACGATTCAAATTAGATGAGATAGTATTATATGAGTAAATAGCATATCCCAAAGGTCTCAGAATCAAATCACTTCTTAGTACAATACATCGCGTCTTAACTGTTGAAAGTCGAGCCAAATTGCTTTAGAATTATATTTGACAGACTCAATTGTATAATTTTGTCCCACGTCACTACTGAATAGTATGATAGCTTGGATGGTAGTATGCGATATCTTATGTTTAATATTCAACTCATTTTTTTTACTAAAGGCAAAATATAACAGGTACTTTCTTAGATTTACGCGAATATTTGTCATTTTGAATAAAACTATCTTTTCGGATTATTTCGCGGATTTATTTTGATTTTTGGTACCCGACGTTTCGAATGCTTTACAGCGATCATGGTCACGGGAGAGACTAAAGTTTCAGACGTCTCAAACACATATAATTGTTACAGACCGTCAGTGCCTACCCACTATTTTACAAAAATGATTTCAAAAATTCAAAAAATGGTAATAAAGTACCTTACAAAATTTGTTGATTTTTATTTCTAAACATTAAAAAAATATATATAATTAATTATAGCAATATTATTTATTTAATTTTAGCTGTTATTATTATAAATATTACAATTTTTAAAAAACTTTATTAATTACTTATATTATTTAGTGTTGCTATTATATATATTATGTATTTAGAGTCTTAAGAAGGCGCAGGAGCGGTCGCGGAGATAAATTCCGCTGACGGTGCTGTAGACATTGCGACGCCACGGCGCGGGCGCCGGATGCGCATTCCGCTGACGCGGCTATCGCCAATGTGTCGCCACAACACTCCCCCCCTTTTTCTTTCACATGAAACATAAAAATCTATCATACAGGTAGCCTAAAAATATTTTTTTTTTTTAACAAACACATTTAACCAATAACACTGTCTTATAATTAACACTAAAATCTTATACTACCACTAATGTCTAACACTATCTCAATTTTAACTATAATGTCTATTGTGCGTATCCTGATTGCGAGCGATTTTGGTTCGCCTGTGCGGCTAGACCCAACTCGACCGATGATACTATTTCTTTTTTATCCATTTCTGTCCTTTATTTCGGCAACATTTTAAGATGAAATATCCCAATATAAGTATGCATAATACGACGATTATTATGGAAATTGTTCCGAATTTGTGTAGCTTTTGTTCTAATTGACTGAATGATGCGTCGTTTGCACCATTTTGGGCTATTATTATCTCTTCCGTTTTGTCAGTCTGTTTGCTGTATCCCTTGCCCATTATTAATAAATGTCTAACTGGATGTTTACTCCTGTTCGTCTTGAAATGATGCCGTTACAATAACATTAATTACTTATAGGCTATACTAAATATGCGAATACACAGTATAACTGATTATTAAGCAAAAAATAAAAATGGACTATGTACTATTGTTATTTTGCATTTAATCAAAACATCTAATAAATACTAAATTAACAATTTAAGAAACGCACTGGTGGCTTAATAACTCGGCCACTGCGTGTGGTACAATGTTGCAACGATTCTTTTATGGTATTTGAATTTCCCTTTTTACATTCAACATCACTATTATTAACAATATTACTGTTTTCAGTAGATAACATACTCGTATTATCGATTTCCGTGTTTTTTAACAAATAAGCGGGTTTTAACCTATCTATTGCAATTTCCGTTTTTCTATTTGGTAGTAATATGGTGTATGTCTTATCGTTCCTTCTTAACACTTTATAAGGCCCGTTATAATTTGGTGTCAATGGTTTTTTTACTAAGTCGTTTCTAATAAAAACGTGTGAACAAGACTTTAAGTCGTTGTGCACAAAAATTTTGCGAGAATCGCTATTCGCTCGTGACTTGGGTTTGTGACTACTAAGTATTAATCTCAATTTGTCAACAAATGCACACGGTGACATAGATTTCGTGCTTACCTCAGAGAAAAAATCGCCAGGCAGTCTTAGGTTGTGCCCTAGCACCATTTCTGCTGCGCTCACATCGCCGTCGCTTCTACATGCTGCTCTCAAACCGTATAAGGCTGTAGGTAACTCGTCTAACCATGATGCATTATCTGCTAATCTGGCTGAAAGTGCAACCTTTAACGAACGATGCCACCTCTCGATTTTGCCATTGCTCTGTGGGTGGTATGGAGTTGTGCGTATTTTCTGCACCCCTAACAACTTCATCAATCCGTTAAAAATGTCACTTTCGAATTGCCTACCTTGGTCTGTTGTCATTCTCACTGGACAACCAAATCGACAGATCCAGCCTTCGTAGCTAGCTTTGGCGACTGTCTCTGCTGTGATGTCAACTGTAGGTATCGCTTCCGGCCATCGCGTATACCGGTCAATCATTGTTACACAATACCTATACCCTTGCGCGCTCGTGGGGAGCGGGCCTATTATGTCAACATGTATATGTTCGAATCTACCACTAAAAGGAAAAGTTTGCCAATCAGAAACGGTGTGCCTATTTACTTTTACTTTCTGACATTGAATACAACATCTTGCCCAATTATTAACATCTTTATTCATTCCGGGCCAAAAAAATTTTTGTGCTATCATTTTCCTAGTGACTCTAATACCTGGATGGCTAATATTATGTATGGAATCAAATACTAATTTTCTAAATGTCTCTGGGACAAAAGGTCTTATGTACTTAGTTGATAACTCGCAATAAATCGGATTATTCGTACCTGGAATAGTTAATTGTTTTAACGATACCTTGCCATTGTTGTTTTCCAGTAGGTGTGTAACCTGAGAATCACCTTTCTGTGCTCGCGCAAGTTCCTCGAAGTCGATGCTCGTCGGACACCTTATCGCCTCGACTCTAGACAAGGCGTCAGCAACTGCGTTCTGTTGACCTGTAACGTGACGTATTTCGCTGACAAACTCGCTAATATACATCAAGTATCGGGTTCTCTTTGGGTTCTCGTTTTTTGCTACCTTTGTTAACGCGAATGTTAATGGTTTATGATCTGTATATACGATCAATTCTCTACCTTCGACCATATTACGAAAATGAGAAATGGCCATGTAAATTGCTAAAAGTTCGCGATCATAGGTACTGTATTTACGTTGAGTCTCTGAAAGTTGTTTTGAAAAATAACCAAGCGGTAACCAGTCGTTATCTACCCGTTGTTGCAAAACTGCGCCCACACACGTATTGGACGCGTCCGCCATAAGAGATAACGGTACCTCAGCTACTGGGTGCGATATTGTAGTGGCATTCCTAAGGCTCATTTTACACTGCTCAAAAGCAAACTCGGCTTCATTATTCCAATTTATTTTAGTCTTATCTTTTTTCTTTGCCCCATGTAAAAATTTATTTAGCTCTGCCTGGTTTTGAGCTGCGTTTTTTATATGAGACCTGTAAAAATTTAACATGCCGAGGAATCGACGAAGTTCTTCGACAGTTCTCGGTTTCGGATAGTCTGAGATTGCCCTTATTTTATCCTCCAGTGGACTTATACCAGCTGGTGTGACTTTATAGCCTAAAAAATCGATTTCTTGTTTACCAAAACATGATTTACTTAAATTAATAGTTATGCCATACTCATTGAATTTTTTAAATAACTGCCTTAAGTGTGCCTTGTGCACGCTTTCAGTGGTTGAGGCTATAATGACATCGTCAATATAACAAAATAAAAATGATTCTTCCCCTTTTGGATTTTGAAAATATTCTGAACCTTGTAACATAGAATTCATAAAACGTTGGAAAGTTTGAGCGGCATTTCTTAGACCAAATGTCATTTGTGGAAATTCGAAAAGGCCAAACGGGGTAATTATAGCGGTCTTTTCGATGTCTTCAGGTGCCACGGGAATATAGTGATACGCTCTATTAATATCGATTCTAGAAAATATGTTCTTACCTGTTAGTCCATATGTGAAGTCCTGTAGCCTGGGGACAGGGTATCTATCCGGTTTCGTTTTTTTGTTGAGTAGGCGGTAGTCACCGCACGGTCGAATCCCTCCATCTTTCTTCGGAACTGTGTGAAGTGGACTGGCCCAAGCGCTTTTTGACGGTCTGCATATACCTAATTCTTGCATTAATTCAAATTCGATTTTTACCTTTTTATACCTGTCCGGTGGGAGTTGTCTGGCTCTCGTATAGACGGGTGGACCTTCTGTTTCTATATGATGAAAAACGGTGTGCTTTGTTGGAACTTTAAATGAGATTGGTTTAGTAATTTCAGGATATTCCTCGAGAATATCTTTGTAAACGTTATTATTTTGTATACTGTTAATCGAGAAACAATTATAATTTACAACGGACCCAATAGAGTACAAGTTTGTTACAGAATCTATTAATTTCTTATTATGTAAATCTACCAATAACTTGTGTGACTTAAGAAAATCTGCACCTAAAATAGCATGCTTAACGTCAGCAATTATAAATGACCAGCGATATGGTCTTCTTAGTCCCAAATTTAACTCTAATATTTTAATACCAAAAGTTCTAATTTCTGTGTCATTAGCTGCAAAAAGTTTATAGTTACACTGGCTTCGTTCTTTTACACTCACTTTACTCACTGGTATGACAGATACGTTAGCACCGGTGTCTACGAGGAAAATAAGTCTATTCTTGTTGTCGTTGATGCAAAGTCGGTGGTTGTCGCTCAGGTCAGTGCAGGTTTCCACCTCAGCCTGCACTGCACCTAGTTTCCCTCACTGCCCTTCCAGTTGCACGGTTGCTCACAGCGCGTCGCCTTGCTCTTGAACCTGTAATGGTACCTGCACAGCCATCCGGGGTCTTCTGGTGCTCTGCGCTTAAGGGAACGGGATCTGCTCCTGTATTTCGGTCTGCTCCTGCTCCTAGGACGCCTGCTGCTCTGGACCTCGCTACGCAATGATGCTACCTCCAAAGCAAGTTTGTTCATTTGGTTGACCAACCCTGCCAGTGGTTCTGGTGACACCTGGGCTATGCTGTTATCCACCGTGGCCATTTCGTAGGATCTACTGTTCTCAACGATCTTGTCCGCAATGGCAGCCAAGCTATCTAGGGATTGGTCTTGGCACACTGCAATGACTGCCCTGACTGAAGATGGCATACGGGATAACCAGAGGCTCTTCAAGGTCTGATCTGAGACCTGTGCTGGGCGGCCTAACTCTTTCATGCGGCGTAATAAGTGCGTAGGTTTCTGAGCACCCAGCTCTAATTCAGAAACGAGCTTTTGGAACTGGCGCTCGGCACTCTCTTCGTACACCTGTAGGAGCCTTTCTTTCAGCGCAGTATACTTGTTTTCAGCAGGTGGCGAGGTAAGTAAGTCGCTCACTTGCTGGATTGAGTCTCTTCCCAGTTTAGCGATGACCATGTTGAATTTCGCTTCTTCCCCTTGTTTCTGAGGGGCCATTACGGCTTCAAACTGCGCGAACCAAAGCCGCGGCATGTCCACCCAGAAATCTGGCAATTTATTTGATACTCCTATGGCCGCTAGAGTCATGCCTGGTGAATCTGTATCCTCTTCTTTTAGAACTGGTGGCATTACTTGCCCACCTACGGATCGCGTGGTTTGCGCCCCTAACATATCTATTCGCTGCGCTGGGTAATTTATTGAAGAAATCACTAGTATAGGCAGTAACTGTTTTACCACAGCACTCTATGTTCGTAACGTTTCAACTTTTTAATATAAAGTTTATTAAATCTTTACTATGTCGCACTTCCGACGGCCAAGATTCCCCCTCGGAGTCGCTGTCCGCTAATTTAGAATCGGGGTCACCAATTTAGGGTCTTTATTTATGAGGGATGTAAATGAAATGTAAAATGTCTTTAACACATATATTGTTCCCAAACGTTACACTTATAAATACATATAAGACTCTATAAAAATACTATTGTGTGAGAGAAAAAGAGAGGGGGACCGTCGGGGCACTCGCGAAACTAACGACTGAATTGTTACCACGCCTGCGCTGAAGGCGCAGGAGCGGTCGCGGAGATAAATTCCGCTGACGGTGCTGTAGACATTGCGACGCCACGGCGCGGGCGCCGGATGCGCATTCCGCTGACGCGGCTATCGCCAATGTGTCGCCACATGTATAACGAATATTATAAAGAATATTAAACTCCAACAAAAAAGTTTGATAGTGAATGAGTGGTTGTATTTCGTGTTGTTGTTTTTAAATTATGAAAATTCGTTAAATTCGTTCTAATTTTGGACATTTTGGGCATAGGGAATGAGTAATATGGCATCTGCAATTCAATAAATTAATATTTGAGCTTGTCTTTTGGGAATTGTCTTATACTTTGTGTGCATGATCTATGTTTCTTTCTGTTACTCTTAATCTTTTTATCGTTTTTATCTTAATATTTTTATCGTTTACTAGCATTGCCCGCGGCTCCGCCCGCGTTCAGATGACCAAAAACCAAATTCTTAGGTTTCACATATTACTATACTATTACATTGCAGTTGTGTATTTTTTCTCAGAAATGAGATATTTTCCCGCGGTAAAAAGTATCCTATATATTGACCCGGATAACCAGAAATTTCATGAAAATCCCTCCAGTGGTTTTTTCTGTGATGCGGTAACAGACAGACAGACAGACAGACAGACAGACAGACAGACAGACAGACAGACAAAAATTCTAAAAACAATAGATTCGACCTCTGTATCGATAATAATGTCTATTTCAATAAGATTTTCCAAAAAATATCTAATGTACAGATTCGGCTTAGTTACAATTTTATTATATGTATAGATTTAAATATTATAATATTTCGACTTGCTTACTAAACGGTAGACCCGATATTTCTACAATTTTGCTCAGAGAATTCCTTGACTTGAACGAAGGGAAAAATCCCATAAATATGTGTACAAAAACAACATTTTGTAAATAAAAGTCTTATAGTGAATTTTTTTCTATAAACGGTTATTATTATTATAACTAGCGACTCATCGTTGCTTCGCTCGGGTGTGTTCCTCTCTACGTGTTTTTTTTCTAAAATAAAAGTAGCCTAAATTACTCTATTGAATAATAAATAATAGATTGCTCGTAGCAATAAGACCGCCTTTGCATGCCTCTTTGTATTTTTTTTTCTTTTGATCTTCTGTACTCTTCTTTTGTGTGTGCAATAAAGTATTTATCTATCTATCTAAAAGTAGCCTAAACACTAGCTAGCCGTTTCAGAGATTAGCCGAAACAAACGCACAGACAGACAGACAAAAATTTTAAAAATGTGTTTTTCTTGTAAATACTATATAAGAGCTGTTTTTTTTTAACATTACAAACACACACTTCATTTTATTTATCTATATATAGACTAAAATAACTATAACGTACATAATAAAGGTATTTTTGTTAAATACGTAGATTCTGGCTATAAAAATCAATGGCTGATTATAATCTAAATGTATAAGCTTAAGTTATTATATATACTCAAAGTGTACACTGTCCATATTTAATATATTTAAGTATTGGCATTTGGTGCCGCTCTTTGAGCTATATTCATTGGTACGTGTGGCTAATCGCTGATCGTAGATAACGCACCCTTGTGTTGGTCGTGTTGTTTGTCTGTAAGCTTGAAATAACCTGGGTAAAATTGTTTTTTTTTTTTTATGTTTTGTATGATGTTTACACATGTATGAAAATTTTTAATTAATTAAAGACTTACGCTCGCTTCGCACGGGTGCTTTCGTCGGTACGCGGATTTTGTTTACAATTTCATGGGTTTTAATAATTTTGAGCGGAACCCTAATTCTTTTTCTAAAATAAAAGTAGCCTAAGTTACTCCTTATAGCACCAGCTATCTGCCAATGAAAGTTTCGTCAAAATTGGTTCAGCCGTTTTGGAGATTAGCCGGAACAAACAGACAGCCAGACAGACAGAGAAAAAATTTAAAAATCGATTTAGTCTTATACGTGCCATATGTTCATACTTCCATACTATCCATACTAATATTATAAATGTGAAAGTGGGTTTGTTTGTTTGTCCTCCTTTCACGTCGAAACAGAGTGATGAATTGGCGTGTTTTTATTTATGTGGAGATAGTTAAAGGCTGGAGAGTGACATAGGCTACTTTTTACCGCGGAAGATTATCTCATTTCCACGGGAAAACACGTTATAATACAACCCACAACAACTCATCATCTTTATGTATATATGTATAATAATGTATCTATACTAGTATTATAAAGAGGTAAAGTTTGTGACGTCGTAGGGGGTAATCTCTGGATCTATTGAATCGATTTAGATGAAATTGGGCAAGAAGATAGTTTGAGACCCTGGGAAGGAGATAGGATACTTTTTATCCCAGAAATTATCCCTTAAGGGGGTGAAAGTGGGGAGGAAAGTTTGTATGGGGAATCAAGCTAAGGACGAACCCGAGCGAAGCGAGGGTGAGTCGCTTGTATAATATATAGTCTATGTATTCCATACTAACTGTTAAAACGTAACTACCTAGGGACGTACCCAAGCAAAGAGATGGCATGTCGGTAGCAATCAATAATACATAGTTAAATTAAAAAAAAACTTTGTCAATTTTCGTAACATTTGTAACGTAATGTACAAATAAAAGGTAGTGTTTTATTTATCGAATGTTTTGTTAGAACAAATGTAAAGTACATAGATTAAAGATAAGGCACCCTTACTGAAATGTTCAATCGATTAGATTACAATAGAAACTAATAGCTATAGGTACGTTTAGACTTAAGTTATTTTATACCTTCCCCCTATGACGCTATAATTATAATTATACTAGCGACACACCCTCGCTCCGCTCGGATTTGTCCCTACTTACGTTTTAACATTTAGTATAGGTAGATTTCTCAGAGATGAGATATTTTCTTGCAGTAAAAAGTATCTTATATGTTGACCCGGATAACCAGCTATCATCATGCCAAATTTCATCAAAATCCCTCCAGTGGTTTTTCCGTTTTTCGAAAACTTGCTAGGTTCTCTCAGATATGCAGGTTTCCTCATGATGTTTTACTTCACCGTTAAAACAAGTGGTAATGGTGTTGGAAGTGATTCGCACATAAAAATATCAGACATGCTAGACCCGGGATTTGAACCTGTATCAATTTGTTAGACTACCATTTTTCATGTCGGTAGTGTTTTTATATAATTATGGAAGAATCGTAATAAAAAATAACGTTTTTGCTCATCAATAATATCAACCCCAAACTATATTCGGTCAGCGGATCGGAAAATGACACATGGCGGTTCCCAGTAGTGTGAAATGTGTTTATTCGACGTCGTCGTTGTATACATTTTGTTTCTTTACCTAATCTATACATATAATAAAATTCTAACTGAGTCGAATCTGTAGGTACATTAAATATTTTTTGGTAAATCTTATTGAAATAAACAATATTATCGATACAGAGGCCGAATCTATAGTTTTTAGGTATTTTGTCTGTCTATCTGTCAGTCTGTCTGGGAACGCATCATGAGAAAAACACTGGACAAATTTTGATGAAATTTGTTATGATGATAGATGGTTATCCAGGTCAACATATAGGATACTTTTTACCGCGAGAAAATATCTCATTTTTGAAAAAAATAAAAAAAACTGCAATGTAAGAGTATACTAATATGTAAAACCTAAGAATTTGGTTTTTGGTCTTCTGAACGCGGGCGGAGCCTCGGGCAATGCTAGTACATATTATAAAATTTTAACCGAGTCGAATCTGTACACTAAATATTTTTTGGCAAATCTTATTAAAATAGTCATTATCATCGATACAGAAGCCGAATCATTAGTTTTTATAATTTTTGTCTGTATGTCTGTCTGTTTGTGACCGCATTACGAGAAAACCACTGGACAGATGTTGGTGAAATTTGTTATGATGATAGCTGGTTATCCGGGTCAATACATGGGATACTTTTTACTGAGGAAAAATGTCTCATCTCTGAGAAATCTAGTATAGATTCAATTATATCTATAATGTAACGAATCCTAGCGGAGCGAGAGTGAATCGATGGTAATAATAAAATGCTGGTATATATTAATTACTATGCTATACTTATATACTAAGAAGATTGGTTGTTGTTTTGTTTAATACATCCATTGATTTACGCGAATATTTGTCACCTATTACAGATAAATAAATAAATAAATAATAAATATGTTGGGACATTCATACACAGCACCATCTAGTTCTATGGTAAACTACGAGGCCTGTGTTATGGATACCAGATAGTTGATACACTACACATATATAACTTTAAATACATACATATTATAAATATAAACACATCATGACTGGAGTACAAACATTCGTGCTCATCACACAAATGAATGCCCCCAGCGGGACTCGAACCCGCGACCGCTGGTACAATAACTAGGGTCACTACAAACCGAGCCAAACGTGTCGTCTTCACACAATAAAATTGAAGTGTCTGTTCGTAATGTCAAAATAACAGCTTCTTACTAAATGCATATTATGAAATTTTAAGCGGTAGGTACCTACTTATAAGAAAAACACAATTTTAAAACTTTTTGTCTGTCTGTTTTGGCTAATCTCCGAAATGGCTGGACTGATTTCGACGGGACTTTCCCTGGCAGATAGTTGATGTTTTAAGGAGTAACTTCGATACTATCATTTACCCGAACGAAGCGTGGGTAAGCCGCTTGTTCTAAATAAAACTATCTTTTCGGGGTTGCTTTTTCGCATTTATTAACGTGATCCATGATTGCTGTAAAGCATTCGAAACGTGGCGTCGGGAATCAAATGTCAAAACAAATCCAATAAGATAGCTCTATTTAAAATGTTCTTTTGTGTGTTTGTTTGCGCTAATATATAGAACTACGAAACTCATTTTAGACATTTTTTTTAATGTAATTTGTAGCCCATTTAAGTATTTAGTCAAGTTAATAGGCTATTTAACATCACACAACGACTGTTAAAATCAATACAAATTATACGTAATAAACTATGCGAGCAGCGTCGATGGAAATAGCTAGTTATAATAATAATAAAGAAATAGGCATTTTTATAATATTTAAAGTTACTTCTGCGACTGGTTTTGTTCAGGTTTTTCGTAATTTTTAGGGTTCCGTACCCGAAGGGTGCCAAGGAACCCTATTATTAGTAATAATAGGGATCGGTTAAACCTCCGCTGTCAGTCCGTCCGTCCGTCAGTCTGTCAGAGGGTTGTATCTCATGAACCGTAATTGGTAGAGATTTCAAATTTTCACAGTGTGTATTTCTATTGCCGCTATAATAACAAACAATAAAAAGCCAAGAAGTCTGACATGAAAATTAAAAAAAAAATCGATTAGTTCACGGAACCCTTCGCGTGCGAGTCCAAATCATACCTACTTGGCTAAATTGACTACTTGATTAAATTTTGATATGGGGTCGCTCACTCCATAGACACTGTAGACATGTGTGACACTGTAGCGTCACTTTTATGGTATAAAAACTCAAAATAGAAGGAAAACAAAGCATTGTACACCTTAAAATTCTGACATTATAAACTTGCCCGTATATTAATTACTTCATTCGTGAAGATCACATGACAATCACATTGTGTTACCCTGTCAAATAAATGTTACACGCGTAACAACCCTCTTCACGTTGCTAATGCATGCCTACGAAAGTATTTTAGACTAGCGGCTCACCCTCGCTTCGCTCGGGTTCGTCTCTAGGAAATCAAGAACAAACCAACCCCACGGGAACCGTACGTTTTCCGGGATAAAAAGTCTAATAATAGTAGCCCATGTGTAATTCCAGACTATAATCTATCTCTGTGCCAAATTTCATCCAGATCCGTTCAGGCGTTCGATCGTGAAAGATTGACAAACATTTTTCAACTTTAATATCGAAGTTAAATTAATTTAGTACCTTTTTTCATTTTTCTTTGAAATAGGCCTTGTTGAAATGAAAATTCATATATACTAGCGACTCACCCTCGCTTCGCTCTGGTCCGTCCCTACTTACTTCACGTTTAGTATCGATTTCTCAGAGATGAGATATTTTCCCGCTGTAAAAGTTATCCTATATGTTGACCCGGATAACCAGCTATCATCATACCAAATTTCTTCAAAATCCCTCTGTGATGCGGTAACACACAGACAGACAAAAATTCTAAAAACTATAGATTCGACCTCTGTATCAATAATAATGTCTATTTCAATAAGATTCTCCAAAAAATATTTAATGTACAGATTTGGCTTAGTTACAATTTTATTATATGTATATATATATATATATATATATATATATATATAATGATTGTATTATGCCTAATATGCCTTATTTAAATATTGATTTGTTTTAATTTAATTGTTATAATTGCCAAAGGAGTTTTACTTCAATCGCGCGTGAAGGTAACACTCACCCATTTTTTAATAATTATTTATACAATCACCACCACAATTTCACAATTTTAAAGTATCTACTTTTAAGCATCGTCGTTTTTTTTAAAGCTTTCATTATTTACAAATGGTATAAAGTATATCCGCACCCATAATTAATTTACACTGATTCCGAGATATTCGATGTTACTTTAAAAGGTAAAAATAAAATTGGAAGTCTGGAAAACAGGTGAGTAGCGAACGTTCCCGCCAAATTCTCGATTTTCTAATGACGTAAACATGACGCCATATTGGAAAGTAGTGTTACCATGTAGAATGGATTTTTATTATTATTATTATTATTATTACAATTTTTTTTTTAATTTTATAAGTGTTTTTTTTTTCTTCATATTTTTTGTCTAAGAACAGTGACAGAGGCATAGACGTTCTTTATTGATTATATATAGAATAGTATACCTACATATATTTAGGTTTTAGGTTTTTGTTTATGTCATTTAATATTTTAGCTATTGTCAAGATTATGCCATTTAGGACATTGCAAAAGATTTTCTTTAGGGCTGGAATAATTAAATAAATAAATATGTTGGGACATTAACACACAGCACCATCTAGTTCCATGGTAAGTTGGCTGGCTTGTGTTATTGATACCAGATCTTTGATACACTACACATATGTATATAACTTTAAATACATACATATTATAAATATAAACACCACTACATAAATATAAACATATACACAAATATATACAAAAATTCTAAAAACTAGAGATTCGGACTCTGTATCGATAATAATTTCTATTTCAATTAGATTTTGCAAAAAATATTCTATGTAGATGTACAGAAAGACCTTTCCTATTTTATTTCACATTCAAGGACACCCTAATCTAATAGAAATGTACGAAAAACAAACCTCGATCAAGTGTTTTGAGCCATTAGTAGCTATTAATTAGATGTTTTCGAAGTTTTAATTTACGATAAGTATCGGATTTCGTCTCGCTCCAGGCTTCGTGGACTATTTTTAGATTTTAGTATGAAATACAAATATTTGAATTTCTCGGCTTTTATGTAATATAATATGCATGTATTTTACATATAAACCTTCCTCTTGAATCACTCTATCTATTGCTGAAAACTGCATTAAAATCCGTTGAGTGGTTTAAAAGATCTAAGCGAACAGACAGCGGAAGCACCTGCATTTTATACTAAGAAGAAATATAAAAGATAAGCTAAGATGAAAGATAAGCGTATTAGCAACTTACTCTCGCTTCGCTCGCGTCCTTAGGTGCGTAACTGTAGTCTATGCACAATACACAATCTCATCCAAACCTGTTAGGCCGTTTCAGCGTGAAGGAGTAACAAACATACACACACTCATACAAGCATTCGCATTTATACTTGAAGTCTGATTAATAACGAAGATCTCTTATTAAGAAAAAAATAATTCATATTATTCAGTTTATTTTTATAATTATACTAGCGACTCACCCTCGGTCCGCTCGGGTTCGTCCCTAGTTACGTTTTAACGTTTAGTATAGATTTCTCAGAGATGCGATATTTTCCCACAGTAAAAAGTATCCCATATTGGATTCTTTTTACTGATCCGTATAACCTGCTCGTAGCTGTCATCATAACAAATTTCATCAAAATCTGTCCAGTGATTTTCTCGTGATTCATTCCCAGACAGACAGAGAAAAATTAAAAAAAAAACTATTAGTAGATTCGGCCTCTGTATCGATAATAATGACTATTTCAATAAGATTTTCCAAAAAATATTTAACGACGTACAGATTCGACTTAGAATTTAATTATGTATATGTATGTACCTTCGATCAACAACACTACTGTTGATCGAAGATATGTACTTATAGATAAAAAAAAATTGACCTGTCTGGAATATTTATTCAGTAGGTACAGAGAAAAATAATAATTTCTAAAAAATACAAGTAATTTCATTATAAAATACTTAATTTCTATTTCGAGTAGAGATCTTTCATGGTGAGTGGAAAAATTCTTAATAAGTATACAAGAAACTGTTATTTCCCAACAGAAAGATAAATTTTATATTTATAAATATGAGCGAACATTTTTTTCTCAATTTCCGACGTAAACCGCTTACCAGGATCCTATAATCTCATGGAATCAACCGAAAAAAGATCAAAATCTGTGTTTTTTGTTAGAACATCAAACAACACGGGAATGTTACCGCTCTGCTTGCTATACTTGTACAAACTTTGAACGTTTAGATGGCGTTTTTATAAAGAGGTCGGAAAGTTATGGGATATGGGATATATTCTTTATGGAAAATTACTCGTAATTTCTTAAAAAATCTAGTATATATATATATATATATATATATATATACTTACGTTTTAACGTTTAGTTCTAGATTTCTCAGAGATGGGATGTGTTCTCGCAGTAATAAGTATCCTATATGTTGACATGGATAACCAGCTATCATCATACTAAAATTCATCAAAATCTGTTCTATGGTCTCGTGTAGCGTCCGCAGACAGAGAAACAGTCAAAATTTTTAAAAACTCTGATTCGGACGGAGATTCGGCCTCTGTATCAATAATAATGTCTATTTCAATAAAATTTTCCAAAAAAAAATAATTAGCGTACAGATTCGGCTCAGTTACAATTTTATTATATGTATATAGATAAATAGGTAAACGCAAAATATTTCAGTACCTTTTTCTACTTTGTTTGTCAACAGGTTTCCATTTTGTTTTTGTGTACGTTTTGATTTTGACAAGCTTTAATGTTATCAATATAATTTCGTAAAATGCTAAAACACGTATTTATTTAATTTTATTGAAGGGCATTAATACCAAGTAATTCTGATCATAAATATTTTTTTAGATTGTATTATACCGTGCTTTCCCGTGGGAATGATATAATTTCCCACGGTAAAAAGTAGCCTATGTCACTCTCCAGCCCTCCACTATCTCCACACAAAAAATCACGCCAATCTGTCTCTCCGTTTCAAGGTGAAAGAAGGATAAATAAACAAACAAAGAAAAAAAAACAAACGAACACTTTCACATTTATAATATTAGTATGGATTACTTCAAATATTTTTGAGTAACGCCGAGGACAGTTGCTAGTCTCATTCATATTAAATTTAACTTTTCGTGATACAAAGTATGAAATATTAATTTTCGAATACGCAGCCCTTCATTCAATGGAAAATTAATCAACTAATGTAAATAATTTAGTTTTAAAATAGTCCCTATGTCGACTCAATAAGTTTTAAAATCGAATAACGAAATCGCATAAAGCAAATTTCAGACGGACATATGCTCCACTTTATGTAAAATTGCCAATTTAAGAGGCGAAAGAGACAAATAGTTTGGAATATTTGACGGGAGTATGCTTTACTTTAATTTTATATCAATAAAAACTTTTTTGAAGGTTATTATATAACCTTCAAAAAGTAATAAATGAATATGTTGGGACATTAGCACACAGCACCATCTAGTTCCATGGTAAGCTACGAGGCTTGTGTTATGGTTACCGGATAGTTGATACACTACACATATATAACTTTAAATACACACATATTAAAAAATATATAAACACCCATGACTGGAGAACAAACATTAGTGCTCATTGCTCAAATGAATGCTCCCAGCGGGACTCGAACCCGCGACCGCTGGCACAGCAAGTATTGTCACTACAAACTGAGCCACATATTTCGTCGAAATATATGGTTGCAGATCAGAACACTTAACGTGTTGTAGTAGTAAAAGTAGGCAGACGTTATTCTGCCACAGAGATCGTTAGGTCGGAAAATGATAAAAACAATCTGATTCTCTACAATAGTGCTACCTATATATATATTGCATTCCGCCCTTTTTAACGTCCCACTGCTGGGCATCCCTCAATACCAAGGGGATAAGGCCACATACCACTACGCTGGTCAAATACGACTTGGGGGGCTTCACATGTCTTTCGAAGATTTGCTAGGTTATCTCAGACATGCAGGTTTCCTCACGATGTTTTCTTCATCGTAAGACAAGTGGTAATCGTGTTGGAAATGATATTACTCGTATTCTTTATTATTTCAGCAAAATCAATCGAGCCGCTCAGAAGGAGAATTATTACAAACTCACCCTAGCTCCGCGCGAGTTCGTCCCTACTTACATTTTAGCGTTTAGTATAGATCTCTCAGATATGAGATATTTTTCTGCAGTTAAAAGTATCCTTTATGTTGACCCGGATAACCAGCTATCATCATACCAAATTTCATCAAAATCCCTACAGTGGTTTTCCGTGATGAGGTCATAGACAGAGAGACAGACAGCTATACAAAACATTTAAAAACTAGATTCGGCCTCTGCATCAATAATAATGTCTATTTCAATAAGATTTTCGCAAAAAATATTTAGTGTACAGATTCGGCTTGGTTACAATTTTCTTATATTATGTATAGATAACAGGTAATTTTTGACAGAAGTCTGCTCTACCAGACATAACACAACCAACACAAGGTAGAAAGAGACGGCGTAAATGAGTCAAGTTCATTAAGAATTCAGAAAATGACGCCCAATCATATTATTTCGCCGCGCGTTTAGGGGACGGCTCTATGCAACAGATTACCTGACTGGAATTTATTATTTTGCTAGGGGAAGTCCATTTAGAAGGAACACAGACAAAAATTTCAGTTAACATTCAAAGTTAATTTGAATTCTTTGTGTTTTTTTTACTTTGGTGGTGCCTTATTTTATCATAGTGGTGGTTGGTTACTGGTTATATATAGTGAGTGTTCTATGTACAGCATAATATGTATGTATGTATCTATGTACGTATGTATGTATGTTTGTATATGTGTATATTTATATTATAATTGATGTTTGTAGTTTGTACTTACTCCGCACCGCATTATTGTTTTTATATTTTCTCACGCTTGAGGGTTTCTGGTAGAGAACTCTTAAAGTGATAAGTCATCTGTACACATGGTATCTGTTTTCACTTCCATGTTTTTTTTTTCTCTGGTATATAAATAAATATTGTAATTTAGTTTTTGAATTCCTAAGTCATTTAAAAAAATTATTACTATCAAGCTATATTATCGTAGGTTTCTTTCAATGAGACGTTGAACTTTTTTTTTTCGATAATAATTATCGCTACTCTATTAGCTACAACTAATATATATATATCTCGATGTATATCCGTATGTTCCCTATGGACTATACACAGCAACAGGAAAACAACAGTTGGAAACAAATGGGGCGATTTCAATGAATTTTTCAGCTTTAGATTAGCCCAGCGGGTGGTCCTGTAAGTTTGGTAGCGATCGGAAGTTTGAACGCGGTCGAAGCCGCGGATGCTGCTAGTATTCTATATAGTACAGATGTAACGCATTTTGAATGGGTGTCTTTTTCCAAGCCCCAGTAGGTATTGACTGTTAGTAATTTAGTTTAATCTTAAGATAATTTATTTAACGAAGTACAGAAAAATATTTTTGTCCCACATAATGAGTGATTTGACAAAAGCGGCTTCCACAATCAATACGAGCCAACATCAAGGTCGTAATAATTTTCAACATGATTACCGTTTGCATTACGACGAAGGAAAACATCGTAAGGAAATCTGCATGTCTGAAAGAATTTAGCACTATGTGGTACGTGGTAGTCTGAGCCCCTCTCACATTTGAAGGAAGGCCCGTGCCCAGCACTGGGATTTAACAGAAGTAGAGATGGCAGAATACATATGTACATATATTCAATAGATTATGTATTTCTAAGCAGTTCATGTTTTTTCTGCTTACTAGTCTAGACCTACGTTCGGAATTTGTCAATTCGACGGTACATTTTGTATGACTAACTATTGAACAAAAGTTTTACAGATTAATGTATACTTTGCTCATATAGATGAGCGTGTGTCGTTTGGCGGACAAAATTATTATTTAATTGAACGTATGGAAACGAAAATCTTACTAATATTATATTTGTGCAAGTTTAGAGATGGATGTTTGGACGTTTTTATATTATACTAGCGGCTCACCCTCGCTTCGCTCGTGCGGGTTGGCGGACTTCACATGTCTTTTAGAAACTTGCTAGGTTCTCTCAGACATGCAGGTTTCCTCACGATGTTTTCCTTCACCGTTAAGACAAGTGGCAATCATGTTGGAAATGTTTCGCACATGGAAATATCAGAGGAGCGAGACCCGGGATTAGAACTCGCTTCACACGGTTTCCCAGGCGAGCGCGGTAGGTACTACTGGGATACAACTGCCTCAGTTTGCTGCCTTAGTTTATGACATGCCCTCATTAAATAATCATCCCGATTTCCATGTTGGCACCATCACGCATAAACACATCCATCTCGCTGACAACGCAATTAAGAAAAGCTTTGATGAGTACAAAATTCGATTACCAACATGTAATAATAGAATAACATAATATGTACATTGTTCTCGTATGATGCGAGTTATACTTCACTAGGTTTATTTAGGCTTTTAACATGTGATTTGATTTTTTTTTGCTTTTGGTACGTTTTGGTTGGTCTTTTTACCCGACCGCAAGGAAAGGGTTATGTTTTTCGCGCCTATCCTTGTATGTTTGTTTGTAATATTCTTTATTCCCTCATATCTTCCAAACCACTCGATGGATTTCTTTTATTAAGGTATGGTCAGATTCGCTTCATTAGTCCAAGTGTTCTTAGATAATACGTTCTTAGATTTACGCGAATATTTGATATTTTAAATAAAACTATCTTTTCATAAAAAATTTAAATATGGGGCCGCTAGATCCCATAATATGAAAAAGAGAAAAATGAATGTCGACGAACAAAGTGGGTGTGTCAAGTGGGGTATCGTTGAATGGGTATTTAAAATCATTTTTAAGTTTCTTTCATCATTTCTTATTTTAAATAACAGTTTAGAATATATAATGATTTAAAGTTGGTCAAAAACCATTCTCGCTAATTTTCGTACTTAAAAATACTTAAAATGCTGTAAGTAAATAAATATATTAAAAACCCGATATTTTTATTATAAAAATAAAAAACCCGAGTGTACATACATCTCGCGGCAAGGATGAAACGTGTATGTCTCCGACTGCATAATACTCGTTACTAGATATATTCCTTCGTGAACTTGTTTTCATCTTTTTAGTTAGCTTTTTTTTTTATACCACGTCGGTGGCAATCAGGCATGCGGCCCGCCTGATGGTAAGCGGTTACCGCAGCCTATGGACGCCTGCAACACCTGGGGCATCACATGCGCGTTGCTGACCCTTTAAAAACCTATTTACTCCCCTTTTGAAGGACCCCATACTGTAGCCCTCTGGGAAAACCTCGGCAGGAAGTTCATTCCACAGCGAGATGGTCCGTGGGAGAAAGTTCCTCTGAAACCGAACTGTACGGGACCATTTGGGCTGCAATGTGTGCAGCTTTTTTTTTTAATTTACGTCCTTTTTTTAACGTCAAACGCCTCCAGCCGTGGTCCACCCTTTCAAAAACTCCAAAATCGATTCACAATTGATAAATATATATCGATATTATTATCAACTAGCGACTTACCATCGCTTCGCTCGAGTGCGTCCTTAGTTATGTTTATTTTTTTTTGAGCGGAACCCTAATTGTTTTACTAAAATAAAAGTAACCGAAGTTACTCCTTATAACATCGGCTATCTGCCAGTGAAAGTCCTGACAAAATCAGTCCAACCTTTTCGGAGTATAACAGGTACAAACATAGGTACAGACAGACAGACAAACATTTAAAAAGTTGTGTTTATCTTATAAGTACCGTATACATATACATAATTTCTCATATGCATTTAATAATAATATGTTATTTTGACATTACAAACAGACACTTTAATTTTATTTATCTGTAAAAAAAATAATTGAATTGAGTACTTCTTCCTTTTTCAAGTCGGTAAAAAAATGGCAACATTTTAACATAACCCCTACTTCATAATCGCTAATTAATATTTCGTCAATTAAACACTCAAGTGGTCGGAAACGTTATAAAATTAATTTATTCAATGAGGTTATAACTCAAATCTGTGCGAGACAGACGTACGATTTAATTATTTCATTTATTGCACCCCTTTGGTTCGTGAGTTATCGTTTTTTATAATGTTCTTATTATGGTCTAGATTTGTCTCGGTGGTCTAGTGGTTAGTTTGGTGGTAGCGGATCCGGACGTCCTGGGTTCAAGGCCGTGACGCAAACACCGTCGAATATATATTTGCTGATTGATTTATGACGACTTTTGGCCCAGTTTGTAGTGATCCTACTTGCTGTGCCAGCGGTCGTAGGCTCGAGTCCCGCTGGGGGTATTCATTTGTGTGATGAGCACGAGTATGTGTACTTTTTACTCCAGTCATGGGTGTTTATATTTATAACATTATGTATGTTGTTGTTAGTTATATATGTATATTGTATCAACTATCTGGTATCCATAACACAAGCCTCGTAGCTTACCATGGAACTAGATGGTGCTGTGTGTTAATGTCTCAACAACAAAAAATATTTTCTACTAGCGACTTACCCTCGCTCCGCTCTGGTTCGTCCCTGCTTACGTTTTAACGTTTATATAGATTTCTTAGATATGAGATATTGTCCCGTAGTAAAAGGTATCCATACCATCATACCAAATTTCATCAAAATCCTATCCAATGGTTTTTCCGTGATGCAGTAACAGACAGACAGACAGACATAGAGACAAAAATTCTAAAAACTATAGATTCGGCCTCTGTATCTATAAAAATGTTTATTTCAATAAGATTTTCCAAAATATATGTAATGTACACATTCGGCTTAGGTACAATTTTATCATATGTATAGAAAAAAATATAAGTTTTTTAACTGACAATAAAGAAAAAAAATTACATATAAATTTTGTTACATATTACGTATAAGTAACATTAATACGATGTTCAATTACAATTGATTAAAATATTGAAAAAAAATGCACGTAACTGAAAAGTCATAGATTGGTGATTTATTAAAAAGTTAATGAAAAAAACACCCAACAATGTAACAATATGCCATTCATTATGTTCCGCTAAATGAAAAGAATATTCTTTACATATGAAATCCATTTATATATTTACATATATACATACGGTTTTCATTTTGTTTATCTTTCAAAACGTTGGATTGATTTTAACTATAGTTGGTTAATGGTTTTAAATTAACAGTTAAAAATTTAATAGACCCCCTACACAAATTAATTGTCATTTAACTAGCACTTAATCGAGTAATCATACGTCAAAATGCCGTACATCATTTTGGAAAAGAGCTGATACTCTTACACTGCTGGACCGATATTAACCAAACATAGTTAAGAACCACCGCAAGAAAACTGGCTTTCAAATGAAAAAAACCGCATCGAAATCGGTCCATCCGTTTGAGAGCTACGACGCCATAGCAGACACACAGACACACAAACATCCACGTCAAACTTATAACACCCCTCTTTTTGCGTCGGATAACCTCCGATGGCATGAAACAAGTGCTATTTTGTCAAGTGCTATTTAACTAAAGAATAAGAAGGAATAAGAAGGTTATGTGTTTGGCATGTATGTATATGTACGTACTACGTATGTATGTATGTCGGATCCTATGTTCTGTCGTAACTACTAAACGTCTTAAACGATTTTGATGAATAATGCGTGTCGTTAGGATTCGTCATATACGTCTTCAACTCCATAATAGTCCATTTTTCGTTTGCTTTTTGCGCAGTCCCGTTTTATACTAATTCTTATAATAAGGATGTTATAAGAACTTATTTTAATTAAAAAAAGTATAATATGATATAACTTTAAAAGTACTTAACCCATGATAATTTGATTCCACTCTTCATAATATAATCTTATATTCTTGATCGCTCTCGATTGACTTGTCTTGTGAAATACTTTAAGCGTGAAAGAGTAAAAGAACACATGTGATGATATGATGACTTGGTTCGATTCCCGCTTTTATCGCCAGGATATGAATTTTCTATTGTCAATATGTCTACTTTTATTACTCAACCAGAAATATAACACAAATAAATATAAAATCCCTACAAAAATACTCAAGATCTAAACAACCCCTTCTCCTCAAACGCGGTTAAAACGATACTCAAACACAAAAGTGTACAAACCGCCAGTAGGTACCCTAGAAACCCTAAATTAGTACACAGTTCACGGAACTCCCAATGCACACCTGGTGATTTAAAAACAAAGACGTGTGACAATAGAGTGTAAGGATGCGGTGTGAGTTATAGGCGGAAGCGGATAACTGCAAAGTGAAGTGTGAAGCGTTAATTAGCACCTAAAATAATACTTAGGCGACCAAGCTTCGTTTTTTTTGTAATATCGTGTTTTTTTCCGGAAAATACACTTATATAGATTAAGTAAAACCTTATCTAAATGCAAAATTTGATCCAAATCGTTATATCCGTTATCGAGATACACGATATTTTACACGTATAATAAAATTCTGAGTCGAATCTGTACTTTAATTTTTTTTTTGGAAAATCTTATTGAAATAGTCATTATTATCGATACAGAGGCCGAATCTATGGTTTTTATATTTTTTGTCTGTCTGTCTGTTACCGCATCACAGAAAAAACACTGGAGGGCTTTTGATGAAATTTAATATAATTGTGGTCTGTCTGTGTGGAAACGCATCACGAGAAAATCACTGAACAGATTTGGATGAAATTTGGTATGACGATAGCTGGTTCTCCGGGTATATAGGATAATTTTTACTGCGAGAAAATATCTTTGTAACTCAATAATGCGTAAACGGTTGAACTGATTTCGATGGAGTTTGACACATAGGTAGATCTTGGATAAGAAGAAAACATTTTATCCCAATAATATATTCCCATGGGATGATAAATTCATTTAAATGTATTATAAACACACTGTACGTGTTTTTTTTAACAAATATAGTAATACAAGACTCCAAGCGAGTGAAGCCGCGAGAAGATGTTAGTATCTGATAAAATTCCAATCTATCCATGATTATATTAGAGATTAGGCTACATTAATTTTTGATCTGTGTGGTTTGATGGCGTACGTGAATAGCTCAATAATGCTCGTCTCATAAAATATTCACATTACTTCGGCACTTGTTAAAATATATTATACTAAATATATTTAGCTTTGATACAAATCAGATTTTTCAATAGAACTAGAAATTTAAACTATTTTCGTTAAATAATTGTTTTGTATATTCTCATTTAGGAGATATTTTTGAATTTATAATAAAGGTATTTGTTAGGAGTTATGTGTAAAATGGGAATTATTTAGTGAAAAAAATGGTAAATGTAAGGATTTTATAAGAAATAGACGAACTTTTGTGTTTTTATCGTCAGAGTGCTAGGTTTTACCAACGATACTTGGTAAATGTTGGTTATAGTACTTATGATATTGGGGTTTGTTGGTTTGAAAAAAAAAAGACCTAACGAGATCTTTTAAGACTCTTTTAATGTCTTTGATTATGTCTCAGGCTCGACTTGGATATCGTAAGTTGAGAAGGCTCAGCCTTCGCGTTAGGTCTTTTTTTTATTTCAAACCCAGAACCCCCAATATCAGAAATGCTTTACCAAGCATCGTTGGTAAAAGCTAAAATGTACCAAACTCTGATGGTGAAAGCCCGAAACATCGTCTACATTTTATAAAATCCTTCTTTTAACGACTCATGTTGGCTAATCCTAACATTTACCAAAACGCGGACTTTTAAAATAACATATATTTTATATGATTGTTATATATCCTTAAGGTATAACCGATTCATTAAAAAAATATTATAAAAATATATTGACGATAAAGATATCGCCTAAAATACATACAAAACATCTACTCTCACCTCTTTGAAGTTATTTACATGGCCTCAATCCACGTAAAGATAAATTAGGGGCTATTTATTTCAAATTTTATTTTTAATTTAAATGTACATCTATACGTAAATTCACATGAAATCTAGTCCTATATTCCAGTCAATTATTCAAATAAATCAGCGCTAAGTGATGCCGTAACACGTTGAATTAACTCCGACACGTTAACATGATTAGTTTTACTGATCAACGTACCAAATGAATGCGATTGCTAGATTATATATATATATATATATATATATATATATATATATATATATATATATATATATATATATCACTAGTTTTGCCTCTCGAATTTGTCTGAAATTTCTGTATTCAAATTTTTTCAACCTATGTACGTACATACATACATACATATTCTGATATTAGTCTGTTACAAGCGCGTAGGAACTAGATGATGTTATAATGTCTTCCTGATCGATTTTGGCTGTGAACAACCTTTCTGAGATTAATCAACTACGCAGGAGATATTATAGTGGAATTGTTTTGATTGAAATTTCAAGTCTGTTGGTGTACTTTCCGAGGTACTATGGTAAATCGCCCAAAATAAAGAAGGAGTCACCTGTTCTCGGTTGTTATTGAAAAGCACAAAGTATAAATAGCAGCTGTTATTTTTACTTAATTTAAAATTAACAAAATGCTAAATGTGCTCTTTTATATTTCGCTTCCAAAAAAACTCGTATCACTACATAGTATAAAACAAAGTCGCTTTCCGCTGTTTGTCTGTCCCTATGTACGCTTAGATCTTTAAAACTACGCAATGGATTTTGATGCGGTTTTTTTAAATACATAGAGTGATTCAAGAGGAAAGTTTATATGTATAATATATGCATATTATAGTACAGAAAAAGCTGAGAAATTCAAAGATTTGTATTTCATATTAACCGTTAAAACGTACCTTTCGCTAGTCGCCTATAACTTGTGACCGCGGATATTTTTTTCGTCACTCGCGCTGAAATAAATAAGTTTGAACAAACCGCCTTTATGACCTAGCCGCTCTATTAGACTTGGCTTTGTCGACGTACACAATAGGCGGCTCTCATTCGTACCCATTCGTATGTGCATTTCCCTTATTTGTAGCTCTGAATGTCGTATTACAGAGTTTTTCTATTGGATCTCATGTGATTAATTAAAAAAACTGGGCTCAGTACTAGGCCTTGTGGCACGCCTAATGTTTTTCCGGTCTACATTTATGTATACTAATATATACTAATGTGTATGTTGACAACACGTTTGGCTCAGTTTGTAGTGACCCTACTTGCTGTGCCAGCGGTCGCGGGTTCGAGTCTCGCTGGGGGCAATCATTTGTGTGATTAGATAGAATATTTGTACTCCAGTCATGGGTGTTTATATTTATAATATGTATGTATTTAAAGTTATTTATGTGTAGTGTATCAACTATCTGGTATACATAACACAAGCCTCGTAGCTTACCATGGAACTAGAAGGTGCTGTGTGTTAATGTACTAACATATTTATTTTTATTTATTTATATTAAGCTGAGTTGGTTTGTTTGTTTAAACACATTAATATCGAGCTACCAGTCATATTAGATTTTTTTGCATTAAATATTCTACTTATTAAAGTTTAGGGCTAATCTTGGATCACGCTAGCTATCTACACATACGAGTATGTATATGTATATAATAATCAGTGTTTATGTCCCTATGGACTCCAAAACGGCTGGGGCGATTTTGATGAAATTTTCAAACAATCTTTAGTTTAGATGCGGATGATTCTGTGGAGTTTGGTAGCGATCGTAAATTTAAACGCGGGCAAAGCCGCGGGTACTGCTAGTTATATATAAATAAACCATGCAGGCGATGCTGTGAATAATTGTGTAATTTATATGTATATATAACTCTTAGATTTACGCGAATATTTGACATTTTGAATAAAACTATCTTTTTGGATTTTTTCATGTAAAACATCAAGAATAAGGTCCTATACCAAAGAATGAATGATTTTACGATGATCTTACCAATAATATGTAAGTGAATTTTGATAATTCAATAGTTTTTTTTTATATTACAGGTGGAGGTTGCACGTTTCCAGCGGAGTGGACGGGTAGTTGGTTCCAATCCGGCTACATAGGGCTCATCGCCATCAACTCAACCCATATACAGTCCAAGGGGGAGTGCTCAGAAACGGAGTCGTACGATAAGTTTCTGCTTTACGACAGGTTTGTAGACATTTTTTGGAGTAAAATATGTTTTTCTTGGATGTGAGGAGGCTTAATCATTATTACATTTTGCTCTAAACGGATTCAAACCCGCGACTCCGTTTGTAGTGATAGGTTTTTCGATTACTATTTATCTATTTATTACACAAAATTTTAAAATTTTGCATAATGATAATGTCTTATTCCTTATGTATATCAATGAAAAGTGTACATAAAGCTGTCAAAAAAATACACGTATACTTAAAAAAAAACTAAAAAAAAACATATTATGTTATGTTTGGATGTTTAATGAAATTTTTTTTATTTAAAAAAATCCAAGCAATTTTTCTTTTACTTTTCGCTGTCTTATTTAAAGGTTGAAAATTTAAACTTGCGTCTTACTTAATACTTAGAATACCCTCTTTTTGTTAAAATTGTTATAAAAATGCATCGATTAAAAAAGTAGTAGATACACGATTCAATGCAAAAGTTGTCTTAAAACTGTCACCGATTGTGTTTAGGTAATTATTCTAGTTGAAATTAATATACAACAATGTAAATTGAACCTTAAATGCAATGCTTAAAGTTGTTTTCACAAAAAAAAATTAAAAGCGCGCCCAATTATTCAAATGAGCGCTCATTCGATGAGGACATTTTTTGGCGCTGATTGTGTATATAGAAGATTTTTTTGTCGATGTAAAAATGTATGAAAATTTTATTTAAAAATTTCAGGACCTACGAATGCTATAGATGTATGGTGATACACGAAAAGCACAAATACGTACTGCAATATAAAGAAAGTAAGTTAAATATTATACAATTTTAATATTTTCGATCTACCTCCGCTAATTCTACTATATTGCTCGATTGGATTAATATTTTAAATGCGAAAATTTGTACGTGTGTATGTTTGTTGAAATGGCTGTATGGATTTGGAAAAGTAGTTTTATATCAATGTTAATTGACAGACAGACTTACGAATTTATAATAGCAACTAGAAAATTACCCTCGATTCGCTCGGTGGCGTCCCTAGTTACGTTATAATTAGATCCAAAAAATTGTTATCGTGAGTGTACTTAAGGTAGTTTGTTGCCCACACAAAATTTCAACCCTTATTTCACCCCTTTCAAGTTTTATTGTAGTGACAATAAGTAGCCTATGTCTTTATCTCATAGAATATTATATTTCATTTTCAGCGTTTTGCAGTCAGAAAGACTCACTATCGTCAATTTGCGAGGAGATAAGTGGGGATGCACCGCTATACTCGATGTTCAGAAAGGAACCGAGGCCTGAGCCCGAGTCGTGCCCTTTCCATCCAGCCCCGTTCACTTTTACGTATAGCAGGTGTGTTAATCTTATAGTTTTGTATTAGGTTTTTTCGTTTGAATTTAAGATTAAATCAAGTGCGAATCGGACTCGCACACGAAAGGTTCCTTACCACAATCTGTTATTTTTTTAAATGCAAGGCTGCCGTTTTGAAACTCACCATCTTCGTTTTTTCGTATTTGTAGCCGCTGTCGGCAATAGAAATACATATTCTGTAAAAAAATCAATTCTCTACCTGTTACGGTTCATGAGATACATCCCTCTGACAGACGGACGGACGCACAGGGGAGGCTTAGTAATAGGGTTCCGTTGGCACCCGTCGGGTACGGAACCCTAATAATAAGATGGTGGAGCGTGTACAAGATGTGCTTGAAGTCTGAAATGGTATTGTAATTAGATATTTTTATAATATCATTCCTGCCTATCAGCATATGGTTAGCGAAATACGCAGCAAAGCCGCGGGTAAAGTCTGTCGAAATATATTTTATGTTTTGTGTATAGAATATATAAGCTAGAATAAAGCTAATGAACAGCATTTGAAATGAAAAATTTTTTCATTTTTTTTTTATTTGTGACTGTTTTTTTAATAATATTTGTGAAAAAAAATAATATTATTCCGTATAAATGAAACTCACGAAACCCTTGAAAATGTATAAAAATGAGAGTTATTTTTTTACCATTCGTAAGTCGAATGTATGTTATATAAACATGATTCAAATTTAACTGGAAATGAAGAGTGTTTTAATTGTTATTTTTAAATTAATATGCATGTCGCGGTGAGAATGTGTTTGGATCTAACCTAGTTTTATGTTAGACAATCTATATAGGTACATATAATAAAATTGTAACATCGCTGTCTGTACATGGAAGATATTTGAGAAAAACTATTATTGGGGTCTTTATTAACGCTATAGAACCGAAAACAATGATTTTTAGAACTTTTGTATGTTTTTTCATGAGTTTTTGTTTTATATCGTCATCCCCTGCCCATTTTCCAAGTTACTTGTAAGTCATCCTCTTCCACTCTCACCTATTACTCGTCATCTCATCATTCACCCTTTTCTCTTTCGTGTACTGTCCCTCATACAATCTATTTTGTAAGCGAATAGTATTTTAAAAAAGCAACTGTTGAATTTCTCTTGAGCTGTTCTCAGCAGAACTGCCTCTTGAGCCCGTGGTAGATTCCTCACAGGCTTACATACTGATATTTAATTTAAATTTTAAAAATATAAAAAGTGACGATTCAAAAGTCGTGTAATAGTCTATTTGAATAAAGTATAGTACCTGGGCTACCGAGCTTCGCTCGAGTTTTTGGCCTAAAGTACAATTTTCTTTCTTTTTTTTTTTAAACAAATCACTTGAATAAATATTAAAAAAAAAACAAAAGTAAAAACTTTGTGCAAATTACCGACCATGTTTTGTGGAATAATGCAATAGAAAACTGCATGAAACTCGAAAACACGCGTTTTCTCAGATATAAGACTAATCTAGATCGATTTATCGCCCCTGAAACGCCCTGTATACTAAATTTCATAAAAATCGTTAGAGCCGTTTCCGAGATTCAGATTATATATATATATATATATATATATATATATATATATATATATATATATACAAAAATTGTTCGTTTAAAGATATAGGATTTTGATTGTGACATATTTTTGTTGTATATACAAGTAGTTTTTATTAGTATTTATTTATTTTATTAACTTTTTCCAGAGGTTCCGGCGATTGTGCGTATCCGCCGTCTCGCGCGGAGTCGTGTACGGACGACTCGAGGCTCTTGCTTAGGTACATGGCGTGTCCGGACGTCCCCGGGACCGAGAGTAATGGTATGTTTTGGTGTATTTTTTTTAATTTTCCCCAGAAATATTATGCTTTTGACCGACTTTGAAATAAGAGAGGTATGATTTTTGGGTGTATGCGATTTTAAAGTGAATTGAGTGTAGGTGACTGAAAGTTTTTGTGGACGTAGTGTTAATATAATATAAGGACGTTATAACGAATCATATTTTGTTACAGTAAAAGAAACTGTGTAATGAATTTAAAGATTTATTGAAATTTCAGTACATAATAGCAGATAAAAACGATAATAACAGACGACACGTTTGGCTCAGTTTATAGTGATTCTACTTGCAGTGGTCGCGGGTTCGACTCCCGCTGGGGGCATTCGTTTGTGATCAGCGCGAATGTCTGTACTCCAATCATGGGTGTTTATAATTTATATTATGTATGTATTTAAAGTTATATATGTGTTATGTGTAGTGTATCAACTTCTGGTATCCATAACACAAGCCTCGTAGCTTACCATGCAACTAGATGGTGCTGTGTGCTAATGTCCCAACATATTTATTTATTTAATTACAGAAGTTAATCGCAATTATTTACGTCTTCATCAGCATAATCACAAAAAAGTATATGCACATACTTTTAGCGAAATAAAATCATTTCTCAATATTTAAATTATTATTGAAGATAAAAGGAAAAATCGATATCAATAACCAAGACATTACATGAAAATGGCGTATGATGTAACTTTTCAAGTGATAATTAATTAGTGTAATAAAATATATGTATATACAATCTATATAATTAATATATATATATATATATATATATATATATATATATATATATATATATATATATATATATATAAAATTGTAACTGATCGTTGTCTATACATGGAAGATATTTGAGAAAAACTATTATTAGTGGGGGTCTTTATAAACGCAATAGAACCAAAAACAATGATTTTTAGAATTTTTGTCTGTGTGTTTGTGCGCGCTAATCTCAGAAATGGCTTATCCGATTTGAGTGCGGCTATCACTAATGTATTGTGATAAGCTTCACTTAACATTTAGTATTTGTGTTATTTAAATCGGTTCATAAAAAAAAGAGTTATGTCAATTTAAAGAATCATGTTTATTGAATATTTGGAAATAAAGCATACGTATATCCATCCATCTACTTTCCTAAATTACATTTTTTTAAAGAAAAATAACAAAATGTTTAAATTCCTATGATGTGCGGAACCCTTTACCATGTGAATCCGACTCGCACTTAGCCAATTTTGTTTTTTTTTTCAGTGGAAGAACTCGTTTGTCTTGCCACGTGGAAGGAGGGCTCCACTAGATACCTCGTCGGTCAGATATCTCAAGTGCAAAGGAGGAATTCTATCGCCTCAGACGAAGATACATATAGGTAATGTTTTTTCTAGCTTCTTTAGCTGTCTAACAGTAGCATATGTGTTACTCCAGGTCATAGTCTATCCATGTACTGAATTTTATCCAAATCCGTCCAGCCGTTTCAGCGTGAAGGAGTGACAAACACAAAGAAATATATCGAAATCGGTCCAGCTGTTTAGGAGTTCAGTGATATACACACATGGCATGTATTTAGTTATGATAATGATAATAAAGGTAGTGGTAGCCCTGTGGTAACGCGCTCGCTTGGAAAACCGAGTGAAGCGGGTTCAAATCCCGGGTCTCGCACCTCGGATATTCTCATGTGCGAATCATTTCCAAAATGATTACCACTTGTCTTACGGTAAAGGAAAACATCGTGAGGAAACCTGAATCTCTGAGAGAACCTAACAAGGTTTTCAAAGTCATGCTCAGTCTGCCCGCACTTGGCCAGCGTGGTGGACTATGGCCTGGTCCCCCTCGTATTGAAGGGAGGACCATCTCCAGCAGTGGGACATTAAAAAAAGAGCTGAATATATATATTGTAATAATTAGTTTTGTTTTAAATTTCAGATGCTTCATATACAAGGGCCAACACGGCGATAAGAGTACGTCATACATAATAGCGCAGTCCGGTGACGCGACGTGCAACGGCCTATCGTCGCCCACCGACGGGAGTCGCACTATGAAACTTACGACAAGTGAGTTTACATTCATTCACTCATTCATTTGCATTTATTTGTGTAATCCTATAGTACTTTCTTGGATTTACTTCGAGTATTTGACGTTTTAAATAAAACCCATCTTTTCGGTTTTTTCCCACGGACTTGTGGTTCCCGTAATAAATCAAAATGAGTAAAAAAGAAAATAAAAATCTGAATAAAACCGTAAAGATAGTTCTAGTATAATCCTGTTAAATTTGTCAATGGTCTTCACTCTTCAATTGCTAATAATTGGAATATGAAAGTGGTTTTCATTCGTTCATTCATTCATACGTCTATTTAGTCATTCAATAGGCTTCTCTGACTAATTTATTAAGATAAGTTTCTTCATTCATTCGTTCATTCCATTTGTATGAGGCTGTCGTATGTTTTTTCTGTTTGTATTTTGAATAGTCTTGTTACGTCTATTTTTTATTATTATTTAGGTTTAAACAGTATTTATGAGCATTAAATGGCCAATAGGCTCTCCTTCCAATAGGCTTAATACAATTCAATTAACAGATATTATTTTATTTTTACATTATTATTTTTATTTCCATTCGTTCGTTCATTCATTGGATTGTTAGTAGTGCGATTGCGCTTTCAACGGTCTTCCATTTTTCATTGTATGGAATAGTATTTATTTCATCAGAGAGTATTCATTTTTTTCCAACCATTCATTTTTTTTATATGATCACAGGTGACGACGAACACAACAGATGTCACTTTCCAAATTGGATTGTGGAGCATCATAAATGGTACAGCCTCGACCACACACACCAGTATAGGTTCACAACCAAAAATGCTACTTTGAAGGTAATATATTAAAGAATTTATTAAAAAATAACGCCTGTTATAAAGGAATAGCAAACACAATATTTCTATCTCTACTTAAATCTCTATCTCTGCATAAATAGACTTCTTACTTTTCTGGTTATAATATAAGTGTCATTGCTGGCGAAAGTGAAAAAAAATTATACCAAAAATTTGCATTCCCTATATAAAATTATTATTTTTATTTGTTTTTTTTTTATTATAAAGATCTTTATAATAACAAATTAATGTTTTTCAAATTGCATAATTAATAATAAAAAAAACCCGCTTATTGAAATTAAAAATATTTCAAATTAAAATTAACACAGTATTGTAGGGTACTTCCGTGCCATTTCTCTTTTGTTTTCCAAATCATTGTATTGTGTTCTAGCATGGAGCGTAGAAGTAAGGAGGTTACTGTGTATGAAAAAGTGTCAGACAAAACGCGTCCAATAAAGGGCTTCTGTCTACAACAGCTAATTCATATCGTAGTTTTTCGTACGCCAGCGCCATCTATTTTCAGCATACACCTGGACACTTTTTCAACTTGTCTCCCATAAAAGTGGATGCTCCTTACTTCTGTGCTCCATGTTTTGTGGATAGGTACTGTCTGTAACAACTATATAATGGCCTTTGAGACGTCTAAAACCTTAGTCTCTCCCGTGACCATGATTGCTGTACATCATTCCTAACGTTGGTGATCAAAAATCCTAATAGAACGCTAAAAAAACTGGAAAATGTGTTTCATTTTTTTTTTGCTTAATTGTTTTTGTTTTTTCCCATAGATTATGAACACAGATGGTTCCTTCGAAGAGAAACGTCTCGTGTGTCACTCGATTCTTGAACAGAAAGATAATAAACATATTAAATTGGTGGCGCACGTCACTAAAGGATGGTAAGTTTGTCTCTTTTTTTCTATTATTCCTTCTCTATTTTATTTCTACTTTCTTCTATTTTTAGAGCAATGGTTAGTGGAGTAAGAGCTCTTTATTTTTTTTCATTAAGTATGGGTGAATTGCTGATTGTAAAATGATTGAAGTATTAATTGTAATGTTTATCTAGCATTTTCGGCTATAGATTTTAAAATCTCAGGTTCGAGTCCCGTGTCGGGTTAACTTTAGTTAAAATTCGCTTAGAAATTCTCAGTAAAAGCTCTGTGTGATATGTCAGGAGTTTCGAAACCTGACTGAAGGAGTGAAAGGGAGAGTACACGTAGTGTGTTCGCTCTCTCTCTCATACTCACTGCGTTATAGTATATCTTGTGTAAATGAATAGTGTGTCAGGACGACGTTAGTATAATGTGTGTATTACCATAATATTGAAAATTAATTAATTGTAGGTATAATATTGAATTCAAAGATTATTTAAAAATATTTAAAGTAGTGGCGATTCATTAGCGTCTCAAGTAACCCGACAGAAGACTGTGTGTTCCATCATGTCTTATTGTTATTTCAATTTTCGTCCAAATCCAAAAAAAAATATCATAGAATTTGCCATAGTTGTTTGATTAATAATTTAAATTTGATTATCTATTATAGATAAATAAAATTGAAGTGTCTGTTTATGATGTCAAAATAACAGCGTTTTACTGAATGCATATGAAATTAATTATGGTACTTATAAGAAAAACACATTTTTTTTAATTCTTGTCTGTCTGTCTCTCTGTCTGTTTGTTTGTTCCGGATAATTTCTGAAACCGCTGGACTGATTTTCACGGGACTTTCACTGGAAGATAGATGATGTTACAGAGAGTGACATAGAATAGTGACATAAAAAAAATTAAAAAGTACCTAGGGACTAACCCGAGCGAAGCGAAGCGTGGGTGAGTCGCTAGTTTAAAATGTTTTTAAAGTGTATTGTATGATTTTTTGTTCTTCTTCCAGCATGTCAGGTCACGTGTGCCTCAAGTTTTACCATCGCGAGGGGAATGTTCTGGAATTGCAACAAGGTGCGGAGCTTTGGGAGCAACCGCAGGACGCGTGCTCTGAATCTGGCAACCCTACTTTTGTGACTCTTATAAGTGAGTATCGTGGTAACTTTCTCGGTGGTCTAATGGCTAGCATGTACGATGGCAGCCGGAGGTCCTCGGTTCGTGTCCCAGGTCGAGCCAAATTCAGTTATAGAGTTTTTTGTGGAGTAATTCTCAGTAACAGTCTAGAGTTGAGAAGTTGGTGGTGTAAAACTCCAACCGACAATGGGCCATCGGAGTTTTACAGTGAAAGGAATAGATAGTGCACATTGTAATTAATGAGTAGGTACACATGACGTGTACTGTAAAATTTTTTTACTATTACGAACATATTAAAAATGATTACCCAATGTCTGGACATTTATTTAATATTAAAAAAAAATCTATATAAAAAATTACATACTGTTCATTGGTAAACGCATCATTTGAGAAGGGCTGGACTGGTCCAGCCCTTCTCAAATGTAATGTAATTTTTTTATATAGATTTTTTTTTAATTTACTAACTTTTTCGTTTTTTGTAAGCAGATAATATGTACATATAATTAATATTAACTTCAATATATCCACAGCCACTACGCCTACGCCCATGCCGTGTCCCATTGCTGGGCGATACAGCGTGTTGAATTCACTAGCAGACAGACGACGTCGGCGGCAACAACTAGGCAATGGTGGGTATATGTAGGAACTAGTGATTTGCCTTGCTCGGGTGCGTCCTTAGTTTATAAGATTTATTGCTAGCAACTCACCCTCGCTTCTCTCGGGTTCGTCCCTAGAAAATAAAAAACAAATTATCCCACGGGAACCGTACATTCGGAATTAAAAATAGCTTATGCGCTATTCCAGACTATAATCTATCTCTGTGCCAAAAATCATCCAGATCCGTTCAACCCTTCTGGCGTGAAAGAGTAACAAACCTCCATCCATATAAACTTTCACATTCATATTATTAGTAAGATTATTTAAATATATTTTTTTATTTTTTCAGGTGATTCCGATGTCGAAACAGCGGCGGAATGTGTGTCCGGAGATTATGAGAGTGCGAGCATCGGTTGCGGACACTCCCAAGACACTATAGAATTCAAATCCGCCTGCACTAGTACGGGTAAGAAATAACTATGTTAATAAAATATTTATATTAACGGTTAGTATGGAATAGATTTTTCGATTGTGATAAAACTGGCGGATTATTTTGTATACGTCTGCGAATATTCTTGGCGCAAAAAATCCTACATCGATAATTGTGCTATCAAATTTACCAGCAAAAGATTTGCCAAAAGAATGCCTTTTTAAAATCCAACTGGTAGTTCCAGTTAAGGTGCATTCAAACAGAAAGACAAACTCTTCACTTATATTATATAACATATAATAGATAGTATGACCTATATCTATTCGTGTGAGGAAACCTGTACGTCTGAGAGAACGTAGCACTTGTTCTAAAGAGGAAAAGTCCGCCAATCAGCACATTTTCAGCGTGGTGGACTATGATCTGATCCCCCTCGTAGTGAAGAGAATCACGTGCCCACTAGTGGGACGTTAAAAAGGGTTGAATGATCCCCATTCGTGTGTGTTTATTTATTTTTGTTAGCCGTTGCGTGTGTATCAATCTCCTAATTTTTATGGCAAATGTCTTCGCAATTAAAGCTCTGCCATCTAGTGCCGTCTTTTGGCACCCCTCATTCTAGCCTCAAAACCCCTGAAGCCGCTCCCGGCTCTCATACAAAAGTAAGTATGGCAGTCGGGAGCGCCCTCGTGTTTCTCTACGCACTATTTCCCTGTCTAGACAAGACACCTTTGTTAGATCACTCTATATATTAGTTAGACTGTGGTATAACATTAAATCGCTGTGTATTTATTATTTATTAATATTTTTCTTTTCAGTCTACAAGTGTTATGGAAGTTGGCGTGAAGGCTCACGAGGTTTCCTCATAGCAGCCCCGCAGGCTCGCACTTCAAACCAGCACAGGACTTTCTGCTTTATGTACACCAGACATAATGGTCAGTTTTGCAACACTGTGATTTTTTTCTAAACTAATAATAATCTGTACATATAATAAAATTGTAACTAAGCCGAATCTGTACATTAAATATTTTTTGGAAAATCTTATTGAAATAAACATTATTATCGATACAGAGGCCGAATCTATAGTTTTTAGAATTTTTGTCTGTCTGTCTGTCTGTCTGTCTGTCTGTCTGTCTGTCTGTCTGTCTGTCTGTCTGTCTGTCTGTCTGTCTGTCTGTCTGTCTGTCTGTCTGTCTGTCTGTCTGTCTGTCTGTCTGTCTGTCTGTCTGTCTGTCTGTCTGTCTGTCTGTCTGTCTGTCTGTCTGTCTGTCTGTCTGTCTGTCTGTCTGTCTGTCTGTCTGTCTGTCTGTCTGTCTGTCTGTCTGTCTCTGTCTGTCTGTCTGTCTGTCTGTCTGTCTGTCTGTCTGTCTGTCTGTCTGTCTGTCTGTCTGTCTGTCTGTCTGTCTGTCTGTCTGTCTGTCTGTCTGTCTGTCTGTCTGTCTGTCTGTCTGTCTGTCTGTCTGTCTGTCTGTCTGTCTGTCTGTCTGTCTGTCTGTCTGTCTGTCTGTCTGTCTGTCTGTCTGTCTGTCTGTCTGTCTGTCTGTCTGTCTGTCTGTCTGTCTGTCTGTCTGTCTGTCTGTCTGTCTGTCTGTCTGTCTGTCTGTCTGTCTGTCTGTCTGTCTGTCTGTCTGTCTGTCTGTCTGTCTGTCTGTCTGTCTGTCTGTCTGTCTGTCTGTCTGTCTGTCTGTCTGTCTGTCTGTCTGTCTGTCTGTCTGTCTGTCTGTCTGTCTGTCTGTCTGTCTGTCTGTCTGTCTGTCTGTCTGTCTGTCTGTCTGTCTGTCTGTCTGTCTGTCTGTCTGTCTGTCTGTCTGTCTGTCTGTCTGTCTGTCTGTCTGTCTGTCTGTTCTGTCTGTCTGGTCTGTCTGTCTGTCTGTCTGTCTGTCTGTCTGTCTGTCTGTCTGTCTGTCTGTCTGTCTGTCTGTCTGTCTGTCTGTCTGTCTGTCTGTCTGTCTGTCTGTCTGTCTGTCTGTCTGTCTGTCTGTCTGTCTGTCTGTCTGTCTGTCTGTCTGTCTGTCTGTCTGTCTGTCTGTCTGTCTGTCTGTCTGTCTGTCTGTCTGTCTGTCTGTCTGTCTGTCTGTCTGTCTGTCTGTCTGTCTGTCTGTCTGTCTGTCTGTCTGTCTGTCTGTCTGTCTGTCTGTCTGTCTGTCTGTCTGTCTGTCTGTCTGTCTGTCTGTCTGTCTGTCTGTCTGTCTGTCTGTCTGTCTGTCTGTCTGTCTGTCTGTCTGTCTGTCTGTCTGTCTGTCTGTCTGTCTGTCTGTCTGTCTGTCTGTCTGTCTGTCTGTCTGTCTGTCTGTCTGTCTGTCTGTCTGTCTGTCTGTCTGTCTGTCTGTCTGTCTGTCTGTCTGTCTCTCTGTCTGTCTGTTACCGCATGACGAGAAAGCCACTGCACAGGTTTTGATGAAATTGGTGTGATAATAGCTGGTTATCCGGGTCAACATATAGGATACTTTTTACCGCGGGAGAATATCTCATTTCTGAGAAAATATACAAAAACTGCAATGTAAGAGTATACTAATATGTAAAATCTAAGAATTTGGTTTTTAACCATATGAACGCGGGCGGAGCCGCGGGCAATGCTAATTAAACTATAAAATTATTTGATCGTTGATTTATCAATTGCCAATACTTTGGTTGATAGATTGATAATGGTTGATAACGATTAATAATGGTTTCAGAGACGGGAGGTGGTGGCGGGTCGGTTTCACTAAGCGCTGTGGGACGCGCGTGTGACCGCGCCGCGGTACCAGGGCGACATGGGGACAAGGCGTACAATCTTACTAGTAATGGTGAGTGCATTGCTCTATCCGTATTAATATTATAAATGTGAAAGTTTGTGAGTATGGATGTTTGTTACTCTTTTACGCCAGAACGGCTGAAGGGATCTAGATGAAATTTAGCACAGAGATAGATTATAGTCTGGAACAACACAATTGTTTTTGTTTTCCTAAAGGCTGAGCCGCTAGTTATAAATAATAAAATACCTAACGGTAGCCTATCTGTGTTCTAAATTTTATCGAAATCCGTTCGGTCGCTCAGCAATCTACTGCAAACTGCTAAAAAAAAATTAACAAAAAATTATTTAATATAACAATTTCATAGTTTTCTCTGTTCTATATAATAATATTTTTTCTCCCTCATTTTATAGGTACATGTGAACAAAGCAGCCAATTCAACAGTGTCGCGCATCGTCTCTTGCCCGCGGCGTTGCTTGCACTCTCCCTCGCACTACTTGCGCTCAGATGATATGATTGATAGGTTGACACGGTTGATACGGTTGATGCGGTCGAAGCGTTGATCAACGTTGAGCTATAGGAAGACTGCTGTGTTAGATTGACAGGTTATTTTTTTTGTACTATGGCGTTTTATTTCGTTGGAATCGCAATTTTGGTTTTTCATTACTTGTCAATAGTATGCCCGTGTATGTCTCCTGATATGGAAATAATTTTTGGTATTAAAACATGGTCACCCGTTATTTTTAAATATTGTTTTTTTCAGGATTATTAATTAGCAAATTAATTGTTTTTTTTGTCTAATATTGACGTCATGAAGATTGCTGTGTTAGATTGATACATTTTAGGGTTATTTTAATAAGTTTCATTGTAATTTTTTTTATTGGAAAAATGTTTTTTCTCATATGAATAGGAGAAAGTTATCTTTTTTATGCCAAAATCATGCTTATGCCATGCCATGTCAATATCTTGCCATCTTTGATTATAGTTTACTATTTTGAAAAAAATAATATTTATGGAGCAAATTTTTTCAATTCATATATTTAAAAACATTTTTTTAGATAAAATAATAGGTGGCTTAGTGGGTTTACTACCTTTTAAATATTATTCAAATTATTCATGTTTTTATTCGCATATTTATGTATTTAAGAGATTTGAATTGAATTAATATAAAGAAAATGATATTTTTAAATATGACATAAGCGTCTTCACATCAAAAATGACATAGTTTGCTCAAAACATAAAACATATTTGGGAATGTTATAACCAAATCTGACCCTATTTTTCTTCAAAAAAAATCGTTGAAATTTGAGACAGGGGGGCTAAAAATTAGAATATTTACAAAAAATATGGCTTTGAATGTGATACAAGTGACATTTCGGGAGGTTTTTTGGCAGCTTTTTTTTCATTTTTGTAGGTTATTTTATGTACTAATAATATTTATTATAATGACCGTTTTGATGTAAACGTTCGTTTTAGATTAGCATTTAGCATATTTTTTTCTTTGCAAACCAGTGACATTGGCCGAAAAAAAATAAAAAAAAATTTATACTATTTTCGACGTCAAAAAACGGTTACACTTTTTAAATTATTATGGTGTTTTGTGTAAAATATCCGCGTGTACAAATCTCAACCTTCGCATAACGATATAAGGTTCATTTTTGTACTCGCTTATTGATTGTCTTAAAAATATTCCTATATGTAATAATTTTAGGTAAGTCGGGAACTAAAACAGAGTTAAAAAGAAACGAAATAAAGTGATCAATATGTAAATATTAAGATGGCGTAAGATTGGAAAAGATAAAAGATATGCATTTTTAAAAGTTACTTATTGTATTTTTTTTTTAAATTAGTCGTTAAAGGATCCCGAAAAAATATGAAAAAATGACGCGATTCGTCCATTTTTTTGGGGATTTTTTGGGATGTACGTATTTGTATATTATTTATAGAAAAAAAAACGCTTTTCAAGTATACATTTGTACGGTATGCTACAGATTAAATGTAAGGCTAAATTAAATAGATAGATTAAAATGTAGAGAAATTATGCTCAGCGTTTTTATTGAACGTCCAGTTTGCGTTTTTTTTTTCATTATTTGCGTGCATTTTTTGTCTGTGTACTGATGATGATATTATATATTTTTTTTAATGGGAGGTTTTGCGATTTTCTAAGAACTATCCCATTTTTATAAGTTTTTTTATATATATAATAATTCTGATAAGAACGAACCTTCAAAAGGCCTTAATATTAACAACTTAACATCTCATTGTCAGAATAAAAAATGTTTATATATCTAATTTTCTTCGTGTCTTCTCCATTCTACTTGACATTGGCGAAGTAATCTGTGCTCAACTGACGCGCTTTGGAGCCATTAACAAGAGAATTGAATTGAATATATCATTTCAATACGTACATACATACATACAGATTACTTAATAAATAAAATAATTATGGATTGTATATGTATACTTTATACGTTGTAAAATCAAAATTTTGCAGCGAAACCTCTCATCTACGAAATCGTTTTAATATAATTAGTTTTTAGTTTACAGTTTTTTTTTGGGTAGTTTTTAAGTACTTTTACGTTGTTTTATATTATATCTTTCATATTGTTTTTCTATGAATTGTGACGTCATAAGTAAGAGTGTTTGCAATTTATGTATCAGAATGATATTTTTATTTAGATCCTATAGTATATGAATTTATTTTGAACTAGTTATTCGCCTCGGTTTTACTCGTGTGCTTTTTTATTGATTTTACTTTAAGAAGTATCATAGAAGTTAAGGTATTCTCATACTAAACAAACAGATGAACAAATAATAATGTTATAATAAAAAGTAAAAAGTATAATAAAAAGTTAAAATATAACACATACATACATATGTAAAATTATTAGTGTGCATATTTAATTGACGAAAAAAATATTACAATTGCTTAGTCTTTTTTTTGCTTGTGATTGATAAAATAAATATTTTAATGATATTTTTCTTATATAACCATAAAACAAAACACTTTTTTCTTACTCAAGCAAGCAATAACATACATTATTAACATCGGACCATGGACTATAAATTAATTACTAATCCCGGGGGATAGTCTAATCCCGAGGGATAGCTTCTCTAAATAAGTGACGTCACAATTCCTAAATCGGCCATTTTGTTTCAATTTTCGCTTCTTTTCTAACGCTTCACGCGAGACCTATTACATGAATCCTGACCAATAGTAGTTAATGTATTGCTCATAATAAATAAATAATGTGGAATTTTATTTGTGATATATATTAAAAAAAAACTTAATTATATTTAAAAAAAATGTACATATAATCGAGTTCCTGACGTGTTTTTGTTTTTCCGACATTTTTTTTTTGTGATAACTTTTTTTTTTTAAATTTTTTTTTCTAACTTTTCGATAGCTGTTAAGATGCTTGCCTACAAACTTAAATTATGTTAGCTGAATTCATATTGTACATAAATAGCGAATAATTTACGATATATTATACGATATTTTATAAGTAACGACGTTTTTGGAAGATGGTAATTTTTAAATGTTTAGATGCAATCGACCGTTCTTGGCCGGAATGGTGGGTTTAAAGCTTGTGGTATATCTAAATGTACTATAACTTTAAGCGTGGTGGGTTAAAAACGCACTTTTTCCCCACGATATTTCCCCCACACCGCCAATACACGGTGTTTGTAACTAAAAAAAATTATTTTAAAAGTATTTAATGCACAATACGTTAAGTAATTTTCACGATAGCTTTAAGGCTATGTTGTTTTTCATTTAATTTATTGTTAAAAATAAGGGAAGTTTCACACATGTGAATAAATGCACTGATTCATGTAAAAATATAATAATGTATGGGAATTGTAATTTGTTGGCTTGTAAATATTGTTTTTTTTTGGCCCCAATATTCTGTTTTGCTGAGTTTTTGTATGGTATTTTTTTTTGCTTTTTTGGTTTCCATTAGTCACGCCATGAAATACGATTTGTAACTATTACAATGTAAGCCTATTATTATATTTTGATTACTGAAATATATTTAAAAATCAATTATTTGTTTTATTTATATATATTATACTAGAGACTCATCCTCGCTTCGCTCGGGTTCCTCCCTAGGTTGATTCCCCATACAAACTTTTACCCCCGTTTTCACCTCCTTAAGGGATGATTTCCTGGATAAAAAGTATCCTATGTCCTTCCCAAGCTCGCAAACAATCTTCTTACCAAATTTCATCTAAATCGGTTCAGTAGATCTAGAGATGACCACCTACAACGTCACAAACTCACAAACTTTATCACTATAGTATTAGTATAGATGTTTATTCTTGTTTGATATTTGCCTTTAAATATAAGTCTTAAATACTATTGTTCCACAGATTAAAGAATTATATAGTCCGCGAAAATAAATGTCAATGTCAAAAATAGTAGTGTGATTTGGTGTTTATGCTATAATTGTTCTCGATTTTGCCATACGGATAGCTTGCTTTCTTTAAAGAATAAGGGAAATTTTATATATTTGTTAAATTTATGAACAATTTTTGAGAAGAAAATATGAATAATAATAATAAAAATCTTTTGTATTTTTTGAGTATTAGTTCTTTTCACACAAGCTTGCCAATAATATCAAAGCTAAACGGCACGAAAGTGACAACCGTCCATCTAGTCCATGTGTTCTGGTCCTGGTCGTTCTTGCCCCTCCAGAATTAAATTGCACATGGAAATGTCTAGAACAACCAATAACCATACAATGCTAAAAACTAACATCTGAAAGGCAAATGATGATGATAAGTCGGAGTTGTAATATATATATAAAATACTAGCAGAACCTGCGGCTTCGCTCGCGCTGAAACTACAAAACAACTCTAAAAAGGTAGGTTTCATACAAATTTTCATCCCTTATTTTACACCCTTATGGGATGAATTTTGAAAAATGCTAAAACACATATTTAATTAATTGTATTCCAGAGTATTAATACCAAGTTTCAAGTAATTCTGATCATAAATATTTTTTGGATTGTATTGTTACGTGTTTTCCCGTGGGAAAGAGATAATCTCCCGCGGTAAAAAGTAGTCTATGTCACTCTCCAGCCCTCCAACTATCCTCACACAAAAAATCACGCCAATCCGCCAAGCCGTTTCGACGTAAAAGAACGACAAACAAACAAACACACTTTCACATTTATAATATTAGCATGGATGGATATACATACATAGATAAAATTTAACATAATAAGTGAAACAAATTTAAGGAAAATACTAAGTTACCCTCAACATAAAGCCAAAAAGAAGCGCTATTACTAATTTTATACAAAAAATCATCACTAGATATGCTATTTCCAAAACTTATTAGTCGCTACTGACAAAACTCAATTACAGTTTTATTTTAGCTATATTATAATACTAGCATTTCCCGCAGTTCCGCCCGCGTTCAGATGACCAAAAACCAAATTCTTAGGTTTTACATAGGTATTAGTATACTCTTTCTTACAATGCAGTTTTTGTATTTTTTCTCAAAAATGATATCTTTTCCCGCAGTAAAAAGTATCCTATATGTTGACCCGGATAACCAGCTATCAGCATACCAAATTTCATCAAAATCCCTCCAGTGGTTTTTCCGTGATGCGATAACAGACAGACAGACAAAAATTCTAAAAACTATAGATTCAGCCTCTGTATTGATAAAAATGTCTACTTCAATAAGATTTTCAAAAAAATATTTAATGTACAGATTCGGCTAAGTTACAATTTTATTATATGTATAGATAATGTTCTAAATTACCAATAACCGATAATAGAAAAATTGCCGCGTCCGGAAATCGATCCCAAGAACTTCGCGTGTGTGTCAGAAGAAATCAATATATCTCATCGCGCCAAAACAGTTTCTCATATCTTTTTTTTAATAGCGTTTATTGAAAAATAAAAAAAAATATCGTCAATATGAAAAAGAAACGACACATGAACAGTCATATCCTTTGTACTTTAAAGCGTGTTTACAAAACATTCATTTTGAAATTCTCTACTTGTTAAGTTTCAAAACGTGATACTCACTTCTACTTCAAATTCAACGTTTATATGTATATAAAATTAGTGTTAATAATTAAAAATTAAGTATCCGTCTGTATGTCACGATGCGATTACGATGTCGTATTCTACAGGGTGTTCTGCTTAATGCTTTTGGGTATAGCGTTAACATTCACTATAATCCTGACTAATGTGTTTATTGACTTAGATGGGGTTTTAATTTATAAAAAAAGTAAGTTATATATTTTTTTTAATTTAATTCTCTTCCATTTATATCGCACTTAAGGCAGACATATGGTCTCAAAGGAGATTTTTTCCCAGTCAACTTATTGGATGTACAAAAATTAAACCTGTACTATTATTATAAAGAGGTAGAGTTCGTTTGAACGCGCTAATCTCAGGAACTACTAATCTAATTTGAAAGATTCCTTTTGCATTAGATAGCCCGTTTATTTAGGAAGGCTATATATGTCATATAATAAGGATAGAATATATATGTCATATAATTTATATTCTATCCCATAAAACGTTCCTAGGAACTTACCCGAGTGAAGCGAGGGTGAGCTGTTAGTCTATACTAAATTATAAAGAGGTAAAGTTTATAAATTGTGAGTTTGTGACGTTGTAGGGGATAATTTCTGGATCTACTGAACCGATTTATATGAAATATGGTAAGAAGATAGCTTGAGACCCTGGGAAGGATATAGGATATACTTTTTATCCTGGAAATCATCCCTTAAAGGGGTGAAAATAGGGATGAAAGTTTGGGTGAGTCGCTATTTATTATATTATATAGGAGATCTTAGAAGTAATGTAATAAGCAATTTTAATACCAAAAGCAGGTTTTTAGTTAAAAGTTGTACTTTTTTCATTTATTTTTAGTGTAAGTACCTATTGCTTTAATTTTTATGATAGAAACGGAGAACAAAATGAGGAACAGTCTTTTTCTGTTTCTTTTGGGTATTTCTCCGAGATTGCGTTCTTCGTCTGATTTATTTGGCCAAAAATTATTTTCATTTTTGGCTCTATTCAACATACTCTTATGATGTTTTTAATGTTTTTAACATGCCAAATATTATTTGGCATCCTTTTACAACACGTAAAAAATGATAAATTTAAAAATATAAAAATATGTAAAAATAGCCTTTGCCTAAAGTATTTCAATTGTAACTACTAAACTTTTAGCTCCTATTTTGTAGATTTCAATGTTGTATTCGTTTTTACCTTCTAGAGAATTAATATAACAGAATATAAGAATATGCTCATTTTAATGAAACAAAAAGATACAATTATCAATAATCACGTTAAATAATTCATAAAATAATTGTAGGTGTACCTCCAAACTTAATACTTGAACCAACAGTTAGACCAGAAATATTAATTAATAATGAAGTCGATAGAGTCATGGCTTTAGATTTTGATGACAACAATGAGGACAGTGAAGATCCGTCATATAGAACAAGGAGATCGATAGGTAGTTATTAAACTATACACGATAAGTTTGGCACTAAAAAGCAGTTTTAGACACCCAGCAATAACATTTTTAATACTAATATAATCTGTGTTTTATAATATATTCATATTAACATCAATTTTTAGGTATTTTTGGCGTTAATTATTTCTTATTTTCGTCAATTTCTTTTTGTATAAATAATAAAATCAGTATTGTTCCATTTTTAGAATCAGATAGTTTACAAAAAGTAAAGAATTCTGCATACAAGAAAGTTCTTACTAGTCGATTACAAAGTCTTCTAGAAGAATTGGATAAAGAAGAAACAGTTAAAGAAGATACTACTACAGCAAAAGCAACAAAAGTTGGCGAAGAAACTGTATTAAGGAGTAAAGAGAAATTTGAAGTCAAGAATGAAGATTTGTTACATTTTGCTATACACAATATATTGTTACAAGGAATAATTGGACATAAGGATTTGAATCAAGTTTATCATAAGCTTCATGATGTTATAAAAAGTCTTAATAGTAATTTTGAAAAACGAGGTATAGGTACTGACAGACATTTTGATTTTGTTGCATATATAAATAACGTTGGCGTTGCTCACACCATTTATGGTAAAATTTAATGTTTTTTTTTTCAGACTATTTAGTATGCTGGTATATTTTGAGATATGAAATGAGGCTACTACTTTTATTTTTTATATCTAAACTAACAGACATAATATAAGTTTTTATATATTTATTATAGATAAGTATGTCAACATGTTAGAGGCAATCGTTAACTCCAAGGAATCAAGTAATATGAAGTACAATGAACAACACAAATTCTTTGAAGAAATAATTAAATGTAAAAAGTTAAAGAATGAAATTGCACATCTACAGACACTTGACATGCAAAATACAACAGATAGCAATGTACAAGATAAAGGTAAACAATTTTAACATAAAATATGTATTTTTTTACTTTTTATATCTAATATTTATTATAAAAATTGTAGATCAAAAACTGCTTATTAAGACCGTTATCGAAATAAGTGGACCTGATGACAAATATCAAAAACTAAATAGCACGTAAGTATCTGAATAAAATATTGATAGTACATACTGATAATTCAAACGAATATAATGCACTACATGTTAAATAATTCAATGGCGCTAACGATGCTGTAGTGATTAATCTTAACGTTGAACATTTTTAGGGAAGGAGAAAACATAGAGGGACTGATCAGATTAATATACAACGGCAAATCAGTTAAAATAAGGCAAATGAATGATGATCAATTGCTTTCAAAACAAGAACCTAAAAACCCAAATAACGATGTTGAACTAATCGTTACTAATATTGAAAAAAATCAAGATACCCTAAAAACAAAGAAATCAGGACATATAGCTAATATACGCAAAGATAACTTATTAAATAAAGTCATAGAACAATATTTGGAATCACATCCTTCTCTTCACTATAAATTAGAAAAAAGTACAGAAATTGGAAGTTTCAATAGGAAACGCTTAAAACGGCAGATTAAAATACGGTACTTTAATGACAAACCAACATCAATACCGACAACCAGTAAATCTAATAAAGATGACGATGATTTGTACATAGAAATAGAAACACATTTTGACAAAAATGGTATCATAGGAGAGAAAAAAAAGAAGCTTGTTAGATCTCTTATAGAAAAGATTCAAAAGGCATTACGTTCTGCTAATAAAGAAAATGATAAGAATCCTGATCAAGATACATTTAAGCAGAGGTTTCAAGATCCAATCGATAAAGATAGTCACACTTTTCCGATAAATAAATCTCCACCATTCGAAGCTATTGAAGAACGAGAAGTAGATCCAATAGACAAAACTTTGGATAAGCATAAGTATATATTTAATAAGTTTGGTGGCTCTTGGAACAAAATGATCCAAGGTCCTCGATTTTTGTCATATTCAAAATCGATAAATTCAGCAGAAATGAAAGAACTTAATGTGAATTATGATAGTGTCACAAAAAATGGAATTCCACAAAGATTTCAAAAACCGTTAAATGCTGATGTGACAGGTGAAAATAACAATATCACATCAACATATGCAGACTCTGGTAATGTGACCCTTTTTTTAAAAAATATTGATGGTACAGGTTTTTCAATTGGAATAAACCAATATCTAGGAGAACCACCAGATAAAGAAAGTATGAAGATATTTAATGGCCTAGAAAATCTTATAAAAGAATATCGTCGACCTTACGATCAAGATGTTAGTAATGAATCAGGATTAAATGAAATTAATAATATTGCTGAAGAAAAGCACGAAATTAAAAAAAGGGACGTGAAAAATCTTAAAACAAAACCTATAACAGAAGTTAAATTTGGATACTATTCCTTTTATACAATTTTAAAAAATAACGCTTTGCCTTTTAAAAAATATTTCAATGTTTTTCATAAAAATCAAAAGAAACTTTTAAATAATAGCAAAAGTCTCGATCCTACTTTTAATGATTTGCACCATAAGAAAATAAATATTGTATCAAAAAAAATTAACTTAAGAGTAGAAAATAATGGTTTAAATAGCAAGTTGAAATCTTTAGAAATATTAAACAAAAAAGAATTGAATAGAAATAAAAGATCAGTAAGTGTAAAAAAAGTGTCAAATATAAAGTCCAAAATTAAACTTAGCAGATACCTTAATACAAATGCAATGGCAAAAAAGAAAATATTTTTGAAGAATAAGCGTAATAAACGGCAGATAGATAAAATTCGAATCATTGCGAAAGATCCATCACGTGTTGCTGTTAGAAACTCAGATGAAAATATATTTTTAGTCTCTAAGGAAAATGCATATTCTGACATTAGGGGAATTGAAAGACCAGAAATTTTATTAGAAAATAAAAAGAAAAATAACTTTGATGAATATTTTCCTTTCGGTGATGAACCAAGCAATATACTTCCAGTGTACTCTGATAATTTATATAGCAAAAAAATTAATCAGTATGGGTTAATGTCAAAATATCCACATATATTTATAGACGAAAGATCAAATGAAGAAGTAATGGATGAAACTAGATATGTTAAAAATGACATATCTTATAGAATATTACCAAAAAGTAATAAAAATCTTAACGACGTTAAAACAACCACATTTGATGACGTACATGAGCCTAAAATTGACGAAATATTTAATGCTATAATGCCCCCAGCTTCACAATCTAAATTTAAAGTAACAGTTAAGTTATATCCGAAAAATAAAACGAACATAGATGAAGGTTTTAAAGAAATTTACACAAGTGTAAATAAAAGTTTTGATGAGAATGGCTTACGATATTTTTCTGTACTTAATGTTTCACAAATATCTAAAATTGAAAAATTAAATAAGTCTTTAGAGGTGTTGAAAAAAAATGATACTAAACCGTTACCAGATGAACTAAAAAATCAAGGAAAACAAATTAATACCTTATTGCAGCTACACAAAAAGAGAGTTGACCAACAGCTGGAAAGTTTATTACGTGAAAGTCAACATTTAGAACAAATGATCAAAGCGAATAGTAAAAGTAATGTTCATAAAATAATAGACATATCGCACGATGACCTAAAAACGGACAATTACGACAAAAAGGTGAATGAAGTCCTGGAATCTATCAAAAAACTTCAAGAAACCTACATCTCTGTTACTAAACCTTACACAGGAACACTTGATAACAAATCAGAAATAATAAACACAATAAAATCCAATGAAAAAATGACATACGAGATTCTTAAGAAAATAGATATAAATACCCAAATATTGACAGCTTTCCTACAAAACTTTTCTAATAAAGTTGACCTAAATAAACAAAACAGTACACCTATGATAAAACCAAGCTTACCTAGCGATTGGAAATCTCATCAAAATTTTGATTATAAACAATCCAAAAGCAAAAATAATACAGAGCAACTTATGCTTGATAAAAAACATAAAACTCCGATAACAAATAACTTACGTCCAGACGAATATAACCAAGTTAAGGCAAATATCAAACAAAACGAAGTTAAATATGAGAAAGCGTTGAAAAATATCGCCAGACGAATGTCTAATGAGTCAAAATTCTTCATGGATGAAGTAGATAGCGATTACAAAATTGCGCCCGATAAGGATTTTGAAGATTTGAAAATTAACGTTACTAATATACAATAAACTATAAATAAATATTTTTCATTTTAAATTATATTTGTAATTTTCTTTATTGTTAATAAAGTATTTTTCGATATATAAAAAATAATCATTAAGTCCCTTCTTTTTTATTTAGTTTAACTTAACAAGTAGCCAAAAGAAACGTAGGCGCATCTCCAAATAACTCAGAGATCGATAAAAATGATCTTCAATAGCTTCACAGATTCTGATAAATCAAAATCTTCAAAATGATCAATAGCTTCTGAATGAACAAATAAAAGATTTAGATAATTATTTCATACTAGCATTGCCCGCGGCAAAACCCAAATTCTTAGGTTATATTAGTATAATCTTACAATGCAGTTTTTGTATTTTTTCTCAGAAATAAGATATTTTCCCGCGGTCAAAAGTATCCTATGTGTTGACCCGGATAACCAGCTATCACCATACCAAATTTCATCAAAATCCCTCCAGTGGTTTTTCTGTGATGCGGTAACAGACAGACAGACAGACAGACGGACCAAAATTCTAAAAACTATAGATTCGGCCACTGTATCGATAATAATGTTTGTTTCAATAAGATTTTTCAAAAAATATTTAATGTACAGACTCGGCTTAGTTACAATTTTATTATATGTGTAGGAATTAAATTGCCTTAAAACGGAATGTGTAGCGGAAGTGATGGCGATTGGTTGTTTTTTGATTGGTGGGGATGAAAGCATTATGGCGGATATAAGTGCAAAAGGTGTAAGGTGTGCTGCTAGTAGAATTAATTAAAAAAGTATTTTTGTAAAACAGTATTTTATTTCCATCCCACATATGTATAGATTGAAAATTGATTGTAAGAATTGAAATTATACAACATAATGAAAGTAAACAATACTCAATCAATTCAAAACATCCTGCCGTTAAAGGTTTTTAAGTGTAAAACACTTTATAATGCAATAGGTTGTGGTTGTTCATTTTTTTAAATACAGAAAATGATAATAATCGAATGAATATTATTTTTTTATTCATCATATAATATATCGGACGAAAAGACAATTCGATATAAGTATATTACGGCCAATTTCATTGAGACTAGCCACTGTTCAGGAGATATTGTAGTGCTCAAGTGTACGCGCAGACACAACGTGCACTCTCTATTCCTGTCACTCTCATACTCCGGTGGGACGAATACTCGATACGACCAGTGAGAGTTGCACCGACTTCGAAAATATCTGATAGATATCTATTCTAATTGAAAACCCCCGTTTAGTTATTTCTTACATTTTTGCCTCGGTGGTGTAGTGGCTAGCATGTACGGCTGCACACTCGGAGGTCTTGGGTTCGAGTCCCGGGTCGGGCCAAGTTTAGTTCTTGAGTCTTTCTGTATAGTAAGTCTTGGTAACAGCCCGGAGTTTGTTTGTTGAACGCTGGCGTAGCCGCGGGTTCTGCTAGTTTTGTCATACAAAAATTATGACTGAGCTAAGAAACATATCCATCTTATTATTTTAAAAATAAAGTAAGTTCACAGTTTTAATTTAAGCGTGACCGTTATCTGATCATAGCCAAAATTGCACATTCTTAGAATTAAAAAAAAAACGATTATTATTCTATAATTTAATTTATTATAAATAAGTTATTGTTCAATTATACATTTAATTTAAATATTTTTAAAAGTTATTGTTAAAATTATCCCATCTTCATCTTCATTATCCTTGCGTTGATTCTGAACAAGAAAGAAAATGTATTTTTTTAAGTTAAACGGTTTTATTGAAAAGAAAAATAATAATAATATAGATAATGTACTAAAAACTAAATAATAATTAAGTAGGTCCTAGGTACCAGTCATCACACCACTCTCCTCATCAATCTAAGGCATTGTTCAGACTCAAAAATAAATTTGACGACACGTTTGGCTCAGTTTGTAGTAACTCTACTTGCTGTGTCAGCTGTCACGGGTTCGAGTCTCGCTGGGGGACATTTACTTGTGTGATGAGCATGAATGTTTGTACTCCAGTCATGGGTGTTTATATTTATAATATGTATGTATTTAAGTAAGTTATATACGTGTAGTATATCAGCTATCTGGTATCTATAACACAAGCCTCGTAGCTTACTATGGAACTAGATGGTGCTGTGTGTTAATGTCCCAACATATTTAAAAAAAATTAAAAAAATCGTGGGTTGCGTAAATTTCCGTCAACAGTCAACCGTCTATATCATTATAAATGCTATTTACATATTTACTTAGATTACACTATGTGGTATGCTGAATTAAATGTGCAGATAATTTACAAAAGGAAAACAAACTCAGGCAAAAGAGATACAGACTTTCGCCAGTTCTTCTCAGGTCTGAGGCTTCTTCTTTCCGAACTGGTAGAAGACTCATTCGTTGACGTTCAGTAAACAAATTGTAATAATTTAATGCTGAATAAAATATTTTGAATTTGAATTTGAGCTGATATTTTAGATAAAACTTTCGAAATAAAAAAGATATAAGAAATAAAAATGAGAAACGTCGGGAATCAAAAATCAAAATATATTCGCGAAAATATCCGAAAAGATAGTTTTATTTAAAACGTCAAATATTCGCGTAAATCTAATAATGATAAGAAAGTATTATATGTAGATCTGGAGTAGTACAGTACAGTAGAGTCATACAGGTCTCCTAAAACGGCAACAGTGGCTACCATATCTTTTGTGTGGACACAGCCTAATTCAAACTGAGTTTTAAAAACTAAGATTATTCTGTATAATAATATAATATGTATGTTTGTTTTTGTATGTAATATTTAGTGTTATATGTGTTTTATTGTTCAATAAAAATATTGTTTTTAAATAAAACTATCTTTTCGGATTTTGTCGCGGATTTATTTGCATTTTTATTTCCCGACGTTTCGAATGCTTTACAGCATCCATGGTCACGGGAGAGACTGAGGTGTTACATGTCTCTAAGGTATTATATAGTTGTTACAGACAGCCTACCCACAATTAACAAAATGAATTCAAAAAATTGAAAAATGGCACTAAAGTACCTTACAATATTTTAACTTTTAACTTTAAACATTTTTATATAATTTTAATTAGCTTTATAATTGAATATAGAATATTATTTATTTCATTTGAGCTGTTATTATTATAATTATTACAATTTTAAAAATATTAATTAATAATCTACATTTTTAGTGTTGCCATTATTATATTTGTACCCATAAAGAAAAAATCATAATATATTAATTATTTAAGCCACAATTGATCTATGTGTAATTTTAAAAAGTTAAGATTAATTAAAAATAATAATTTTAATTTAAATTTGCTATTATTTAAAAAACAAATTATTAAGCAACACATTACTACATACATTTACAAATGAAAAAGTGATAAAATATTATTAATCAGAAATGCTATCATTTTGATCTACACAGTAAGAACATCTACCTGTCTGTTATGTTTAGATTTATTATTAGATTTTATTATATTAATAACAGGATCCCATGACGATGGTAGTACCCAGCCATCTTCCCTGTTGAAATTAGGATGTTTTTTAATTTCTATGGCTTCTCGAATCATTCTAGGGCGATATCGGTTTTCTTTCGCCAGGATGTGTTGCTTAATAATATGTTTTTTAAATAATAGCAAATTTAAATTAAAATTATTATTTTTAATTAATCTTAACTTTTTCAAATTACACATAGATCAATTGTGGCTGAAATAATTAATATATTATGATTTTTTCTTTATGGTTATAAATATAATAATGGCAACACTAAAAATGTAGATTATTAATTAATATTTTTAAAATTGTAATAATTATAATAATACCAGCTCAAATTAAATAAATAATATTCTATATTCAATTATAAAGCTAATTAAAATTATATAAAAATGTTTAAAGTTAAAAGTTAAAATATTGTAAGGTACTTTAGTGCCATTTTTCAATTTTTTGAATTCATTTTGTTAATTGTGGGTAGGCTGTCTGTAACAACTATATAATACCTTAGAGACATGTAACACCTCAGTCTCTCCCGTGACCATGGATGCTGTAAAGCATTCGAAACGTCGGGAATCAAAAATGCAAATAAATCCGCGACAACATCCGAAAAGATAGTTTTATTTAAAATGTCAAATATTCGCGTATATCTAAGAAAGTAAAAATATTGTTATTTATTATCTATATTTCTATCTGTCTATTATCTACATTGCTAACTCACTTTCTCACTTCTGCACGTCTCTGCTCTTGAAGGTCTATTGCGAAAGGATCCACTTGGATCCTCGAATCACTTTCAAGTCCTGGCATTATGTCGGAAAATCCTTCACTGTCTACGTTAACTGAAATAACACGTAAAAATTAAACTAATTTTAACATTCCTTTGCATGATGTGACTAGATTTGAAAAATTCTTGAAATTTTCTGAATTTTAAGAGCAAATAAGGTAAAGAACTATACAAATAAATGTTTTTTATTTTGATTCTAGTTACATTTTCATGTCTTTTTCATTTAGTGAAAGAAGAGTTAAAGTAACCTTTGAGCAGGTTAAAGGCTGGAGATGAAAGATTTCATTGTTGACCTTTACGTTGGATTGTGCTAATTTTGTAATTTTTGCATTGGAGATTAATACCGTTCGTATTATTTAATACTAGAGGCTCACAAACAAAAACAAATCTATCCCACGGGAGCCGTACATTTTTCCGGGGTAAAAAGTAGCCTATTTGTTATTCTGATGTATGAACTATATTATTGTAAAGTTTTATTAACATCCAATTAGTAGTTTTTGTGATCTCAGATGTATAAGTTACTAAAGTTTTTTAACTATCCAACAGTTTCGGAGATTAGCCCGTACAAACTGATAAACAGATAGAGAAACAAAAAAATTAAAAAAATCTAGATTTGTTCTATTTCTGTTCTTACCCTGACTCGGTTTTTAGCATTTTTTTTCTATGTACACACATTAAACCTCTACAGTTTTATTATATGTATAGATAGGTGTAAAGTAGGTTAAAGAAGTGGATGAAGAAAAATATTAATCTATACTAATATTATAAAGAGAATTTTTTTTTGTTTGTTTGTTGGTTTGTACCGAATAAGCTCCAAAACTACTGAACTGATTTAGATGAAATTTGGTAAGTAGATAGTTTGAGACTCTGGGAAGGACATAGGATAGTTTTTATCCCGGAAATCGTCCCTTAAAAGGGTGAAAATAGGGATGAAAGTTTGTACGGTGAAGCAACCTACTCGTAGTCGCTAGTTAAAAATAAAGAATGATATGAAGTCTAAAACAACAACTTTGATCGAGTATATATTAATAAGTTTTCTATTTAATTAAGTGCCTAAAATAAAGTTATTTTAGAGAAAAATGGAAATATCACCAACATATATGTCCTAGATCGCTGGAGTGCAAACTGCCGTCATAATACACTGTCCCTTCAGGATCTGGTGTCAATTCTAAAAACATCAATCATATCTATATCTATATCTATATATATGTATATATATATATATGTATATATATACATATATATATACATGTATATGTATATATATATAATATATATATATATATATATATACATATATATATATACATATATATATATAGATATAGATATGATTGATGCAATTCTTATATATATATATATATATATATATATATAAGAATTGCCCGCAGCTCCGCCCGCGTTCAGATGACTAAAAACCAAATTCTTAGGTTTTACATATTAGTATACTCTTACAATGTAGTTTTTGTATTTTTTCTCAGAAATGACATATTTTCCCGTGGTAAAAAGTATCCTATATGTTGACCCGAATATCCAGCTATCATCATACCAAATTTCATCAAAATCTGTCCAGTGGTTTTCTCGTAATGCGGTAACAGACAGACAAACAGACAGACAAAAAATCTAAAAACTATATATTCGGACTCTGTATCGATAATAATGTCTATTTCAATTAGATTTTCCAAAAAATATGTAATGTACAGATTTGACTTAGTTACAATTTTATTATATGTATAGAATACAAAACAAATGTAAACTTAATTATTACTGTACAAGTTATGTTCGCGTGGAATAGTGGCAATTTAATTGGAGTGGTAAATTCTAAAAATAATATAATCTAAGTGAAATCTGAGAGATTTTTTGACTGATTTTAAAGAAGAAGTACACAATTCGGTTTTAGTTCGATTATGGCCACAACGGCCAATCTCACTGAGACTAGCCAACTGCGCAGGAGATATTATAGTGCACAAGTGTACGCGCAGACACAAGTGCACTCTCTATTCCTATCACTCTCATACTCCGGTGGGAGGACCACTCGACATGACCGGTGAGAGTTAAGGCGCAGGACCGACGGCTTTACGTGCTCTCCGAGGCACGGGGGTGAAACAGCACCAACTTTCCAACTCCGGACTGTTACTGAGAATTTCTTGACAGAAAAACTTAGTAACTAAATTTGGTCCGACCCGGGACTCGAACCCAGGATCTCCGGATCAGCGGCCGTACATGCTAGCCACTAGACCACCGAGGTAGTAAGGGTGTCTCATATACTTTACAAATTTTATCCTTAAGGATGAATTAATTACTTTTAAGTAAAGTCTGCTAAACATTTACATTTACAAATATTACAAGCATGAACGCGAAATTGTTATTTTTATGACTCATGCTAAGTCTTGTAAGGCATCCAATGTGGGCATTTTTTATGTCGATATGTTTTGACATGAAATATACGAATGTGTCAAGTCACTTTCATGTACCAATATTTCATATTACGCATGATCCTGCAGTAAATTTCAAACCAGTGGTAGCGTGGTCGCTTGGGAAACCGAGTGAAGTGGGTTCAAATTCCGGGTCTCGAACTTTTAGGATAATAGAGATAACATCCGACTTACCGTACTCTTTTAGTTTGTTTTCAAGGTCATCATTATCTGAAACCATCAAATTAAATAATTGTATCCTATCAGTAATGTTAAGACTAAAGATATATATGAAACTAGCGACTCACCCTCGCTTCGCTCGGGTTTTTAGTTTAGCTCGGGTGTTTACCCGCAGTAAAAAGTATCCTATACGTGGACCCGGATAGCTAAGTTATCATCATACCAAATTTCATCAAAATCTGTCCAGTAGTTTCCTCGTGATGCGGTAACAGACAGACAGACTATATTATATATATAGATTTAGATTCGGCCTCTGTATCGATAATAATGACTATTTCAATAAGATTTTCCAAAAAATATTTATTTTTTTATTTTATTTTTTATTTTTATTTACTAAGAACATCATTTTCGCATATAATATCATAAACTAAAATTTAATGTACAGATTCTACTCAGAATTTTATTATGCTTAAATTTTTTATAAAGATTAAAGATAAAAAATTGAAGATATTTTTACAGATTTTATATTTAAAAAAGCTAACTAAGCCTACAGACAAACTATTACGAGTACACAAAGAAATTTTTAAGTACTTTTAACTTTACTATGGTTTTTATCTTTGTATCTATAGTAATGATAAATAGGCAAACACAAAATAGTCGGGTACCCTTTTCTACTTTGTTGGTCAACGAATTTTCTTTTTTTTTTAATTTTTGATAAGTTTGAATATTATTATTAAAAAAAATTGGAGACGGTTTTTTTATATAGATAGGTAAATTCTATTCATATATGTTTTCCCTGTTTTTTTTTCTTTTGCAGTGGTAGCCCAGTGGTAACGCGCTCGCTTGGGAAACCGAATGAAGCGAGTTCAAATCCCAGGTCTTGTAATTGAGTGAAATTCAAAATTGCGATAGCAACATAAAGGTCGAAATTTTACACGATTACATTTAACGACCTACCACGCAATGAGACCTGCATGTAAAAACTAGTATGTAATATATTTCTTTACCTGGAAAGAACACGTTAAATGTGGTTTGTTTTGTGACTGCAGAACTTGTAGCGGTGTCCACTTTCTTATTCAATGTATCTGTTATTGCCAGAATAAAATTAGCTATTAGACTATATTTTTCAATAAACTCATATTAATGACAATACAATATAACATAAAAACTTACTCGCTGTAGTTGATGCAAAAGATTGCTTTGGTAATGTACTTTTACCAAGTCCTGGTTTTTTCACTTCATTGATTTGAATTGGAGATGGCCTCTTTAAATCTGGAATAGACATTTTATATAAATAATCATCCATCTATTTATCTCAAGGCATCCACTAAAGCCTTCCCAATTCCTCGCAAAGTGTCCTAAGACTTAAGGTCTCCGAAAAACGCAAATGGTCGGTTGCGAGAATATTACTTAAATCGATGATAATGATGTCCTTTGGACTGATTTCGGTCAAAACGGATAATCTCACTGACAAGGTGATTGCGCAGGAGATATTATAGTGCACAAGTGTTTGCGCAGACACAACGTGCACAACTCTATTTTTGTCACTCTCAAATTCCGATGGTACGACACGACCGGAAAAGATCAGGCGCAGGACCGACGGCTTTACATTTTCTCCAAGGCTCAGTGCTGAAAAACCGCCAACTTCCCAACTCTAAGATGTTACCGAGAATTCTTTAACGGTAAGATTCAACTAAATTTGGATCGACCCGGAACTCGAACCTCCAGATGTGCAGCTGTACATGCTAACTTCTACACCACCGTTTGTTCAGACATAAATGCAAAGAATAAATTGTAAGACTACTCACCTATTACTTTCAATCTTCTTAAAATTTTTTCAATACACCAATTCAATATTTGAGTATTTACATTTTGTCCTATTTCCCTGCAGAAATTTAGTGCCATATTCTTAAATGGATCATTTTTATTCAATATTGAATCTTTGATATTATTATTTGCTAAATTATCCTTAACTTTTGAACTTAAAGTTGGAGTCTTTGTTTCGTTACGTCTTCTCTCCTTTAAGTGATTCTTTTTTAAATTTTTGATCCATCGTCTATTTCGAATTTTACTTTTTGTTTTATTAATAGGTAAAAGTATTGTTGTATTAAGATTAACTTCATTTCGTTTATTTTTAGTTTTATTTTTGAATGTGCTCTCTGAAGCTATAAATGAAGCTAAAATTTTACTCTTCATTATATCATCTATAAATGTGTTGTTAAAGTAATATTTATATATTAAGTCATCGACCGGTTGAGAATCCTTTTCACCCATAATCAGTTGATCTTGATCCTTTAACTGACTAACGGTTGGAATAGAAAAAAGGTTAATTTTAACTGATTCGGTAGTAAAAGGTGTTGGTACTACCTTAGTATTTATAACTGGTTGTATTGGTTTGGAAATAGATGTTCCCAAATGCTTAGAGTCTAAATGAAATTGTTGTCCCTTTTTCAAAACTTTCGCGAAGTTATTTTGTCTGTGAGAAATTTCACTCTGTATTTTAGTTATTAAATTTTGTTTTATGTTTATTTGCTCATTTTGTTGTAACAACACTTTTTGCACGTTATAGAACTGGCGTTGCTGTTCCAGAAACTTTTTTTGTTGATTTTCGAATTTTGTTAATTCTTTCGAAAATTCTTTTTCTTTTTTATTATAATTCAATTCTTTATCTCTTAATTTAACTTCCATTCTTTGTAGATTTTGACTAACTTTCATTATTTCAGAATATCTTACATTGAAATCTTCAAACTTTTTTGTCAATAAATCAATATTTTTTATAAAATCATCATTTAAGTTGTATAATTTGTTATGAATTTGTTTTATGTCACTGTGTTGTTTCATTATTTTCTTAAAAGTTTTTGTCAGCATAGATAAAACTTTAATAAGACCGCGTTCATTAATCCTTTTTTTAACATCTTCCGTGGGTTTAGGAACAACTTTGTAAATATTAACTTTGGACGGTGGGAGTGGCTTATGCCAAGCTACAGGTCCTTTTTCGAATATATTTCTATCTTTTTTTGATTTATAACTGTTTGTATTATTAAACTCTTCAATCTTCTTAACCAATTCATTTTCAAAATTTTGTTGATTCATGCTACGTTTTGGCATAATCAAAGTTTTATTTACGTTAGTAACATCGTCTTTAGTGGGCACATTAAGCGGTAAATGAATTGATTTGGGTTTTAATTCTTTCTCAAGACCTGAATTCATACGTAAGTCTTTTCTTATATCTTTGATGTTTGCAGAAGCTTCGTCTGATTTTCGTTCTACCAGTTTTACGCTGTTTACATCTTTCTCAGGAATATTAATAGAATTACGTTCTAAGTTTAAACTTTCATCGTTATTATTACTCAACAAAACAGCTACTTCGAAAGGATAATCGTTAAATACAGACGCTGGTTTTAGTGTTGATATAAATTTAGAATGTATTTGAGATGATGAATTTTGTTTCTGACATTTAGATTTATCTTTGCACTCATCACGACTTTTTTTGCTAGACTTGGATTTATCTAAAGAAATATAAAATAATATTTTAATAGACGGTAATAAAAGTATAATTAGAAGTTTTTTTATAAATACAATATATTTTTTTATATAATAAAAACTTGACTTAACAAGGGGAATTTCAGTTCTATAATTAGATCTAGATTATATTATATCTAGTTATCACTATGATGATATTTTTTTTCATATTTTTAGCTATTTAAACTATTACAGTAAAGTAAATTGTAACTTTAACCCAGCCCCCTTATGTGATGTAAGTTTTATAAAACTTTTATCAAAAATTTCCCTGATCAAAAAGAAATTAAAAAGCGAGTTTTAACAAAACATTTTTAATTTTGAGTTAGCGTGTTCCTATCTGATGGCATCCTCTTGGTCTTTTTGCATAGGAAATATATTATTAATTTTATTAAACGATTATACAAAATATCGCCAGAATTCATTAAGTGGTTTTTGTCAGGCAAAATCTTGGCGTTGATTAAATCTTATTTGGTTTGATCATTCTTATACATACATATTATATTTATAATATTTATGTATTTAAAAAAAAAAGTTATACATATAGGTATGTGTAGTGTATCAAGTATCTGGTATCCATAACACGAGTCTCGTAGCTTATCATGGAACTAGATGGTGCTGTGTTAATGTCCCAACATATTTATTATTATTATTATTTATTATTATCTGAATTAGATTTTTTCAAAACACTTAATTGTTTACTTCTTTTTAATATATCTTTTAGATAAACTAGTAAATGCAGGTTACTTACAACTTGGAGATCTTTTGCTTCTGTCAATATAGTTTGATGCAAATGGAGATTGTACGTCATTTTCTTCGAACGCGTCGAAATTATTCTGAAGAACACTGTCTAAATCTGAACTCGTTGGGAATATAAAATTTGAACCCTTATAAGTTTTGTTTTTAAACCAGACTCCTTTATTTACTACAGTGCTCTTATCAACATTTCTTTTCATGTATGATGTTGATATGAAAGTAATTATATTGAAAAATATGAATAATTTTGTTAGTTTATACATGACTGCATTACTCGGGACTGAACGCTTATGAATCTTAATATATTGATTGCAATTTGTGCCGTTTATTTGTAAATACCGTTTAAGTGATGTGATTTATCGACTAAGTATTAAAAGAATCTATCTATCTGTACATAAAATTTTATTATTCAGATATTTATTTACTAAAAAACTATACAAAAATAGAATATGTATATATATATATATACCATGTATTGTATTCAGCCTTTTTTAACGTCCCACCGCTGGGGGTGGGCCTCCCTTCAATACGAGGGGGATCAGGCCATAGTCCACCACGCTGGCAAAGTGCGGGTTGGCGGACTTTCGAAAACTTGCTAGTTCTTTCAGACATGCAGGTTTCTTCACGATGTTTCCTTCACCGTTAAAACAAGTGGTAATCATGTTGAAAATGATTCGCATATGAAAATATCAGAGGTGCGAGACCCGGGACTTGAACCAGCTGCACTCGGTTCCCAAGCGAGCGCGTTACCACTGAGCTACCACTGTCCTAGACATATAACATAACGGTCACTAATAATAATGTAATCGATATCTAATTTCACATCACTATAGTTTAGTTTACAGTTTACACTTGTTCTTTTACTATTTGGTCGCGGTCTGATTCTAAATATTTATACAACTTGTGATTGATAAGATTCTTTGTTTTATATTTTGAAGTCGATCAAAAACCTCAATATTAATCGATTTAACTATTATAATATGTGTTCAGCGATTTTTTATGATTCGAAAGTGATTTAGATTAAAAAAATATATGTACTTACATTTTTTTATAAATCTGTACTTTTAAGGTACTTATAAGAAAAACACAATTTTTAACATTTTTGTTTGTCTGTCTGTCTTTTTATTCCGGCTAATCTCCTAGATTTTGAAGGTACTTTCACTGGCAGATAGCTGATGTTATAAGGAGTAACTTAGGCTACTTTTATTTTAGAAAAAGAATTAGGGTTTGGCAAAAACGGCAAAAAAATCATGTCTGTTGTATGGGAACCCCCTTAAATATTTGTTTTATTTTTATTTAATTATTTATTTTTTGAATATTTCAAGCGTCTACCTGATGCCGTTATCAATAGCGAGCAAAAACGAGCAAAAAATCACGTTTGTTGTATGGGAGCCCCCTGAATCCTTCAACGACCGCGGACACGCCGGCGTTACAGTTAACAATAGATTTCTTAGAAATTAAATTATCTTTTTTTTAAATTTACCTGGAGATGTTAAACTCAAAATTTTAACATTAAAACTCGAAAAAATGAAGTCGCTAGTAATTAACAGAAATAGGTCGTTTACTTAAAAATTACCTGAATTATGCCCGATTTCACCAACGTAACCTAAGTTTAAGGGATCCCCTAAGCATGGTTAGGGGGCTGTTAGGGGACAGTTTGTTTCACCGACAGTTAGGGGTCACTTAAATATTAAAAGACCCTCTAAATTTTGGTGCTCGAAATATGGGCTTAAAAACGATTGTAAAACGAAATTTAATTTAGGGGCTAGTTTAGGGGACTTTTAAGCTAGGGATCCCTTACGTAGGTGGTAGCTTATGGGTTGTTGGTGAAATCAGGCATTAGTCACGTAGTTTTAGGATTAGGTACGATGATATCACATTATTTAAAGAAAACACAACGTGTAAAATATTTCTTTATTGATTGTATGGTTTCTTATAAAATTCATATACATTTTCATTTTTACACTTTGGTTACTTCTACTGCACAAGTAGCGACGCTAGTTTTCCTGTAAAAAGATGTACATACATATTAAATATACGACCGATTTCTAACATCTTCTTTCTACCTATATAAATAACTAGCGACTCACCGTCGCTTCGCTCGGGTTCGTCCCTAGCATTTCATCCCGATACAAACTTTCATCCCCATTTTCACCCCCATGAGAAATGATGTCTGGGATAAAAAGTATCCTATGTCCTTCCCAGGGTCTTAACCGATCTACTTACCAAATATCATCTAAATCGGTTCAGTAGAATCAGAGATTACCCCCTTAACGTCACAAACAATGTCACAAACTTTACTTCTAATATTAAATATAGAATATGAATGTTTGTATGTTTGTCCTCTATACGATCCTCAACCATTGTTCCGATTGTGATGAAACTTTGGCGACTTGTTCTGTATCCTTCTGTAAAATGTCCTGGCCCAAAAAAGGGATTTTTTGTTGGACATTTGTCACCCGAGCAAAGCGAAGGTAAGTCATTAGTGTTTTTTAAATATAATCGCAGCTTAGAAAAAGATTAATAATATTATAAAAAAGTTATAAAAATCACAGATATATCTATAATTTTGTCTTTATAAGAGCGAACTAGTGGTCTAAACTGATCTTCTTCGGAACGGCTTGATTCATTTTAACGAAACATATTTTATACACCGATAGAGAAAACAGCCGTTTTAAAATTTTGTTAAAATATTTATGTTATGATTTAAGTACCTACCTTTTATTTTTACAACAAGGCATATCCCAAAATGTTTGTTTTTTTCCAAAGTTTTCCCCATCTTGTATGGTTTGGGGCATATTTTTTCCCATAGATTCTGGTAAAAAAAGGCAAAGGCAGCCACCGAAAATTCCAATCATTCCGAGTATGAGAAGAGGAATTATAGGATCTATTGTGGCCTGTAAGTATTAAAAAAACTCGGTTTACACGTTTAAATGAAGTGAATGTTGTTATGAAGTACAATCAATTTGAAATGAAATTATTTTTTCATTTTTTTTTCAAATAAAAACACGTCGTAACAAAAATAACGGACAAAATCTAAAAATATAATCGAATTTGAATTTGGGTAAGTAAAGGCCACATATCGATGTGATTTTTTGTATAGATATCTGTCTTTTTAATCCTCGTAAAGTGTTTTTCTCTCTGACATATTAATTAATAGTAATGAGTTATATGGATATAAGTTGTATTTATTGAATCGTTGTGATTTGAAACTCGATGAAACGAAAATGCGACACTAAAAAGTGACAAACGCATAAATATATAGGATTAAGCCGGCGAGAGAATGAGATAGAATACATTGCCCTGTTGCCATGGTAACCGTTGTTATTGTCTGACAAATATATAATATTATATTCTTTCCGTATATGATATTCTATAAATATATGATTGTAATATGCCTTATTTAATTATTGATTTGTTTTAATTTAATTGCGATATTTGCCAAAGAAGTTTTATTTCAACCGCGTGTAAAGGTTACACGCCTCAATTTTTTTTTACTTACCGAATAAACTATATACGGCACTAATATAGTGGCAACATATCCTGTTATATGTATTAAAGCTAGACCCTGAGCTCGTACGACTGTGGGTAGAAGTTCTGCAGCGTACTGCATACCGATGTTAAAGGATATATTGACTGCAAATCTACCAATGATAGCTAATGATGCTGATGGAAGACCTAGAAAAGAAGAATATTAAAACTAAAAATTCTAGGAACACTAAGATTTAATTATGTTTGGGTGATTGCCTGATGCCAGATTTTGTTTAAATAAAGCGTTTAAAAAATGTTTTTTTTTCTTTAATTTTTTATATATGTAGGTACGATTTTTTTTATAATTTTAATGGGTTTTAATTTTTTTGCACGTAACCCTGATTCGTTTTCTACAATAAAAGAAGCCTAAGTTACTCCTTATAACATAAGCTATCTGTCAGTGAAAGTCCCGTCAAAATCAGTCCAGACGTTTCAGAGATTAACCAGAACAAACACACAGACAAAAATTAAAAAAAAAAACCGTTTTTTCTTATTAGCACCGTATCACTTTCATATGCATTTAGTAAAAGCTGTAATTTTGACATTACAAACAGAAACTTCAATTTTAGTTATCTGTATAGATTAACTGAGTTACTTTTTTTCTTTTGCCTGTAATGGTTTATTAAATAATTTTAAGGTATAGATACATACATAGACTATATTATGTACATGAAAAAAGACTAAACTACATACTAGACTACATAATTTGTTTGTTTGTTTGTTTGTTTGTTTGTTTGTTTGTTTGTTTGTTTGTTTGTTTGTTTGTTTGTTTGTCCTTCAGTCACGTCGAAACGGAAAGACAGATTGGCGTGTTTTTTTGTTTGGAGATAGCTGGAGAGCTGAGACCACTTTTTACTGCGGCAGGTTATAGAATTCCCACGGGAAAACATGTTATTATACAATTCAAAAAAATATTTATGATCAGAATTACTTGAACCTTGTTTTTAATGCTCTTCAATAAAATGAAATAAATACGTGTTTTAGCATTTTTCGAAATTCATCCAATAGGGGGGTAAAATAGTGGATGAAAGTTTGTATGAAACTACCTTCTTAGAGATTTTTTGTAGTTTTAGCGCGAGCGAAGCCGCGGGTACCTACTGCTAGTATTATATAATCTAACATATTGACAAACATAACTTACCATGTGGAACAGTGGTGGCTAAAAAACTGAACAATCCACTCAGAACCATTGATCCAAAAGAAAGCCAACGTCGTCCGACCCTGGAGTAGAATAAATGAATTTGCATGAAAAGTTAACATTATTAAAGTAGCAATAGAAAGTCTGGTGTATATTATTATATTATTTGTTAAACCTGGAATATGATTGTAGGATTTTTATTATTTAGGTCTTAACTCCAAGCGGGAATCAAATCTACGACCTCTTGTGGCAGAGAAAATGTTAATTAACCTAACAGGGTCTAATTAATGTTTATTGAACTGAAAAGGCATAATCAGTAAATTATCTACAAACATTTGGTAATTCATCATGTGGCCCATTTGGGGAATTGGAAGTCAAAAACAGATCTTCACTTAGAATAGGCTACGTAAAGACATGAATTATACTTAGCCCGAGAGCTGGTGACGAATTTTGGGAAGGTCCTTTTGGCAAGTTGAAATTGAAATGGTCTGGCGATTTGCAAGTATTATTGAAAATTACATATACATATATAGCTGAAGAGATTATTTCGTGGTGATAATAATTTGATATGAAAATTTCATCTTGATATTAAAACCAGTAACGATTTACCCTGGTTTCGCTTAGTGTGTGGTACCTTTTGTACTAATAACATTATCTCCTGCGAGCGCCTTTTAGAAAATTTTATTACAAACCTCCTCGTCTGTGTGCACTTATAGTCTATATGTACTTTAGTTAAACACTTATAATTACCACTTGTCTTATGGTGTAGGAAAACATCGTGAGGATTCCTACATGTCTGAGAGAACCTAGCAACTTTTCGAAAGACGCGTGAAATCTGCACGCTTTTGGTCATCGTGTTGGACTATGACCTGATCACCCTCGTATTGAAGGGAAGTCCAGTCCCAGCAGTGGGACGTTAAAAAGGGCTGAATATAATGTATTCTTTAGTAATAAACATACACAAATATACAAACTTTTACGTTTATAATATTAGTAATATTTACTGAAGAAGATACAGTACACGACTACTAGAAAGACTACCTCGATATGATTCCGAGAAAAGTAATAGATAAATGTAAAAGCTGGTAAATGAAAAAAATAAATAAACAAAAAGACAAACTTTTTCAATAATATTAGTAAGGAATTGAGAATCTTACTTACACATCAAGAGTTAAAATTAGCAGAATATCAGCAGGGAATTCAGTGGCTGTAGCTATTGTGAAGGTCAAGAACATATCTAGACCCAAAGATCCTACATTTCTGACATGTCCATCGAAGACCATGGCGATGGACATCCATATGAAAAGAAGTAAGATGCTGTTTCTTCGAAGACGAGGGGTTTTGAAAAGATCGATCACTGAATAATTTTTAATCTCCTCTTCAGCTTTTGCTATTTCTATGGCGGTATCCTGAAAGCAATTATAATAAATTATGTTTTCGTATTGTATAATATAGTATATATAGTAACTATAAGAGGATTCCTCTCTCTCTCTCTCTATATATATATATATATATATATATATATATATATATATATATATATATATTCTTGGTTTGCTCATTCAAAAACATCTGGATTAGTTTAAATTAAAATGTGTTGGAACATTAACACACAGCACCATCTAGTTCAATGGTAAGCTACGAGGCTTGTGTTATGGATACCGGATAGTTGATACACTACACATATATAACTTTAAATATATACATATTATAAAGGTAAACAACCATGACTGGAGTATAAACATTCGTGCTTATCACATAAATGAATGCTGCCAGCGGGACTCAAACCCGCGACCGCTCGCACAGCAAGTAGGGTCATTGCAAACTGAGCCAAACGTGTAAACAAAGCCAAAGTTTGTATGAAACATTCTAAATTAAACTAAATATTAACTAATGTTAGTTCATTTTAAAATACGAGTACACTTTAAGTTACAGTAAACAAGATTTTTTTCAAAATTCTACGCATTTTTAATGCTTTATTATTTAAGTACGATTTTGTAACAATAAACTCAGTTCAGTCGTTATTCATTTTGAAATCAATCAAATGATTACTAAAATATTTAATGATTTACCTTAAATTCTTTCAAAATCTCATCAGGAATCTTTTTTCGGTTCATCCTTTCACATTTTTTCAATATTTTAAGTGCTTCATCAATACGTCCTTTTGAAATCAGCCATCTGAAATATTTTATGTTATTTTATTACAAACCGCCGAACATGTATGTAGTTGTCAAAAATGAAATAAATAATTCGAAATTAAAGCCGAGATTAAATATCTAATAATTAAAAAAATACTGCCTCCTTGGTATAGTGACCGGCGGATTAGGCAAAACGACTAATCCGGAGAACCCGGATTCGACTCCAAGTCGGACAAAACATAGATATTGGGTTTTCTGACGGATCGGCGTGCTTTTTTTGTGTGGCGATAGTTGGAGGGCTGGAGAGTGACAAAGGCTACTTTTTACCCATAGAATATTCTGTAAAATTACTATGTTTTATGTTCAATCTCTCTATATATGAATAAAGTTATTGTCATTATTAAAAATACCTTGCACTTTCTGGAACCAAACACGGTGTAAATAACGACAGCACTAAAGGCACACTTGTTATCAAAGTATAGATTTTCCAATCAGATACTGCTAGTGCGATCCAAGGCAGCAAACATGCAGCAAAAGTAAAATATACGGCAATTGACATGTTTGCAACAAATGTCCTCCATTTTGGTCCGACATACTCCACCACTGGAAATAACAATTAAAAATATACAAGAATTGCTCGTTTAAAGATATAAGATAAGCAATAAATATACGACTTACCCACAATATACATAATAATGAAACAGTTGTCATATGCAAGACCTACAAGGAATCTGCACAAACAGAAAGACCAGAAGCTGTTCGCAAACGCCGTCCCAACTCCTGCAAAGAAACCTGCCATATTTGTACCTAAAATGAAAAGAAAATCTTATAATACGTTAAAATATAATGCGAAAACTTCCTATTTCTTATTAGACACTTCGAAGAGATAGCTATTTTTTATATCAAATGAAATGATTTTATTGGAATACACAATCAAGGTATAATAACAATAACCTATTACGAATTACTAGATAACAAACAAATGTGAATATTTTTTAGATTTATATTTTTTATAAGTAATTTTACCTGTTTATTAAAGTACAGGTTAATAAAGTTGCTAATAAAATTTTATTTTAATTTAGATGTATAGAATATAAAATTTACCAACAATAGCTGGAACTCTTCCGTATTTATCAGCAATCCAACCAAAAATTAGTCCTCCTACAATGGAGCCACAGAAGAAAACAGCTTGAGCGGTTGCTGGATAGTTGTCTTTTTCACACACCCATCCAAGCTATAAGAAAACAGAGCATAGATAGAAAGAGAATCCTTCAAATCAAACTTTGCGCAAAAATTGCACAAGAGAAATTTTGGTGCAGAAATTTATGCGCAAACACAATTAAACTCTATTCTTTACATAATTATACATGGGTGGGATGAAAATTGAACGCGATTGATAACGATGAGATGAGAGATTAGGCGGAGAGGAGTGAAAGATAAAAATATATTTATGTAAAAATTCCTTTTAAATCCGTAATAAGTATCATCTTTCTGTTTGATCTGATTCTCTTTTGGTCTTTTGGTATACATTTCCATATTAAGATTACATTAACTAAAATTTATTAATAAATAAATATTCAGTTGGATGGATACAAAATATTTATGTAAATATATAAGGATATTATATACCTGAATTATTTTAGGATACTATTCAAATGTCTTAAAAGATTCTCAGATTGAAGGGACCAAAAATGTATACGTTTTGGAAAGAGTAAACATTATGGGAACATCCCCGAATATATGTGTGTCATTTAAAGAAGTAAATTTAAGAGCTCTTCAAGTATCAAGTCATGAGTAACGTAAGCAATTGGCTATGCCAGTGAAAGTAGTGAAAAAATGGCTGATTATTGGTGCACATTATGGTTTGACATGAAATGGAATGATTATATATTTAACAAAATTAACTGTTGGATATTGAAACATTGCGGCAAATTAAATTAAGATTAAACACTCCAAGTGTCGTAGAAGACGATCCTGTGCTGGTTATCGCACCTCGGGTCTGCAAGACGTTGGTAAACAACAACATTCTCAAAAGGGTTGGTGTCACGCAGGCGGCCAGTCATAAAACTTTTGCCAAAACCGATCAGCAGTATGGTAGACGTACTGCGCCAACCCCAAGTAATTTGGAAAATGTGCAGGAAGAAGAAGATTATATACTCGTACCTGAGTAGCAATAGTTTCATATGGGACATCAGTAAAATTGAATTCCCATTTATTTTCACATTTTTTCACAGGCCAGTTAGGATTTGGTGTTAACTCTCCACTTTGTACTATTTTAGTCCAATCCACATCGTACACAAGACATTTCTTGTACACGTTGTTAGATTGCGGGATGGACAGTTGTCGTCTGGAAGGTAAGTTTTAATAATAAATGTTCAGAGGAATTATTAAGAAATTATTAATTTATTTTTTTGACGGTTAAGGATGCTAGCGTAGGAATCGAAGCGGGCAGGTATTTAAAATTAGCCGGCTTGTAAAGATGGCAAAAAAGGAAGAAGCTTAGCAACTCTCTAAGAAACTAGACTCTCATAAAAAAAATATTCAGCTGTAGTCGAAAGCGGACTGATAATGATGATTCCTACGAAATCGCGAAATACACCGTGCAAATTACGATCACATTTTAAGAATATTAAAAGCATTTTTAAGGTTTGAAACTAGATTATATAAATGAAAAATGGAAACCGACTTTAAGTGTGGTTATTTGGCTCTAACGCATCTAAGCGTTACTCGTCTTATTATGCTTCTGACTTAGTATTCCTTTAACCACGAGAAATTTAGCTCACAAGTATATAAAAGAGTGCCTGACATCTTCGATTCTTCGTTACTGTTGATCGTTATCAAAATGAAAATCTCAATCGTTTATTTGGCCTAGTTCAGAATCTGATTCTAGGACACGATGATGGTTTTAAGATATTAGTAAGTAATTCTACATTTTTAACTTACCGTTCTTCCACACTCAAATTTCCTAGCTCAGGCACAAAGCACCAATGCTCAGCTGGAACCACTGTCATAAAAATTTGAGAGAAATAGACAAAAGCAAAGAAAAAGGAGTAAGGTATCATGAGGAAGAACAGCAGCCGTTGGTACCAGCCGAAGCCGCCAATATATGGAAAAAGATCATCCAAATCTTTTAATTTCTGGTTGCTTCTTGGAGGAATAGCACCATTTACTGTAACAATATATCAAGGTTATAAAATAAATATAGTTCGTAATCAATCAACGTTAGTTGCAGAAAAAGTCATTTATTTCAGTAATACACAAATTAAACGATCGAAAGGTTGGAGTTTCCTTTCAAGTGTATAAAATATCTGTGCCATGAGACTCCATCGTTGCATTATTTGTGACTTAAATATCAGCAAGAAATAACCAGTTTTATTTACACGAAGATGACTCTTCTCTTATGATTTTGAGGACTTATCTGGAACACTTATCTGATTCTTAACATCATGTTAAGTATCAGATAAGTATTTGTTAACAAGTGTCACGGGAAAATACTTGAAACTTTTAAGTCCGACTAACAATTAGATTTACTTTGTAAAAAGTTTAACATTTTCTCAAAAAAAAAAAACTTTTAAAACTTACCTTTCGTCTTTTCTAATTCCAAATCAACATTTTCAAGATCACGGGGTTCACCCACGATCCTGCCCATCTTCTCATGTGATTCCATTTTCGAAGTCGGTTTTTTCCTTAAATGACACTTTTTCTGACGTTGTTCTGGTTACGAAAATTTTAACTTGTAAACCTTGAACTGTAAGAAAAACAAAATTTCTGAATGAAAATATATACATAGTATAAAACAAAGTCGTCTGTGTCTGTCCGTTGTTCCGCTTACATCTTCTAAATCTAGATAACAGAACTCAAGATATGACGGGTTTGACGACACGTTTTGCTTAGTTTGTAGTGCTTCCTGTGCTAGCGATCGCGGGTACGAGTCTCGCTGGTGCAAAATAAAACAAATATTTAAGTGGGGCTCCCATACAACAGACATGATTTTTTGCCGTTTTTATAGATAATGGTACGGAACCCTTCGTGCGCGAGTCCGACTCGCATTTATTAAATAACTTTTATTAGATTCACTTGAAACTAGTCTAGTACATAATTAGTCGATTTTGAGCTAGTTTCGATTATCGAATCAATAAGATATTTTGTAACTACGTGAAAGACGAATTATACAATTATTTGATGCAATCGTCTTGAATAATGAAATAATGACACCGTACTATAAAATGATTAATAAATAATTCTAATTGGAGTTGTTATAGTTATACAATTTGAAAATATTTCATTTGTGTTGCCAGTATCTTAGTTTTTATATTTAATATTACAATTGTTTGTGTGTTTGTTTAGTTTTGATATTATAATTAAAAAAATAATCTTTAATCTATTACGTTTGAAAAAATAAAAAAATATCCGAAAAAAAATTTTTTTTTATAAATTATTAGGTACTTTTCCATATTGAAGTCGGTCAAAAAGATAATTATTGAGCATTGGTGGTTTCATTGCTATTAATTGAAGCGATTGTCTTCAAACTAGATGACTCAATACAATCATTGCGCATGAGCTTATAGTGAGGCAGTTATCACCCTTCTTCACTGGTTATCACAAGTTCAATGCCCGAGTAAGGCAAATTAAACTAGTTCTGTTACTAATAAATAGCTGATGAATGAATTTTTAGGCATATGTATTTAAATGAATGTTTTAAGCAACTAAGTCATCAGGTCTAGGACTGACGGTTTTACGTGCTCTCTTTTTAATTCCGGTTTACTACTGAGAATGTCTTATCAGAAAAACTCAGTAATGAAACTTGTCCGACCCGGGACTCGAACCCAGACCTCCGGATATGCTGGCTGCATGCTATCCGCTAAACCACGGATGCCTTAGGAGATATAAACAATTTTACTTCAACCCACACTGAAACAAAATATTGTCATCACATAAGATTTGCGACGTCATAAAACACTGATAGACGTTATGAATGATTCATTTAACTAATGAATAAATATATAGCATGATTTAATACTATAAAATAAATTGACTGTATGATTTTGATACAGTTTTCATCATTATTATCGATACAGAGGCAGAATCTATAGTTTTTAGAATTTTTGTCTGTCTGTGTGTTTGTCTGTTTGTTATCGCATCACGGAAAAACCATTGGAGGGATTTTGATAAAATTTGGTATGATTATAGCTGGTTATCCGGGTCAACATATAGGATACTTTTTACTGCGGGAAAATATGTCATCTCTGAGAAATCTATACTAAACGTTAAAACGTAAGTAGGGACGAACCCGAGCGGAGCGAGGGTGAGTCGCTAGTATAAAATAAAGTTTATGCTTAGTATTCAATTTGTCAGTCTGGGTGAAGGCTTGACCTGTCGTTGGTAAAGTTTATATTGCTGTTAATACTATATTTAAATCTTAATGATAAGATAACACTGCAGCTAATGTCTTTCTAAGCTGTATGTTTGTTCACGTGTCTTTTACTCAATTTTTGTATTTATTGTTTTACTATCAGGTAACATTATCTGACAGTATCTACTTATGTATGTACGTTGGTCTAAATGCCAGCTTAAAGGTCTGCAAATTCAGTGGTCCTGGGTTCGAATACTTAGTCTGTACAGTTAGTAAGTTGTTGTTTTTGTTTTTTTTTTTTGGCTTATATCATACCTTTTTGTTTCTTTCACAGTTTCTTGTTACGACCTACAACAGCGGAGTATTTCTACAAAATTAAACGACGCAGGTAAAGCTGTCAAAAAACGCTAGCCTATACAGATAGGTAAATAAAATTGAAGTGTCTGTTTGTAATGTCAAAATAATAGCTTTTTACTAAATGCATATGAAAGTTTATACGAGTATGATACTTATAATAAAAACACAATTTTTAAAATTGTTTTCTATCGTTCTATCTATTTGCCTGTCTGTTTGTTCCGGCTAATCTCCAAATCGGCTGGACCGATTTTGACGGGACTTTCACGGGCAGATAGCTGATGTTATAAGGAGAAATTTGGACTACTTTATTTTTACAAAAAAGAACAGGGTTCCGCTAAATAAATTAAAAATCGTTAGTTAGAGATTAAGATTACAGAGGAACCCCATAACTAGGTATACGAGCAGTACGTAGTAACTACCTTATTATAATATGTAGATTGTGATAATAATTCTTCATAAGGACTTGCTAATGCTATTTATATTTGCCTCTTTGTTTGTCCTTTTGTTATCAGAAACATACTAAACTAATTTAGATATACCATTTATTTAAATAAAATGGAAAAATCTATATATCATTCAATATCTGTTTGTGTGTTTGTATGTTTAAGAATTATTTGAGAAAAAACAATCTCAATTGGTTTTTTTGGTAACTTTTTAAGTAATATGGCAAAATCTCATATATCCTTATCTCATAAATCTCATATATATGTCTTATTATATTATACTATTATATCTAATGCTTTAACTAAAACAATATATCGATTTCAAAATAATTTTAAAAGTAAGTATATCCAACAGTCGACAATATTTTATGATATGAATATCTAATATGTAAATATGTATTTTACGTATCGAAATATATTAGATTTGCTTTGCATCGACTGTATAGGTATTTATTCGAAACTAGCATTGCCCGCGGCTCCGACCGCGTTCAGATGACCGAAAACCAAATTCTTAGGTCTTACATATTAGTATACTCTTACATTGCACTTTTTGTATTTTTTTCTCAGAAATGAGACATTTTCCCGCGGTAAAAAGTATCCTATATGTTGACCCGGATAACCAACTATCACCATACCAAATTTCATCAAAATCCCTCCAGTGGTTTTTCTGTGATACGGTAACAGAGAGACAGACAGACAGACAGACAGACAGACAGACAGACAGACAGACAGACAGACAGACAAAAATTCTAAAAACTATAGATTCAATATTTAATGTACAGATTCAAAAATATTTAATGTACAGATTCGGCTTAGTTATAATTTTATTATATGTGTAGATGAAAACCCCCGTTTAGCTTTTTTTTTACATTTTAGTGCCTGGATCTGGTTTTTCTTTTAAGTTTTTTGTTAAATCGATTTATAATACATATATTAACTTACCGCTTTTATTCCAAAATATTCCACCAAAAACTCTATTGAGCTTAAATGTTTTAAATGGAGAAGTGTCTTGTATCAAGACTGAATTCAGAATGATTAAAGTACATTAATTTTTCCAATTAAATATGACACATATGTTCAAACAAATTATAGGATTTTGAATCTTATCTAGTATACATAAGGTTGAAATGAATGCTTTGAGGATGTCTTTATATCTTGTCTATACAAAATGGCACCGCTGTTCAAACCTTAAATATATAAGCCTTTATTACTGACATGAGATGAATCAATTATATTTCTTAATAAAAAGTATCTATACACTTTAATAAAAAATTTTATATACTTTTGCCTTAAAGTATAAACCCTTAAGGCTAGAAAATTGAAATTTCGCACACGTATTTCTCATATGACGAAGGCATCCACTAAGGAAGGATTTTTAAAAATTCAACCCCCAAGGGGGTGAAATAGGGGATAAAAGTTTGTATGAAACTTTTTATTCCTTGGACATATTTTCAAGAAATTTCGTATAAAGTGGGTACGGCAAAAATAATAACTTACTTATTTCAGTGTTTTCTAAAATTCAACCCCTATGAGGCTAAAATAGGGGATGAAATTTTTTATGAAACCTACTTTTAAGAGTTTTTATGTAGTTTTAGCGCGAGCGAAGCCGCGGTTTCTGCTAGTATAATATAAACGGTTCAATGCCTTTTTTACCGTTTTCTTGTTTAGTAGCTATAGGCGAGCTTTAGTGTTATCAATAAAAAAAATGTAAACAGTTTTTTATATAGATAGGTAAATTGTATTTGTGTATCTGTTGGTATGCTATTCTATATATCTATCTGTTTCTCTGTTATAAAGGTTTTAGAGGGATAAAATGACAACCTGGCAATTGCTCTCACTTACAGAGTTTTCTCGCTTACCCAGTTCTCACTCACTCAGATTTTTAAATAATGATTATGGGCGAATACTAGAGTATATTTGATTATTCGAAATATTGACATTGTAAGTCGATGCAATTTTGTCATTTTATTTTTATTTTTATTTATTTATTTATGTACCATAAAATATACGTTATACAAAATAAAATAACAAAATGTTGACAAAGGATAACTTATCTCTTTAAGAGATTTCTTCCAGAAACCCTTCAGAAGTGAGAAAATAAGTTAATATAGTGCGGTGTAGGTACAGTACAGCATTGAATGGAATTGTCTTATTATTAAAATACATATATTAACTAAATATTATGATTATACAAATATATATATATATATTCACATACATATATATACATACATACATACATACATACATACAAACAAACATATATACTTACATATAAATACATACTAATCTACAATAATTTATGTCTGATTTGATAAATAGTATTGTTTAATTCTAAACTTAAATGTTGAGAATGAGGGATCATCTTTGAAAATATAATCAGGCAGTGAATTCCACAAACTTGCTGCCGTAACAGAAAAAGATTTTTTATAGAATGTAGTATTGTAGTGAGGAACCACTAATTTGGGCAAATTGACACAAGAACGCACTGGTCTGCATCTAGGGGACACTAATGTGAAGCGTTCACTTAAATAAGAAGGTGTAGAAGTCTTCAAAATATTGTAAAGCACACATAATACACGAACGTTTCGGCGAAAACGAATGGGGAGCCACTTCAGTTGCCGTCGGAAAATACTTATATGATCAAATTTGTGCAATCC